>OZ024908.1:6304143-6381643 GCA_964017125.1 Flabesymbios commensalis
CCACGTCCTGTCGATCCCTGTAGAGATCCTGGCTGGGAGATTCTTTTGGCGATTCATTCTCTATGCTATTTATTTGGCTCTAGAAGCTTCACCTAGACAACCAGTCATTGCCATGGTGATAACTGTGTGGCGTAATGCTGCAGATTGGACATACATGCGGTCAGGTATGGAGAGGGAGTCAGTGAGAGTGCACAGTGTAGGGCCATATCGCTACATACTAGTAAAATGTTTGGAACACTGCATCTTTGCAACCATATTACCCTTTACGCTGCCATTTGGAGCTTGTAATTGCTAACGCAATTTCCAGCTCCAAAT
Organism: Flabesymbios commensalis; assembly: GCA_964017125.1. Taxonomy (NCBI): domain Eukaryota; kingdom Metazoa; phylum Annelida; class Polychaeta; order Terebellida; family Flabelligeridae; genus Flabesymbios; species Flabesymbios commensalis. Next base: position 6,304,459 of record OZ024908.1, read on the forward strand.
GACAAAAAGTAAACTATACATCTTCAAAATGTAATTATTAGATTAATTAAGATCTTCCAAAAATATTTGAGCAATTTTGGGTGCATTTATTTGGTCTGAATTTTGCTTGAAAATGCGTATACATTCATAACATTGTATAACATTGTATAACATATTGTATGGACTTTTCGCTTCCACTCTACTGCAATGTACCAGTAAAATGTAGCATTGAGTAAAATACATTAATGAACTTATGGACTGACTGACTGACTGACTGAGCCCTGGTCACACACTAGCTAATGGCCCAGATGCTCCCCACAAATCTGTGGTCCCCTTTGTGAAGTGGCAGTTTAGCACCTTAAACCTCCAAGCGGACAAGTGAAGAAAATGTTGTTTCTGTGAAACTTTAGTACCATAGCGGGGGACGAATCAGCAAGCTGCGACATCTAGGAGATCGTTTTATCAACTACACCAGGGCCCCGTAAACCTTTTTTATTGCACACTACCGAGTGAGTTAGTGTTCTGCCGTGAAGTCCCAAGTGACCAGTTCTATTTGAGGTAATGAAGATATATTGATGTTGACCTGGAGAGTCCTCTCCTACTACAGCGTGACATTACTCAACTTACTGAACAAGACAGTGACACCATTTAAATCCCACAAGAGCCTTAAACACAGCAGTAAAAAAAACACTGCCTCCCTTTAAAACATATTCTGTTGATTATGATTTTTATCGTTTTTTTTTATCTGCTTTCAAATCACTGGTGTCGGGAATGAAATGCGTGTTTAAAAATCAATATTTGCAAATGTTTCGTCTCATATTAAAGAAATATGAATAATTTTTAGCCACTTGAAGTTGTGGATCACGGCAGCTCTGCGAACAAACTTAATTCGATGAAACAAAAGAAAAAGAAATGAATGAATTATTGAATTAACAAACAAGTGAATGAAGGAACGAACGAACAAACTAACCAACGCACAATCAATAAATCAATAAATCAATCAATCAATCAATCAATCAATCAATCAATCAATCAATCAATCAATCAATCAATCAATCAATCAATCAATCAATCAATCAATCAATCAATCAATCAATCAATTAATCAATCAATCAATCAATCAATCAATCAATCAATCAATCAATCAATCAATCAATCAATCAATCAATCAATCAATCAATCAATCAATCAATCAATCGATTGATCCATCGATCCTACAATCCACCTAATAACAATAATATCACATCTAACAGCAAACCTAAGACAAAAATAATAACACTTCACAGAATAGTTCGAAAAAACAAAACACTTATACGCCTCGATGAATATGTCTGGTTGAATACGTAGCTTATTGTTGGATTAGTGGTTATTTAAAAACAAATAATGGAGATATAAACACCTGGTGACATTGCTTGTGAATTAGGCTGGAATAACAAAAGACTTGACACCTCTTGGAAACTGCAGAGATTGGCAGCTCTATATATGGAGTGACATGTACATCAGCTGCTCGTTTGCGAGGCTTTAAAGTATGGCTGGTGGATAATTGGTAGCAGACAATGTGGCAGTGCACCTGTCGTCGTTCTACTGCAGACAAATATACATAACGCACTCCTATTCATAGTTATTACAAAATTGTGCAAACAAATGCACAAAATCACTGATATTACACCGTCTGCGAAAGCTGTAAACGGCGATGAATAAGTATGGCTGATTTGTCACTATTTGTGGTCAGATCATCAATATATTTCAGTCAGATTTATCTCAGTAAATGTTCTACACTGGATTTATTTCATGAAATGCTAAACCTGTGATGGTTAAAAGTGCATCAATGTGATGAACTTCAGAGATTATACATATTCATTTCCAGTTTTTCAATTAATAAAATAAGTAACAGTAAACACCGATTACCAAGTAAAAGGTAAAGTATTAAAAAAATCGACTTCTTGGAATTAAACTGCTTCCCGTTAAGGTATCTAAAATAAATGTACACCCAATGGACGTTGCGTCTCGCTACTGTGACCCACATCGTCAAGGGGGTGAAAATTACTCATCTTTATTTAATAAATATTTACAAACCTTGCTGCTCATACACTCATTGCACTCACAAGAACGGTGAATTGATTCAGGCCTGAATTTACCATTGTCATCTTTATCTACTACAAGGCGCGAATTACTGTCGCAGTTCTCGACTTGTAGATGAAGATGATTTGTTGTGTTTAGAAAAAAAAATTGCCATGGATTGGTAAACCAGTTTCATGGTGAATTTCGTTCTAAAACCCTTGGTTGTAGGAATTTAGGTCTATTTTCATGGATGTAAGTTGTTGCTTCTATGCATCGCGAGGGCTAAAAGGGTTAAGACAGATTAATAACAATAATTGTCGTGCTCAAGGCTTAGAGGGTTGAAATAATTAATAGTAAATCAGATTAGATACAAGGTATTTTTAATCCCTGTCACTCTGTGAACTCATAGATGCACCCTTCCTGTTCCAAGGGGCCCTATTAGAGCATGTTATAAACCATTGGAGTTTTTACAAAAAAAAAAACATGTGGTGAGGAAATGATTATTACTTTGGAGAAATTGTTCCACACGCCTTGTTGTCACCATAACTTGAGCGGCTTAGACAAAACAAGCCAATTTACTGGATGCTTGCACTACGTCAAAATTCTAAACTATCCCCATGGCAACAGCCACTACATTTTATAATATTATCACCAGAGACGCATTGTAAACATGCTACGTTCTCGTTTTTTTTCAATTAAAGAAACACATGTTTCGCACCTAATGGGACAAGACAAGACAAGATATGACAAACAAAACAAAAACAAAACAAGGCAGGATAAGATAAGACAAAATAAGACAATACTTGACAAGACAAAACAAGACAAAACAAAACAAAATAAGACAAGACAACACAAGTCAAGACAAAAGATACAATAATATCAGGTGAGACAAAACAGGATAAGACGAGATCAGATGAGATAGACAAAACAAAACAAGACAATACAAGACAATACAAAACAAGATAAGACAATCTGAGACAAGGCAAGACAAAACAAGACAATACAAGGCAAGACAACATTAAATAAGACGAGATAAGACGAAACAAGATTATGTAGGACAATACAAAATAAGATACTATCACACACTTCAAGACAAAGCCAAGCAAGGTAAGACAAGCCAATATAAGACAAGGTGATAAAATGAAATAACATAACATAAGATGATATAAATTAAGATAAGATGAGACGACACAAGACAAGACAGGGCGAGACAAGACAAGACGATATGATACGATACGATATTATATGAGATGAAATAAGATAAGATGAGATGAGATGAGATAAGACAAGATCAGACGGAATGAGATAAGATGAAATGAGACAATACGAAATAAGATGAGACGATATGAGATGAGATAAAATGAGACGAGGCAAGATTAGATAAGACAATATTTGATGAGATAAGATGAGACAAGAGTAAATGAGGTGAGATGAGATGAAACAAGATGATACGATATGAGATAAGATGAGATGAGACGAGATGAGATAAGACGAGATAAGATGAGATGAAACGAGATTAGACGAGATGAGATGAGACGAGATGATACGAGATAAGATGAGACGAGAAGAGACAAGACGATATAAAATGAGACATGATGAAGCTAGAAGATTTGAGATAAAATGAGACGAGATGAGATGAAACGCGAGTAGACGAGATGAGATGAGAGGAGATGATTCGAGATGAGATAAGATGAGATGCGATGAGACGAGATAAGACGAGATAAGATGATACGAGAAGATATGAGATAAGATGAGACGAGACGAGATGTGATGAGATAAGATGAGATGAGACGAGAATGGATGAGACGAGAGCAGACGAGACAATATGAGATGAGACGAGATGAAATGAGAAGATATGAGATAAGATGAGACGAGATGAGACGGGAAGAGATAAGATGAGATGAGATGAGATGAGACGATATGAAATGAGTTGATGTGAGATGAGATGAAATGAGACGAGACAAGAAGGGACGATATGAGATAAGATGAGACAATATGAGATAAGATGAGACGAGATGAGATGAGATGAAATGAGACGACATGAGATGAGATGAGACGAGATGAGATGAGATGAGACGAGACAATATGATATGAGTCGATGTGAGATGAGATGAAATAAAATGAGATAAGATGAGACGATATGATATAAGACGAGATAAGATGAGACGAGATGAGATAAGTTGAGACGATACGAAATAAGATGAGACAAGATGAGATGAGACGATACGAGATGAGATGAAATGAGATGAGATAAGGTGAGACGATATGACAAGACAAGACAAAATGAGACAAAAAATAACAAGACAAGACAAGGCAAAAGATAAGATAAGATAAGATAAAATTGAAGAAGATAGATAATAGGAGAGATAATATAAGACAAAAAAAACAAGACAAGAATAGACAGGACAAGACAAGACAAGACAAGGCAGACAAGATAAGACAAGATAAAGCAAGACAAGACAAGACCAGACGAGACGAGACAAGACGAGACGAGACGAGACGAGACGAGACGAGACGAGACAAGACAAGACAAGACAAGACAAGACAAGACAAGACAAGACAACAAGACGAGACGAGGCGAGGCGAGGCGAGGCGAGACAAAATAAGGTAAGGTAAGGTAAGGTAAGGTAAGGTAAGGTAAGGTAAGGTAAGGTAAGGTAAGGTAAGGTAAGGTAAAGTAAGGTAAGGTAAGGTAAGGTAAGGTAAGGTAAGGTAAGGTGAGGTGAGGTGAGGTGAGGTGGGGTGGGGTGAGGTGAGGTGAGGTGAGGTGAGGTGAGGTGAGGTGAGGTGAGGTGAGGTGAGGTGAGGAGAGGTGAGGTGAGGTGAGGTGAGGTGAGGTGAGGTGAGGTGAGGTGAGGTGAGGTGAGGTGAGGTGAGGTGAGGTGAGGTGAGGTGAGGTGAGGTGAGGTGAGGTGAGGTGAGGTGAGGTGAGGTGAGGTGAGGTGAGGTGAGGTGAGGTGAGGTGAGGTGAGGTGAGGTGAGGTGAGGTGAGGTGAGGTGAGGTGAGGTGAGGTGAGGTGAGGTGAGGTGAGGTGAGGTGAGGTGAGGTGAGGTGAGGTAAGGTAAGGTAAGGTAAAGTAAGGTAAGGTAAGGTAAGGTAAGGTAAGGTAAGGTAAGGTGAGGTAAGGTAAGGTAAAGTAAGGTAAGGTAAAGTAAGGTAAGGTAAGGTGAGGCAAGGCAAGGCAAGGCAAGGCAAGGTAAAAAAAGTCAAGGCAAGGCAAAAAACGAGATCAGATGAGAGGAGATGAGATCAGATAAGATAACTCAAGTTAAGACAATACAAGTTAGACAATTTTATACACGGTTTATGTTAAGTTACACAGAGTTAAATAGAGGAAAACAAACTAAGACAAAACAAGGTAAATTTGGGTAAGACGATACAATACAAAAAAAGTCAAAAGACAATACAAGACATGGCAAAAAAATATGACAAGTGAAACAAGTCACAACACGTTTCCTCGCAGCTGTAGGTCTATTGTTTTAGCAGAATGGGACACATGGGAATTAATAATTTAAAGCAATGAGGCATTGTCATTGGAGCTGTCCTAGCAAACACAAGACGACAAACCAATGTTGGTGTAATGTTAGTCCATCGTCTACGACGCTGGCCCAACATTACGCCACATTGTTCTACGTCTCGTGTCAGTTTAGAGCCGTGAATCTCAAATCCACCACAACAGAGGATTAGATGCTTAACATACCCTACAGGTTGTGATACTAACAGTAAAGAGGCTGAGCATTCTGTTTATGGCGCCATCCAATCTGTGAGGTTGGTCCTCAGAATCATAATCATCTGAGGAAAGAGATCTACTAATTAACGAAAGCCATACAATCATCTACTCTACAGGAAATTGGTTCAGTATCATTTTAATAAGATGTCAAAAAAAGAATATACGATGTGAAAATGTTTTTTCTCTGTATAATAATGCATCATTGAAGCACTATGATATTATCAGGTACTACAAAAAAACAGGAATCATTTTTTTTTTCTGTGGTTCGTGCTGTTATTATATATATATATATATAGGTGTATATATATATATACAATTTTTTTTCAATTTTAGTTTCCATATTGTTGTGATATTGGTTTGGTATACAGAAAATTAAAGATGATTAGTTATATACACATACCATAAATATTTACAGTTCGCCAATGCCAGCCAAGAAATAGCGGTACATTGATTCTATGCTGGCTTAATGCTGAGCCACCATCTGCGATGCTCTGCTAACTTTGAGCCAATATAAAACCAATATATTGTGTTTGATGGGAGGCTGCTGACGGTCAGGGGTCCGGGTTGTGAGTACACTGACCTCAAGACAAAAAGATCATCCTAAATTAGTTCAACTTTGACCTCTGGCACAGCAGTCACAGTATCAGATCCATCGGAATAGACAAAGATCCATCAGCGAAATCTACTGTCGCAGGCTCCAAGACTCAATGGTTTTGTCAAAATTCACGTTCTTGAAAAAGAGGTTGATTGCAGCCATCCCCACAAACAAATAGGTTTTGAACCAATGTTTATTTGATGTTGGACCAGCGTCGCAGATGGTGGAACAACATCAAATAATTATTGGTTCAATATATTGCACACATCCCAGCAACCATTGGTACCTTTCTGTTATGATTCCTGCACCTGGGTGATGTATATATATCTCAGGTCATTAAAGGTGATCTATCACCCCTTATGGGGTATGAATAATTATGTCCTTATATGGGGTGATTGCCTATCATGTGACCCTCTCAGAGGGTCACATGATAGCCAATCACCCCATATATGGGGTGGCTGGCTATCATGTGACTGTCACATGATAGCCAATCACCCCATAGAAGGAAACACTTGTGCCCCATCTTGTGGCAACTTTGATTTATTTGTCACAAATTTAATCATACTATATAAGAGGTGATATATCACTTTTAATATCGCAAGTTAACTCTCATTTGTGATGCGTTCGCCTAGGTGTACATTTATCCTGAGTAATATATGTGGATGCTACCGGAGTCATACCATACACGTCAATGGCGGTCAAACATCGATTGTTATTTAAATTTATAATGTGTTGCTATTGAGCAAAGAAGATAATTGCGTGAAATACGTCATACGTGCCTTTGACCATAATGTTGTTATGCTAGCCTGAGAACCTGGGTTGTCCCCCGAGTCGCTCCCCGTTTTTTGTATTCATCGTGGAAAAAATGAATGCCTGGCTTCAGCGAGTACATGTATTGATGCAATTCAGCTCATTATATCCAGTTACATTCGAGTGATTATGATACAGTTTATGATAATAGTCAATTAAGGCCACGCAAACAATTCACTTTCTATTCTGCAACTAGATTTTCTAAATTATTATTACATTATAATTACCTATACAGTTCCTCATTTAATTTATTTCCCCTTACATTTTGTCTTTTCAATTGTGCCATGTTGAAACTATAATATGAATTTAGTGTTGGTACTTAGGATGGTTATCTGTGATGACTATTTTTAAACAACTTTACGTTTTGTCATTATAATATTCATGGAACGTTAGTGGTATGACCTATTTCACTAGTGTCAGCAGTTTACTATTTGCAATTCGGCCTTTGCTACAGGATTAAAACTTTATACACCGGAAATGATTTTTCCCTTTATAATATTGCCGGTCGAGTACATGCATTAATACCAGACCACAAAGCCTGGACTCGCAGAGAACATGTATTCGATATCCGGTTAAAACCCAACTGATTTTATTGAACGTATCTTATGATAAAAAGCACACTGAATAACATTTATTTAGAATCTAATACCTAATACAAAATATAGTGAAAACTCATTGCATGCAAGTATATTGCCATTGTTAAAACACGCTAAAGTAAAAAACATAAAAAAGTACAATACTATGGGGCTCATGTTAAATTCATTTTATTAACGGAAGTAAATACTTATTATCAGTGGTGAAATCACTTAACATTAGTAAGTTATCTAATGCCAGAAAATAAATTAATAATTTAACAAAGTGAACATTTATAAAATTTGACTTATAATACTACTCATCGCTACAACGTATAGGGCCTAATTTAATTTCAGAATATATATCTATAAAAACCCAATTTTGTATTAATGTATGTGCACCTTATTCTACACATCAACTAACATAATGTAAACATTTTGTGCTTGCCGGGATATTTACTCAATGCTTTGTTGATGCACAACGTATCAGAAGGTACACCAACGTTGAACTAACATAGAATGAGAGTATTATGGTTTCGGTGAACCAACATATATATATATATATATATATATATATATATATATATATATATATATGAATTCTGTACTCACGCCGTCATGCAAGATGTTGACTTATGAGGACTTTCGTTATATAATTGTATAGGCCATACAGTATATTTAATTCAGGTTACCAGACAGCAAGCGCAATCCCTTTAAAATTAAAGCCAAGTTAGTAATGTCAAAGAGACTATGCAATATACAAAAAACAATAAGTATGATAATTAAATACACACACAACCATATTCTACAAAAAATACATGATTAATACAACATATAATTGTGAATTAATGTTTATTGAAATATAAAATTAAATATCATGTTATGAATTAATTTGTTATAGACATACATTTAAATAATTATACAGGAACACAAAGAGATATATGGCACTACAGTATTTCGTTAATGTAAACATGATAAATGTGTCAATGAATAATGTGTGTATGTTATCTTAGTTATGCCGATATTCATGTAAAAAATATTTAGATCTTTAACGTAAATGATCAGGCATTTATCTTGAATCCTCATCAGTTTATTATGTCGCAAAATATTTAAACTTACCAAGCAGCTTTTCTATGATAAATATATATGTTTTTACATTAGACTAGAATGTAATTTGTGATATTCCATAAAACGCCCATCCTGCACAGTGCTTATTTTCTATACTGTGAATACAACATTAAAGTAATGACGGATAAAGGCATAATGTTAAATAGGAATGATCAGGGTTATTAAATAAACTCACGCCATATACAAGAAAAATACACATTATCTACAAAACATCAATGAGTATTAACTATAATAGAAATATTAAATTCAAAGTTGTGTTGTGATTGTTTATGCTATGGAGATAAATTTAACTAATTACTTATGAACAAAAACAGTCACTAATTTTCAATTGAAAATTGTCAATATTTTATTAGTTAGTCTAATATTTATGTGAAAACGTTTTTTTCAAAGATATCTTTCATAAATGATTAGGCATCCAGATATTGTTTTTACACGGTACTATAAAATAACTTGTATGCCTGCAGTATGTGATGCTGTGGACATCCTGCATAGTGCTTATGTTTTACACTGTGTGCACAACATCAAAATAATCATGACAAAGACATATTAAACCATCTGTGTCCCGGTGACTAAATCGTAGAGATCAGTTATGAATGAGTGGAATCATTCATGTTTGCATATTCAGAATTTCCATTCCGATATGCAATGAGTAGAATCATTAATGCCTGCATATTCAAAATCTGCATTCCGATATGCAATGAGTGGAATCATTCATGCCTGCATATTTAGATCTCCATTCTGATATGCAAAGCCTTTGGATCAACATGTCAACCTGAATCCATGGATTTGTATCATATTCGTCGGGTATCCAGCCAAACGAGCGACTTATCTTCATACGGTTAGCTTGAAAGCTTGCAGAGTCATCGGAGCTTGACGTATAAGAGGAAGGCTATAAGCAACGTCGCCATAGCCAATACCAAACCTGGGATAGAAAATAAAAGACAATAATGGTGTAGCTGTCTCACTAAGCATCTATTCCCCAGCACTCACATACCCATATTCATACCAGCATACTCCTAGAGGGGGTGATAACAAATTCTGTCTCCCAGATAATTGTTAGGGTTGCTCTGGAATCTGCAGACACTGTTCTGCTATACTCCACTAACAGCATCTGCAGATTACTGGAGCAACCCTGACAATTATCTGGGAAACATGATTTGCTATCTCCCAATCTTAGAATATACAGGTAATCGCTATAGAATATTTCCCAACAAACTTTTACTAGGTAGTAACGCTATTTCAAGGACAGCTAAGCCCAGAATCACATGGAATACTTTGACAGACTACATACACCTAGTGAAGGCTAGGTGAGTCCCTACACATGAAATGTTTGAATTTAATATTACATTTGAAGCTATAGTGGGGCCTATCATAATGTTGGGAGCTAGATAGGTTTTGAAGAACATTAAAATGACAAAGTTTTACACCTAAAAAGTAGCCAAACATAAATACCAATTTGAATACATTCCTTTCACGAATTAGTTTTATTTGATAGTCTAGCTGACTTTTTTAATTCCCATAATTTTTTTTTTCTGACTTTAATTTTTTTTTATAATATACATGGTCTAATTCACGGCATTCACCAATAAAGTTTAAAGATTTTTTTCCAGTATATTTTAGACCAGCAGCATTTACAATAAATAAATCTGATCTTTGCATAGGCATGTAAATCCATAAAAACCATTGCAAACAGGTGGATGATAATCGGCGAATAATTTTATTAACATTTTAATACGAAAGATGTTTAACACAACTTTTTTATTTTTATAGTATTAGTTACAGTTGATGGAAGTGTTTATCTAGCTCCCAGCATTATGACATTATAGCCTCATGTGTAATACTGAATCCAAACATTTTGCGTGAACATATAGCTTTAATGTACAGTTATACACATTTGTATTCACCAGTTAACATACAGTTCTACTCACCTGTATTCTCTGGTTGGGGACTTGTGACCAGTGCATCATAAATCTCCCGATAAAGACCCACACTGGAATCAGGCAGTTTTCTCCATTGGCTCCAGTGATACTCCACGTTTGTCTTTAATGGTTTTTTCTGATCATCACAGGTACATTTATAGGCCTCACCACCATCTTCATCCATGTACAGGATCATACATGTTTGATTGTAGGATCCATCCAAGCATTGCTGGTTTTCAATGGCACATGTTTGTTTTATCACTTGATGATTCTTGTGGTAGATTTCACATGTCTCATGAACACCAGTTCTAACGTCATTACAACGAGGAAGCTTCTGGTGGAGAATGTATCGGTTCATAAGTGTCATCCTCTCTCCTTCTAGTTCTGATCTAATGCAAACGGCATATACCGATAGCATGTAAAACAAAAGAGCTTGAAACCTAAACATATTAGTTAATTCTCCACCATAAATACCGATAAACACAAACAGGTATTAGAAGGTAGTTCTACGCAATTTGTGATTGCGTCGTAAACCTAGTGTGACGTGGCCTTTTGTGGACTTTAAACGGGTGTTATGATATTGAAGGAAAAATTGTTGTCACTTAAATATTAGAGGGCTGTATAGATCACATCCTGAGAAACACAAAGGACATTGACGTGGTACCTTCATGTTATGATTCCTGTCCCTGGGTGATGTTTAGACATCTCATGTCATTAATATCTCAGGTTTCCTATCTCTTGTGCTTCCTTGGCCTCTCCTGAAAAATTGATTTGGATGCTTCCGGACTTAAGGCAAACACATCAATAGCGGCCCAAAATCGATTTTCATTTAAATGCCCGATGTGTTCCTATTGAGCAATAACTCCATTACAATAAATAATTCATATGTGCCTTCTTCCATTGCTGTAAGGTGTTAAGTCAGCTAAGGCTATTATGTGGAGCTGATGTACATCCTGACCTGTCAAGCCCGAGTTTATTTTAACAGCTTTTAAAAAACAGTATCTTTATCATTCACTCTAAAATATTGTATAATGTGGGGAGTGACAGAGGAGTAGTGTGGTAGAACTTGAACACTCGATCTACATGTATTTATTGCATTCATTCAGTCAGTCATCTATTCAATATTTCATTTGTCATATATTAGTGTGGTAGCTCATTCACTTCATTGTTCACCCTTTTTATTTTGTTCTTTCATTGCTGAAATATATTTATTATTTTGCAGTCATCCTCAATGGATTATCAGGCGATGGGATCAGCACTGAGGGACCGACTGGGCTAATGGCCCAGTTGGCTTTTAAATGCTGATATTGATCTGGATTCAAGTGTAACTATTGAAAGATGATTCCATAAGTCATTGTATGATCATGTCACAGCCTCAAAACTATAACTATAACTGTATATCGCTCACAAATAAGCAATTTTATTTATATGACGTTATAAGTAATAAATGTTTTGCAAATCAATTAAAATTGAATTTTTCAGTGTCGTTTTTAGTTTGTTTCTCAAGCACATTTTTACAAAATGGACTATATTTGGCTGAGCCCCAGACCCGGTGCAATCACGTGTATAATCCAGTCCGCCGTTATAACTCGCGTCAGTGGACAATGTTAAAGGCGGATTATTTCTGTATTTCCTCCTTGAATAATACATCTGACACTTGTTTTGTGATGCCCAGTTTGCTTCCTTCAGATGACAACGATGGTCGAGTGTAATCGCTCGTCGGCCGTTTGGTACTCCGCCCCCCCCCTTTGGAGATTGAATGGTGGTCCCTAATAGATTATCCCAGAACAATTACTTGGAATATTTCACTGGATTTAATTGAGACACGTTAATCCATCATCCATATCATCTGCATATTTCAGTGTCTAACTCTGATATTGCATTGTTTATACAATAGATATCCCAGCAAACACACCGGATTGACTCAATGTTGTTTTCATGTTGGGCCAACGTCGGTAATAATTAGATGATTGATTGATTGATTGATTGATTGATTGATTGATTGATTGATTTACTGATTGATTGAATGAATGATTGATTGATTGATTGTTTGATTGCTTGATTGATAAATTACTGTTGCTGCTGCTGCTGCTCCTACTACTACTACTACTACTACTACTACTACTACTACTACTACTACTACTACTACTACTACTACTACTACTACTACTGCTACTACTACTACTACTACTACTACTATTACTACTACTGCTACTGCTACTACTACTACTACTACTACTACTACTACTACTACCACTATACTGCTGCTACTACTACTACTACTATTACTACTACTACTACTACTACTACTACCTCTACTACTACTACTACTACTGCTACTACTGCTACTGCTACTGCTGCTAGTACTACTACTACTACTACTACTACTACCATCATAATACTAATGATGATCTGTCAAAGTCGTAAGCTGTTGGCATTCTCGACCTGTAGTGGATAGAGCTAACTTGAAGTGGGTGAAATATTAACAGAATAATGAAAAATGCTATGTATCACTTAAACAGTTTCATGGAAATTATTCTTCAAAAACCCTTAGTTGTAGGACAATTAGGTCTGTTTTTTTGAGGGGAGAAAATGACGCTGCTTTGATCAGGTGTTGATGCAGCATGATGGTTTAGAGGGTTATTACAAAAATGCATGGTGAACTGAGATTTACCTGTCTGATCCTGGTGGATATATCGGAAACCTGCATTTTTAAGAGGGTGGTATCCGGCACTTTGTAAATTCGCGGAAGCGATCTTTTAATATTTCATACGTTTCGAATATACATTGTCGCGAGCGAATGTTGAACATGACTCATTGAATAAGTCTTACAATGTGAGGTTTGGACAACCAACACGAGACATTGATCCAATGCTGGTTTAATGTTGGGCACGTGGCGAAGACGGTGGACAAACAACAAACCAATATCAGACCAAATTCCCATGTTTTCTGAGGACACAGTTTTTTAAGTCCACTTTCTCTCACACGATAACTTCTAAAGCTTAGAAGATTTACATTCTTGGGTAATAATGATTTCGTTGGTAAATAAATATCATTATAATTCCGTCATGACATAGGCCTACCGTGTGTTAAATATGGACCTTACGGCCAAGTTAAAAAAATTACTTGTTTAACAAAATGCACCTTCCTCTTGTAAAATAAAGCTTTATAATAATTTCCCTTGGTCTTTATATTATTTAATCTTTGTTTTAATTATCTGTTGACAAAATTGATATTTGTTATTTATTATATATTATTATATTATATTTTAATCTTTGTTTTATTTATCTGTTGACAAAATTGCTATTTGTTATATATTATATTATCTAGGCCTATATAATCTTTTATCATTTTTATATATATAATGTTTGCATATAGATGTATATGTGCATATTTGCTGTCTCGCTTGCAGCCTTTGAATTTTCGTCTTTGGATTTACACGCACTTTTCAACGACTATTTTCTTATTTTACTGTAGTGAAAACTTACAATATTGGTGGAATTATCAATAGGCCTATACATAAATGTATATTTTATTATGCAATGGAAGATGACACTCCGACTTAACTGAATATCGTAAGTCGAGGTCAATATACGTTTTTAATCAATTTATTGCCCGCTTAAACTGTTATTGGGAATGAAATGTGTTTACCAATAATTGAAAATGTGTGGGCCCAAATTAAACTAATATGAGAAATTTTCACACACTTGAAACATTTCAAGTAGGTGAAAAATAAAATGATAACTTTGTTTTTTAACGGTTAAATTGCAATAAAAAAACTCGAATGTATGACAGTTATATCAGATTCGTCTCGAACGTATAGGAAAATATGTTATGTGTGAAAAAATACCACTCATTTCCAATGAATAAAGTCATCCATCGGACGTATGTTACAGTTTAAAACCATCAGAAGAAAAAAAAATCGTTTGTCTAATGTCCAGAACAGCATCAATCAATCATATCTGTCTTTTCAAAAAGGTCAACACCCGGGGTTCAATTGTTACTTCATCTTCTTACTAAATATTTCAAAGTTCAATCCTCTTAATGTCAATCAACTAACATCCCTTTCAGCGCTGATGCAATTCCCCATATCCCGCACTGTTTTCATATCATCCACTTGACAAATTTAACCCTGTTGACCTTCTACATCACATGGTGTTATTCTAATGTAAAGACCACCCAGTAACAAGGCGTAATCTGAAACCACTGACTAGGCCTCAGATCTCCATAATACATCAATCAGTCTCCAAACGCTCCATTCTTGGGAAAAAACACTGCCTGCGCGATGGGGATAAATGGAAAAAAAAATCTGTATGGACGCATATTTCTTTATCACAATGTATGTACACGTATGTGCGAACGTACTTACGTATAAATGTCTGCATCTGGTGAAAATTACATATATCTGTTTAATTTGCAAATACTGGTGTTTAAACACTTGTTTCATTCCCATGACCTTTTATTTAATCGGGCAACGACTTTTGTCGTGCTCAACGTTTAAAGGGCTAGACGAATATCTAATCAGTTGATATGATTTGTTTTTATTATGGAATAATAATTGTTTATTATCAGCTGACACAAACCTGTATAATATATTAAAATTAATTATCCCTTTACCTACAAGTGACTTATATATATGTCTCTCAGGGTAATACTAATACAGGATTAATTGTGTGATACTCGTACACTGAGAGGTTATGATTGCAGTAATAATTCATGGCTTAGAGTAATATAATATGGTGTCATTTCTTAGTAAGTACAGGCTTTATTTGGCTTTAATTTTAATTTATCCTTATATAATTTACAGCTCACTGTAAAATAAAATATGGGAACATTTACTTTCAGGATTATTATAACCGGCATTTTACAATAGCAATATTTGATCTGTGATTCACAGATCACGATAATAACATATCGGAATATTTCATTTTATTTAGGCCTACATGGCTTATTGAGCCGCTATTATGTACGTTTTTGTCCTTTGTGAGATCAGAGGTGTAACCTGCGAGGTGTAGTCTAGGAGAGGTGTAGTCTGGGAGAGGTGTAGTCTGGTAGTCTGGGAGGTGTAGTCTGGAAGGTGTAGTCTAGGTGAGGTGTAGTCTGGGAGTCTGGGAGGTGTAGTCTGGAAGTTGTAGTCTAGGTGAGGTGTAGTCTGGGAGTCTGGGAGGAGTCTTCTCAGCATAAGATCAGATCAATCTGGTTTTCCACTTAACCCTATAAGTACCAACAGTTTGACTGCCTTCAATCCATACTGGGGCTGTTCCACCGGCACAAATCTCAATCACTTAACCCTACCCGGGTAGATCTTTACTTAACCCTTTAACTCGTAAAGCCCTGAAATCGTTTTGAGTAAACTATGGAGACCAAAAGGGATTTTTGAATTTGAAATTATGATCAATGGATTAAGTAGCTCTTTACGCGTCATTTGAATACCAATGTTATGGTTCTATGGCCAATAAAAATATCTTATTATTTCAGTGCGGGGATCGACTGTAAACGTCAGGGTCTAACGTCTACAGATTCTAAAGCCAATCCCGCGTCGAAGTTTTGGCTTCCATCTTCGTAAAAATGTACCACGAGGCATATCATCAAATTCATTAAATAAGAAATGATGTGAACCATCACCAAAAGGAGGTTCTGAGCGTTCGCTTGAGATCAGATCATTTCCTTGTACCCTTACAGTGAGGGGATAGACTTTAGATGTCAGATTCTGACGTATTATAAAGACGACCACACTGTAAGAGTGGACATTTTTACAATGGCCGTACACCCATAACATAGGCATTCAAATGAATCGGAGAGAGTTAACTAAGACATTTATGATGATTTCAAGGTGAAAAAAACCCTTTGGTTGAGATGTTTTTCTACATATTATTTCAGCGCTTTAATGGTTGATCTTAAGGTAGGAATCGCGGCAGCGATTCACACCTCAATGTTAAAGGAGATAATGAGACATGGTTTGGTGCGTTTAAGGTTAACTGCCTTGGTAGGTATTTAATTTGAAATGGAAGACGTTTTAATCCACTGGGCCCTCATTTAGTTGTGGTGTGTACGATCATACTATACATTATTAGTATATTATACATTATTATAGAGGAGATCGGATACTAAGGTATTATATACATGGGAGGAAGGCTATGACAAATTTGTCAGCACTTTATCAGGGTCCCACACTAATCGCCTATTTAAACCCCTCCAATCCGAGCAAAAAATAGGTATGTTGAGTAGCAAACGCTATTGACAAAACAATAAAAAAAACGTCTGTATATGTATTCAATTTTACGCAATTCACAAAGCCACTAAACTCATTCAATATTTCAATAAATGTTACAAATTTATTTCCTGAAAATCTTAAAGTGACACAATCAGGCCAGAATCTTAATGTATAATTTTGCTCCTTTATTTGGCCATATATATTTCAACATGTGCAAAGTCTATTTTTTTCTATTTTGTGTTCCGCCTTTACCAGTTAAAAGAGAAATACGGAATATATTTATTTTCAGACAGCATGTTGAAAAGTAAATACAGGAATAACTGATAAACGGTAAGACTTGCTACGTTGACACAACAACTCAACATTTAAAAGACTTTCGCAATTCTAGTGTATGGACCTGCTCACATTTTATTGATATTAAGGAGCCGAAATAAAAAAAATGATTTTTGATGATTTTAAGCCTGACAAAGTCGCCTCAAACACTGATGGTTGAAAGTTGGCTGCGATGAATTGCCAGAATGATATATATTTATTTCCTTACTTCGGTTATAAAATAAGTAAATATAATTTATAAAATGTATATTAGTAAAATCAGAGTGAGAGTTCAGGTCAAGTGAAAAGTAAGGTATTTAAAAAATGCCTTTTTGGAATTAAACTTTTTCCTGTAAGTTCTATAAAATACATTTTCAATCAATAAGATGTTTGTCTCCCTACCGCGACCTATAGCTTCCAGTGGTGCGTCAGCATGGTGAGTGATGCTCACTTAAACACTCCGTTAATTCCAAATAACGATGATTTGATTGGACATTAAGACATATTGGAAACAATATTAGTTATGCTTAGCGCTTAAAGGGTTATACTAATTATAGTAAAATCAGAATACCAAGTGATTAGTAAGGTAGTTTAATGGATTATGTTTTATATCGAATTAAAAGCGTATGCTCAACGCTTTGTAAAGCATAGATGCACCCTTTCTGTTCCGAGGGAAAATACTACAACATATTACAAACCATTAGACTTTATATACGAAGACATACTCATTACTTTGAGAAACTGTTCCACACGCCGTGTTGTCACCATAAGTTTTGTGAATCAGGCAAAAACAAGTTGATTTACTGGATGCTTGGTTTACTCGTAGACACACTGTATCCGGCAAACTATCCCCATGGCAACAGCCACCACATAGTAGAGTATTTATCACTAGAGCCGCACATAAACCCTTTGATTTCGAGAACCCTTTAGAACGCATTAAAACTGAATTAGCACAGTTAGCTGACAGTGGTCAAATGTACGAATAGGGTAAAGCCCGAGGAGTTCTACTTTCTTAGTTGTGGAAAAGGCTGAGGCCGAAGGCCGAGTCCTTTCCCACATCTAAGAATGTAGAGCTCCGATGGTTTTAACTGACTTAAAACACAACCGACCATAATGAGGATCCCTCATAATCAACAGCTCGGTCACACCAGGACCCGTATTCTCGTACAAGTTACGATATATCGTAGGCTTCTGATTGGTCGAGATGGCCATCTCAACCAATCAGAAGCCTACGATATATCGTAACTTGTACGAGACTACGGCCCCTGACTGATAGGCCTACCATGATAATTGTTCTGTAGTTGATCAATGATAACTCTCCATGCCCGGCTCAGAATGTAGTGGTCGGACAAAAAAATGACGAAAAATATGTCTTTATGCAAATTAAACATTTCCCAAATAACATTATTTTATTAAATGAGCATCTCCCGTATTAAATTCAAATATTTGAATTGGATTGAAACTGCCTTAAAAGGCTATTGGTCATCATATCTAGCTTGACTGTCTTTAAGCATAGCACAGAAAAACCGTTGGATCCACCACTTGTGCAGATTTCAAATAAAGCACCAATAGTGTAAAATCTATAATATTTAGTTTGCAGTGTGGGATTACATGCATTAGAATATAGAACTTGCGTCAAAAAGTGCCTGCAAGGCAATACAATACACGAGAGGACACGTTAAGATACGATAACGCAAGACAATGCAATGCAATACAAAACAAACAAGATAAAACAAAAAACGAGACAAGGCAAGACAAGAGAAGATAAGACAAGACAAGACAAGACAAAAAAAAACAAGCAATGTAATTTAGCAATGTAGCTTTTTATTTTATCAATGGAAAGTCAAAAGACAAATATCGCTAAACGATGTAGGCCTACATTTCACTTTTTCTACAATTTTGTAATTTCACTGATATGCATAGTCTCAAATTTGATATAAAGAGTAATATTTTCATACCTTCTGGACTAAACGTAATTGTGTAATCCGCGAATCGCTATTTTGTCATGCACAAAAAAGGTCCTTGAAAAATATTGAGAAGTCCTTGAAAGGTCATTGAAAAGTCCTTGAATTTTGTATTTGAAAAAGTGTGGGAGCCATTCTCACGTATTGTATAAGCGACAAGAATTATCCCATACCTTCTTACATCATTGTAACGGCATATGGCATGTATGAAACCCATATGGTTTGTTGATGTTTACACTTTACGAATAGGGTTTTTTCCATACTGATATTGTCCAAATGGAGCAGTCAAAGGGGTTTAAATACTCCCGGGCAATAGTTGATTGTAAATGAAATGAATCGGGCTTTAGGCCACCTTTGTGCACATATAGGCTAAACTGGGCCAGGAGAACCTCCTGAGGATGGTGAGATGATTGAGATGACACTGTCCTCCAGACACAGGATTCGAAATTCGAGACCTGGCGGTCTGAGGCCGAGCACGCTACCTCTCGGTCACGGAGGCTCCCCACAATACTAACTTTCACACGTGGATGGGGAAGAAACAATTTTGTTTCTTTCAAACCGCCGAGACCGGGAACCGAACCCCGGACTCTGGCGTGAAAGGCAGCGGTGCTAACCACTACCCTAGGGCCCCCGCCCAATAGTTGATTGTATGCTATCTGGAAAAGGCAATGCAGTTGGTTGTGCTATTTATGGGTAGCCCATTCAAAGTATACTTTATTTTCATCTGTAGAATTAGCGGTATAACTGTTTTCATTCATATCATTATCTGTGCAAATATCCACAACATTTCTTTTTTTTCGCTACCAAATAAAGTAGCGATCGAGAAGGCGAGTACTTCATCTGAAATTAGCCTTAATTTAAGGAGCCCATCATTTCATGAGAAATCTGGCAACAACCATACACATTTTCTAGTTTGTTCATGACCCAAAAAACATTAATCAGAGGGGTATATGCCATCTGTGTACACATCTATACTGAACTGAGCCAGGAAAACCTCCTGAGGATGGTGTGATTAATGAGGTGACACTGCCCTCCGGACACTCGATACGAAATTCGTGCGCTGGTGGTCTGAGGCCGACCACGCTATCTCTCGGTCACAGAGGCTCCCCACAATATTAAATCTTTACAATTGAGCGAGGAAGTAACAATTTGGTTATTTGAAACTTGAATGCACCAGGGCCCTGGACCTGTTCATGACCCATTGCTAGCTGTCTCTCTATAGCTATCATCGTGGACATCATGACCCATTTATAGCCATATCTGTCTCTCTATAGCCTAAAGTCATAGCGTCTGAAATGTTTTATGACAACGCCACAATGTTTGAAGCAACTAAAAACTCTATAGTAGACACAACAATCATCGATATATCTCAGCTCAAAGCTCTGTACATTTATTGTCCTCTCATGGCCCTCTAGCAGCCATAGTGTTGCCATGATGACTGGCGTCTGTTTGTTTCGGTGTAAAAAGTGTCGGGAATTATTTCGAAAAATGGCACTAGATCAGGCGTATAGGACAACTCTATGCTAGACATACAAATCATAAACTTGATTATATTCTATCGAAAATTATATCAGATTAACGTTTGTCCTTGAACACATGTCGGCTATATTGACTTTTCGACCCACAATGCAATGTTTAACGTACTTCCTGACCACACCATTAAACCGGGAATACCATAAAACATCATGATGAACACCAAAATCATTGTTCTGTATCTATACTGTCAAAAATGATGTCCATTTATTGATCGACCTTTAACAAATGGCAGCCATCTTGGATGTTTTACCCACAATGCAATGTCTAAAATATTTTCTGACTACACCACTATGCATACCTTAAAACCCCATGATAGACACCGAAAACACGAATCTGTCTCTATTATTTCGAAAATGATATGAATTTATTGCTTGACCTTGAACAAATGGCGGCCATCTAACAGCCGGTGCAAGGTATAGCTTGATGGCTGCCTGACTATGATGGTGAGTTCTTACATAGTACACATATATCTATAGCGCCTATATCCTTAGCGGACCGAGCTCAGAGGCGCACAAATCCTTAGCGTGATCATGTGTCATAATTGAGGCCAAAGCAGGTTCGTCAACAGGGAGCCGGGCTGCTGAGGAACAAGTGTGGAAAAGCCAGGTCAAATAGGTGAGATTTAAGTAATTTCCGGAATGTTAAGATTGTTTTGGCATTACGTATTGGCAAAGGCAGGGCGTTCCATAAGGCTGGACCAGATATAAAGAAAGTCTTAGTTTTTATACGAGGAACAACACATCTATTAGATATTTATATATACACCGCTCCGTGCGCTTCACACACACTATCCCTGTCACTGGACCTGTTCATTCATGTACCATTTCTTCTTCCTTTCATGTAGCATACAGCACTTGCAACCATTTCGGCGCCCACATTGCTATCGCTGTCCTACCAGGTACTCATTTACACCTGAGTCAAGTGAAACATGTGAGGGTAAACATAGAGGCAATGTTCTTCGCAGCTGTATTGATCTACAGGGATATGATACAGGGGAATTATTATTCTGACGCAATGCGGCATTGTGTCAGCCGTCCAAGCAAACACAAGACGATAACCCAATGTTGGTTTAATGCTGGCACACCGTCTGCGCAGTGGCCCAGCATTACACCGGCATCGGCTTGACATATCGCGTCAGTTTAGGGCTATGAATCTCGAATCCACCACATTTGAGGATTGGATGCTTAGCATGGACTGCAGGTGGCAATACTAACAGTAAACATGCGGCCATCCAATCTGCGAGGTTGTCCTCTGAATTGTAATCGTCTGTGGAAAGAGATCGACTCTTTAATGAAAGCTATACAATTATCTATTCTACTGGAAACTGGTCCAGCAACATACTAATAAGATGCGTGCGAAATAGAATATACGATGAGAGCATGTCATTCCTCAGAATATTAATAATTCATTAAAATTATCATATTATCACATACCACAAAAAAAATATATTAGTCTTTTCATAGTGGTTTGTGGTGTTATTTTTTATATAATTAAAAACTAAATATAGGAAAAGCAAACAATACATATCAATTATGGTTCAATTTTAGTTTTCATACTGTGGTGATATTGGTATGAGGTACAGGAAATTATAGATAATTAGTTAGACCCAACATAATTAATTATGGTTCCCTAAAGGCCGGCCCAGCAATCACGCTACATTGATTCTATGTCGGCTCAATGCTGAGCCACCGTCTGCGACAGTATGTCAGCATTGAGCCAACATAGAACCAATGTATTGTGTTTGATGGGAGGCTGCTGACGGTCAGGATTCCGGCTTGTTAGTCCACTGACGTCAAGACAATAACATTACCTTAAATCAGTTGAACTTTAACCTCTGGCACAGCAAGTGCGGAGTGTTAAATCTAGTGGATCTGAGACCGATCCATCAAGCAAGAGACGCCAGCCCAGTGTTGGTTTGGTGTTTGGCCAGCGTTGTAGACGGTGGACCAACACTGGTCAGCGCCTCGTGTTCACTGGGATGCACTTTAAGATCATTCACTTGACGATTCTTGTCCAATTTCACGTTCTTTAAAAATAGAGTGATAACAGCTACGAGACTGACCAATCCAAAAATAGATGAGAGTACAAAGGAACAGAGGCCTGTCCAGCAAACACAAAACATTTGTATATTATGTATACAACGTCAGCCCAACGTCTTCGATGGTGGTACAAAATTGTATAAATATTTACAAATGTTTAGTGTTTGCTGGGTAGGTCTACCTTATGATTCTTGTCTGTGCTGAATCACTTCACATCATTCACTAGTTTCTGTAAATGACTGTATGTAGTGTGTCGTACTGTAGGTTACCAAAGAACACTGAATAGCTCATTCAGCAATATATTGGTTTTGCTACTACATGTACTGTGGAAAATAACATATAGTAGCTATTTCATCTCTGGGTTTGGTGCGAGGAACATATATATCCCATGTATCATGTCAATTCTGTTAAACAGCATAATAAAGTTAAGATGCATATTTTAGGCACCCTGTGCTTGTGTAAATATATCAATATCAAATCTGATTTTACGGTACTAAGATTTCAAGATACTAGACTATAATATTATTTTCAGCACAGTTCAGCATATTAAAATGATAAATCTAGCTTACAAGACGTCAATAGCATACATAAGAAAAAATATATAAAGCCAACACGGAGATTGCGAGGGACTCTTTTTTTTCATTTAGAGGGTATACTCAGCTTTATGCAATTTTGTTACAAATTGAAAAATGACGTAAATCCACAATTTTAGATATTTACTTCACATATTTAACATGGCGGTCGTCAGCTTCGGACAATATAATTATGTTAACGACTATTTTGCCATCTTAACCCTTTCACCGCTAAACACGACTGTTGTTGTTTTCAATCCCTTTTATTAGCCCATCAAATCACTGTTATTGGGAGCGAAATGAGCGTCAAGATTTCGTAATTTTTGGTTTGAAATTTTACAAATATGAGTAATTTTAACTCACTTGAAGTTGTGGGTCGCGTTAGCGAGACACAACTTCAAATGGGTGAAAATTCCAAATATTTCATGTAACGTTTTACGGGTTAAACAAATTAGATAGTGTGCAGCCCTAGTTAGAAATAACACAGATGTACGTAAATTGTCCGCATTTGGCAACCTGCGCATATAATAATGAGATAATTTGTCATTCTTCTGCTTATTTTAATTTTAACGATCCATTTAAAGGGAACACTTTGGGGGATCATGTAACTGCACTCTGCTCAATCAAACCTAGGCTGATCTATGTATTTAATTACAAACACCGCCAGACTGACTTCTCCTGGATGCCTGTCATTTTGTTATTTTGCGCTGCCATAACAATATTAGATGGATCACATTGCGGGTATCATGTAAGTACACTCTGCTCGATCATTCCTGATCTATACGTTTAATTACATACACCGCTAGACTGTCTGTCATTTTGTCATGATATAACAGTATTACCGTGCAAACCTAAAAGCCAGTATCTGATTCCTTTACAACCAGAGCAGAGCAGTGAGACAGATGCCAGACTTGGATTGTCTAAAGATCATGCAATTATATATTACACTATTTTTTCCTAGAAAAGTATACTGCTTCGGCCCATTGTCGCCGAAATGTTATATTCCTTATTGTGTGACTTGTTATACAATTGATGGATAGAAGTTCCACGTTCCAGTTGCAATTTGTGAATTGGGAGTTTTGATAAAGTTTGGTCGCCCTATGTGGAAGTAATAATGTTTTAGCTGTCGATAACCCGTTGTAGTTTTGTTTTCTCATTGTGTGGCTTGCTGTCTGAATGAGAGATCCTATTGTTAGCTTAGCTACTTTCCAATTTATATCTGTAGCGCTATACATTAATCTTCATGGCAACGACTGGTCGTCCTCAGTCGAGTACAGTTAAGGTGAAGCTTTCAGAAGCAAACAATTAACACAGAGAATGAACCGCCACCACAGTGTATCCTGTCGGGATTTCCACATAGACGGACAGGGCTCCAGCAAGCAACAGGCATTGAGCAAATGTTGTTTTAATGTTGGGCTAGCGTCTCAATTGCAGGGCCAGCATTAAAACAACTTTGGGTGGATATTTTGCGCTGGCTGAGACGTGGTTTAATAAATAAAGCGTTACCGGGCAACGTCAGTCTCCAGCGGCTTCTCACAGTGTCCGGGGGTGACGACCTCTGTGATGAGCGCAGGGATGGTAAATGGACACAACACAATTTTCATAGCACGCAAAATCTGCATTTGTGACACTTTGATAACACACGAAATCAGAATTTGCAGTCAAATTCATAGATTGTGCTGTGCTGAAAATGATATCATTGTCTAGTATCTTAAAATTTTAATATCCTAAAATAAGATTTGGCATTGATATATTCACAAGTGCTTTAAACATACATCTTAACTTTAATATGCAGTTCAACAGCATTGACATGATATATGGCGCACCAAAACGAGAGATAAAAACTATTATATATTATTCTACACAGTACATGTAGTAGCTAAAAAAGCCTTATTGTTGAATGCGCTATTCGGTGTTCTAATTTACAGTACGGCACCAAACAGTCAATTGCAGAGATCAGTGAATGATATAAAGTGATTCAGCACCGACCAGAACCATGCAGGGGCCTCAGTTCCTTTGTAGTCTCGTCTATTCTTGGATTGGTCAGTCTCTTGCTGTAATTACCCTATTTTCTTTTCAAAAACTTGAAATTTGACAAGAACCGTCAAGTGAGCCACCTGAAAGTGCGTCCCCAGTATACACAGGGTGCTGACCCAATGTTGGTTTGATGTTGGGCCACAGTCTACGACGCTGGCCCAACATCAAACCAACACCGAGCTAGTCTTGTGCCTGATGGATCTGTCTCCATTCCACTGGATCTAACACTCAGCACATGCTGTGCCAGAGGTCAAAGTTCAACTGATTTAGGGTAATCTTTTGTCTTGAGGTCAGTGGACTGACAAGCCGGCCTGGTCTGGCTTTAGCGAACTATAATAATATTATTTATGTGGGTCTAACTAATTATATTTAATTGGTTAGTAAATATATAAATAATAACATCACAAATCATTGTAAAAAAAATCCTGTTTTTTGAAGTATTTGATTATATCAAATATTTTAATCATTCATTAATATACTGAGAAATGACATTTTCGCGTCGTATATTCTAATTCGCGTGAGATTTTTTTTACCATTATATTAGTGTTATCCTGGACCTATTTCCAGAAGAGTAGATAATAATAAAGCTGTCATTAATGAGTCGATCTCTTTCCACAGATGATTATGATTCAGAGGACAAACCTCACAGATTGGATGTCGAAATAAACAGAAGCTCAGCCTCTTTATTCCCAGCAAACACAGGACATTGCCCATGTGTTGGTTCAATGTTGGGCCAGCGTCGCAGACGATGGGCCAGCATCGAGCCACCACATGGTCAATGTCCCGTGTTTACTGGGTTGTCAGTATCGCCACCTGCAGGCGATGCTAAACATCTAATCCTCGATACGAGATGTTGAGCCAATGTTGGAGTAATGCTGGGCCATCGTCACAGACGGTGCTCCAACATTGGGCTATCGTCTCGTGTTTACTGGGACGGCTCTAAGCTGACACAATAATGCATCGCGTCAGAATAATACTTCCCCTGTATCATATTCCTCTATACCTATATCAATACATCTTCATCTATCCAGTTGTCTGCTACCAGCAGACTCGTATTGGTGAAACAGAATATTTCCAGTGTACGAATACCACTTCCAACTACATGGCCCAATTGTCGATGAATAACCATCGGTAGCTTATACTACCCTGATCGAACGATCCGTCGGTAAATGAACTAAAACATTCTTAAACTACAAAAATGCCTAATCCGGGCACCCCATTAAGTCATGTGATACCAAAACCAATTGAAATTAGATTATAATTTTCAGTCACATGTCTATATATTCCATTACTAGGTTACATTATTGATGGGTGTGTTTTATATGTAGTAATTTGACATAGAGATATACAATCTGCATTGATCTGCATTGATGGCCTACTATATGACGATGCCATGTGTAGACCTGTGCAATTCAATGACAAAATGATTGTAATACATAGGGCACTAGAAACTATTTAAACAAAATCAAATTAGAATCGTAAACGTCAAATAAGATAGCTTCACAACATTTTATGCATTGATGCTCTATTATATGACATTGTCATATGAAGACCGGTGAAATTCAATGATAAATTGATTGTAATACGTGACGTACTAGAAACTATTTGAACAAAATCAAATCAGAATAGTAGACTTCAGATAATAGAACTCTATTTAGGAAGCACTATACAACCATAATCAATTTAAAAAAAACTGGGAATGTAGCTGAAAATTAGGAAGTAGAGTTGGAAAGATGGAAAAAGGATAACAGAATAAAAACAAGTCTGAATTAGAATCATAAGACAACAATCATTCTAGAGAGTAGGAAGTAATTTATAACATCAAAGATCTAGCAGACCGTGGGGAAAGCTGTCTCACAAAATATGACGAGTAAAGTATTAGTAGAAATTGTACTAATAATCACCACCAGTAATACCATAGGTTTGTAGATACACTCAGGAATGAGTGTAGAAAGAAAATAAAAGTAAGAATAAATTAATATTCTGGTTGGATAATCAATTAGATGGAACCGATTTCTGGAGAACCAGTTATTTGTACGAAAGCTATTTCATGTCAATGAATGAACTCTTTTTAATTGATATAATGCTATATATAAAGGTCACATATTACCGTGTAACCATAATAGAATATAGGTCAGGTCAAGCTGTTAGTATTTGGCCATAAATATATTTTATATAATTTAGGTCGAAACCCGAATAATCATTCATATGATTTATGTAATTTAGACGATTAAATTTACTATGGACACCAGATGAATCATTCATTACTAATGTGTCGCAAAAAGGTGTGTAGCTTATAGAATCGCAAAGGGTATAAAAAACTTACGCAAATAGGCGAAGCCTAGAATTTGGAACTAAAATTTCTCACCATCCTCATCACGGCTTACGGTGGTGAGATAGCAGTTTTCAGAACATATGAACTATTTTATTTAAAAGCAAAAATCCGTTCTCTTGTCATGTTTTTTGTCATGTCTTGTATTGCATTATTTACTCTTATTGTATTGCTTTGTCTTTGTCTAAACTTATCTAAACCTTGTTTTGTCTTAACTTGTATTGAACTTGTATTGTCTGATCTTGTATTGAACTCGTTTTGTCTGAACTTGTATTGAACTTGTATTGTCTGAACTTGTATTGAACTTGCATTGTCTGAACCTGTATGTTCTTGTTCGGATTGGAGAGGCTTACATTCACACTTCAACGTGATAGAAAATGGTCAGATCTCAAACAAACGCTGAGAATCTCCTTTTCGTGATAGTTCACAGCATTTCTCATTCAATGAATTTTATTGAATGCCTTGTGGTACATTTATACGACGATAGAGCTTAACACTTACAGCGCGGTGATCGACTTTAGACGTCAGAATCTAGCGTCTATAGACATTAGACTCTGACGTCTAAAGTCGATCCTCGCACTGGAAGAATAAGATATTTATAATGGCCTTAGACCCATAACATAGGTATTCAAATTAAGCGTAAAGAGCTAACTGAGACAATAATCATAATTTTCAAATAAAAAAGACGTTGGTCTTCATAGTTTATACAAAACGATTTTAACGCTTTAAGTGTTAAGGGGTCTAGTAAGTGTACCCAGATAGTTATAGGGTTGAGTGATTGAGCTTGGTGCTGTTGGGCAGAAAAGGCAGTAACTCTGTCGGCAGGTTAAGTGGGAATCCAGATTGGTCTGATCTTCTGCTGGGTAGACACCTTCCAAACTACACCTCTCCCACACTACACCTGTTATGTCCTAAAGGGCAAAAACGAACAGAATACCGGCTCAATAAACCCTGTACATCCATGTTCCAATATTTTATTTCACATTGAGCTGTGAATTATATAAGGCTAAATTAATATCAAGGCTAAATGAACCCTGTAATAACTAAGAAATGCACCATATTTTATTACTCTAACCTATGAAGAAGAAGAAGAAGAAAAAGAAAAATGTTTATTCGACAAATGACACTGAAAAAATACAAATTAAATAACATGTCAGGACGACTACCATTAAGACTCAAAGAGTCGCTGGCATGGAAGCCACCTAAGTATAAATAATATAAAATATAAAATACTATATAATATAGTAAATCACGATACAAAATTATCCTACAAAATATTATGCAGCTTGTCAGATTAAATTTAAAAGGGACTGTGCAAATGAAGTTTGGATAAATATGGGATAGGATTTTAACTCAAAACATAAATTATCTCCACCCAGCTGAAACTGTCAGTCGCGTCAGCGAGACACAGCCACAAAATAGGCAAAAATTACAAAATAAATAACATTGTGGCCAAAAGGAAAATGTATATATAAATATATATATATATACATACACACATACATATTAAGTGCATTAGGTAGGTGATGTCAAATTACAAACATAACAATTATGAGTTAGACAAATGTCAGAATATTTCTCTATTAGATAGTGTTTAGTATATTGTCCAAAACCTTTTAAACTGGAAGATGTATATCATTTACTTTTAAAATATTGAATTTTTTAAAGATAGGATCGTAGTGTGTATAAAAACCACCTTTAACAATAATTCGAATTGCTTATCACAAGCCCGATTATCATCTCTCAGTGAGTTAATATCACTCAATTAATATTTCTTTAATATACACAGAGAATGAATGAATGCATGAATGGGGTTTTAGGCCACCTTTGTGCATATATAGGCTAAGCTGGGCCTCAAGGAGAACTTCTTGAGGATGGTGAGATGAATGAGATGATTCTTCCCTCCAGACACGGGATTCAAAATTCGGGCCCTGGCGGTCTGAGGCCGAGCACACTACGTCTCGGTCACGAAGGCTCCCCACAATTTTGAATCGTTACGAGTGACCGGGAAAGAAACATTTTGTTTCTTTGAAGCTTGAAGGCCATAGTGGGGTTCAAACCCGCGATCTCCGACTTCCCAAGCAGGCAGCTTTAACCACTGCACCAGAGCTCCCGCCCAAGATATCCTGAGAGACATACATATAAGCAATTATTTATTTTATTATATATTCTTGATATAAGTCACTTGTAGGTAACGGGATAGTTGATATTAATATAATACACAGGTGTGTGTCAGTAGCAGGTTAACCATTGTCCTGCTGGACCCGGATATATACGTTTTGAAGACAGTTTCAACCCCAAAAAATGCCACTGATATTGAAAAAATATTTAGTGCTAGATACTCAGCTAGTCGAATATTTCAATTTGGGAGATGTTTATTTTTCATAAATAGAAATATGTTTCGTCATTTGAAGCTGGAAATTGCGTTAGCAATTCCAGCTTTAAATGAATGAAAAATAATTTGAAACAATTCAGCAGGACAAGGGTTAATATTCATCATCATAATTCTGTTGTCAGCTACCTCTCGATGAGATGAAACAACAGTGTATATGCAAATTGAAAAAGTCAATAAAATCTAATAAATGAGCTGAGCATATATTAAAAACAATATTATTCCTTAATAAATACCAATCATAGGAGCTGATTATGAATTAGAATACCCCGGTAACCCTTCAAGCGCCAAACACGACAACAGTCGTTTATCTGATTGTATTAGCAGATTAATTATGTTATTGGAAATGAAATAAGTGTTAAAACATAAACATTTGCAAATATTTGGTCTCAAATTAAACAAATATAAGTAATTTTCACCAGATACAGACATACGTAGTACGTGCGCACGTACCTGTTCACACATTGTGAAATGGGAATAGCCAGACTTGATTCCATTTATCCTCATCGCGGAGGCATATTTTTGCACAAGAATGGAGCGGTTGGAGACTGATTGATGTATTATGGAGATCTGAGGCCCATTGGTTTCATATTACGCCGTGTTGCCTGGTGTTCTTTACATTAGAATATCACTATGCCATGTCAAAGGTTAACAGGGTCAAATTTGTGAAGTGGATGATATGGAAACTGTGCGCGATATGGGATATTGCACCAGCGCTGAAAGAATGTTAAGTTTATTGATATTAAGCGGTTTAAGCATTGAAATATTTAGTAAGAAGATGAAGTAGCAATTTAACCCGGTTGTTAACGTTTTTGAAAACACCATCTGACATGAGTGATTGGTGCTGTTCTACACAGTAGACAGACGAAAGTTGTTCCTTTTCATGGTTTAAAAAAAATATCACTCGTCGATGGATAACTTTATGCATTGGACATGATTGTGTATACACAAATCACATTAAAAGTGATAAACCAGGATCGCATGTTTGTCGCTGACTTCTCAGTCAATTCTAAACAGATTTTCATAACATTTTGCAAACACTTTTTTTCAAGAGAATCCCAACAGCCCTGAAAATTTCGTAAAATTATATAGTCTATTTCAAAAGATAGCCAATTTGACATGTAATAAATTGAAATTACGACGTCCCTCTATGAAACCATTAAACTAATTCTCGCACTCTGGCAGTGATTGGCCTGCTTGTGAACAAGTCCGGATAATCCCGCACTCGCACTCTGTGCCACGCGCCGGACCTATCACATCAGTATTAATTTATGTAACATATATCCAAAACAAAGTAGACCTTCTAGTACGTTACTACCACTATGATGATTTTTCCACAAGCTTAATTTAATTTGCCGACAAAAGATGTAAAATAAATATTCTAATTAAAAGATTTAGTGGAGTTTCAAAATGTATTGTTTATTTAAGCGTCACAGCACCTGTGTCTCAGCGTCAGCTGATTCCTGTCAACATTTGTCAGCGATGTGGCGGTGCTGGTGGAACATTCAATTTCTAAATGATTCCTGATGTTTATAAATAGTTTTAGGTCTATATAGTTCATTTTTTGTATTTATCGTGCGAGAAAATGCATAAAGGTCACTCGTATCGTGCGAGTGTTGAGATTATGGTACTGGTTCACTCCACCGGGCCTCGTCCTGCGGACACGGCCTGGTGAACTGAACCAGTGCCATAATCTCCACACTCGTACTCTCTTGGGATCTTTATCCATATATTCTAAAATTTATAACTTTTGCAATATGCAATATAATTTTTTGCAAAATTTTCACCGCTGTTAGGATTTGAATGAAAAATGGCCTTTGCAAAATTTCAAGGAAATCGGTTCATAATTGACGGAGAAATCGGCGAAAAACATGCGATCCTGGTGTGATGTGACGGCAAGTATAGTATTTTGTAACATAGCACAACATATGTTTCCACACGATCAACTTAACTTTAATGCCTAACCTTATTCATTGGATATGAGTAGTATTTTGTAACATAGCACAGCAGATATTCCCACACGATCACCTAACTTCCCTCCATTGGAGTTAGCATTGCACTTTAACCCTAAACCGCTAAGTTAAATAATTAATGTTTTCAACCACATTTCACAATAACAGTGATTTAACGCTTTAAGCCATTCAAACACCATTTCGCATCTCTGAAGTATGACTTAATTTCACGAAACCTAGTGGTTTTATAACGAACATTTTCATGGAACCGTTTTAAAAATAACAGTTTATTTTTTCATTTGTCACCCACTTCAAGTCATTTTCATCCACTACAAGTCGAGAATTGTGATAGTTTAGCTGACTGTATATGGCTTTCGCTGCTGCGAAACGACCACAACGAAGTCACAAAAAAACTAATTATGTAAGAGGAACGTGGCACAATGGTTGGAGCGTAGTGCTTTGCAATTAGCCGCCCCCTAATTATGTAAGAGGAACGTGGCACAATGGTTAGAGCGTAGTGCTTTGCAATTAGCCTCCCCCTTATTATGAAAGAGGAACGTGGCACAATGGTTAGAGCGTAGTGCTTTGCAATTAGCCTCCCCCTAATTATGTAAGAGGAACGTGGCACAATGGTTAGAGCGTAGTGCTTTGCAATTAGCCTCCCCCTAATTATGAAAGAGGAACGTGGCACAATGGTTGGAGCGTAGCGCTTTGCAATTAGCCGCCCCCTTATTATGAAAGAGGAACGTGGCACAATGGTTAGAGCGTAGCGCTTTGCAATTAGCCCTCCCTAATTATGAAAGAGGAACGTGGCACAATGGTTAGAGCGTAGCGCTTTGCAATTAGCCGCCCCCTAATTATGAAAGAGGAACGTGGCACAATGGTTAGAGCGTAGTGCTTTGCAATTAGCTGCCCCTGGTTATGTAAGAGGAACGTGGCACAATGGTTAGAGCGTAGTGCTTTACAATTAGCCGCCCCCTAATTATGTAAGAGGAACGTGGCACAATGGTTAGAGCGTAGTGCTTTACAATTAGCCGCCCCCTAATTATGAAAGAGGAACGTGGCACAATGGTTAGAGCGTAGTGCTTTGCAATTAGCTGCCCCTGGTTATGTAAGAGGAACGTGGCACAATGGTTAGAGCGTAGTGCTTTACAATTAGCCGCCCCTAATTATGTAAGAGGAACGTGGCACAATGGTTAGAGCGTAGTGCTTTGCAATTAGCTGCCCCCTAATTATGTAAGAGGAACGTGGCACAATGGTTAGAGCGTAGCGTTATGCAATTAGCTGCCCCTAATTATGTAAGAGGAACGTGGCACAATGGTTAGAGCGAAGCGCTTTGCAATTAGCTGTCCCCTAATTATGTAAGAGGAACGTGGCACAATGGTTAGAGCGTAGTGCTTTGCAATTAGCTGCCCCCTAATTATGTAAGAGGAAAGTGGCACAATGGTTAGAGCGTAGCGTTATGCAATTAGCTGCCCCCTAATTATGTAAGAAGAGCGTGGCACAATGTTTAGAGCGTAGCGCTTTGCATTTAGCTGTCCCCTAATTATGTAAGAGGAAAGTGGCACAATGGTTAGAGCGTAGTGCTTTGCAATTAGCTCCCCCTAATTATGTAGGAGGAACGTAGCACAATGGTTAGAGCGTAGCGCTTTACAATTAGCCGCCCCCTAATTATGTAAGAGGAACGTGGCACAATGGTTAGAGCGTAGTGCTTTACAATTAGCCGCCCCTAATTATGTAAGAGGAACGTGGCACAATGGTTAGAGCGTAGCGCTTTGCAATTAGCTGCCCCCTAATTATGTAAGAGGAACGTGGCACAATGGTTAGAGCGTAGTGCTTTGCAATTAGCTGCCCCCTAATTATGTAAGAGGAAAGTGGCACAATGGTTAGAGCGTAGCGTTATGCAATTAGCTGCCCCCTAATTATGTAAGAAGAGCGTGGCACAATGGTTAGAGCATAGTGCTTTGCAATTAGCTGCCCCTGGTTATGTAAGAGGAACGTGGCACAATGGTTAGAGCGTAGTGCTTTGCAATTAGCCGCCCCTAATTATGTGAGAGGAACGTGGCCCAATGGTTAGAGCGTAGCGCTTTTCAATTAGCTGTCCCCTAATTATGTAAGAGGAACGGGGCACAATGGTTAGAGCGTAGTGCTTTGCAATTAGCTCCCCCTAATTATATAAGAGGAACGTGGCACAATGGTTAGAGCGTAGTGCTTTGCAATTAGCTGCCCCTGGTTATGTAAGAGGAACGTGGCACAATGGTTAGAGCGTAGTGCTTTACAATTAGCCGCCCCCTAATTATGTAAGAGGAACGTGGCACAATGGTTAGAGCGTAGTGCTTTACAATTAGCCGCCCCCTAATTATGAAAGAGGAACGTGGCACAATGGTTAGAGCGTAGTGCTTTGCAATTAGCTGCCCCTGGTTATGTAAGAGGAACGTGGCACAATGGTTAGAGTGTAGTGCTTTACAATTAGCCGCCCCTAATTATGTAAGAGGAACGTGGCACAATGGTTAGAGCGTAGTGCTTTACAATTAGCCGCCCCCTAATTATGTAAGAGGAACGTGGCACAATGGTTAGAGCGTAGCGCTTTGCAATTAGCTGCCCCCTAATTATGTAAGAGGAACATGGCACAATGGTTAGAGCGTAGTGCTTTGCAATTAGCTGCCCCCTAATTATGTAAGAGGAAAGTGGCACAATGGTTAGAGCGTAGCGTTATGCAATTAGCTGCCCCCTAATTATGTAAGAAGAGCGTGGCACAATGTTTAGAGCGTAGCGCTTTGCAATTAGCTGTCTCCTAATTATGTAAGAGGAAAGTGGCACAATGGTTAGAGCGTAGTGCTTTGCAATTAGCTCCCCCTAATTTTGTAGGAGGAACGTAGCACAATGGTTAGAGCGTAGCGCTTTACAATTAGCCGCCCCCTAATTATGTAAGAGGAACGTGGCACAATGGTTAGAGCGTAGTGCTTTACAATTAGCCGCCCCTAATTATGTAAGAGGAACGTGGCACAATGGTTAGAGCGTAGCGCTTTGCAATTACCTGCCCCCTAATTATGTAAGAGGATCGTGGCACAATGGTTAGAGCGCAGTGCTTTGCAATTAGCTGCCCCCTAATTATGTAAGAGGAAAGTGGCACAATGGTTAGAGCGTAGCGTTATGCAATTAGCTGCCCCCTAATTATGTAAGAAGAGCGTGGCACAATGGTTAGAGCGTAGTGCTTTGCAATTAGCTGCCCCTGGTTATGTAAGAGGAACGTGGCACAATGGTTAGAGCGTAGTGCTTTGCAATTAGCCACCCCTAATTATGTGAGAGGAGCGTGGCCCAATGGTTAGAGCGTAGCGCTTTTCAATTAGCTGTCCCCTAATTATGTAAGAGGAACGGGGCACAATGGTAAGAGCGTAGTGCTTTGCAATTAGCTCCCCCTAATTATATAAGAGGAACGTGGCACAATGGTTAGAGCGTAGTGCTTTGCAATTAGCCGCCCCTAATTATGTGAGAGGAACGTGGCCCAATGGTTAGAGCGTAGCGCTTTTCAATTAGCTGTCCCCTAATTATGTAAGAGGAACGTGGCACAATGGTTAGAGCGTAGTGCTTTGCAATTAGCTCCCCCTAATTATGTAGGAGGAACGTGGCACAATGGTTAGAGCGTAGCGCTTTACAATTAGCCGCCCCCTAATTATGTTAGAGGAACGTGGCACAATGGTTAGAGCGTAGTGCTTTACAATTAGCCGCCCCTAATTATGTAAGAGGAACGTGGCACAATGGTTAGAGCGTAGCGCTTTTCAATTAGCTGTCCCCTAATTATGTAAGAGGAACGTGGCACAATGGTTAGAGCGTAGCGCTTTGCAATCAGCCGCCCCCTAGTTATGTAAATACAATGCTACAATGCTGGTGAAAAAAAACAATGGTCAACTGTCTACTATCTGACATGATTATAAGCTACGCCGACTACGGATAATCGTCCCCGTAAATCTATGTGATGAGTGTAGTTATTTATAACCTGCAGATTGAAAAATGATTACTTGGACATCGTGAAATTGAAGAAAACCACTTTATTTTATGATCAATTTCTTTTCAAAAAGATTTCTTATCTCATATATGTACCAACAATCACAAGGCATTAAGCCAATGTTAAATGAAGTATCATCGTCTACGAAACTGGCCCAACTTTGAACCAACATTTGGTCAATTCGTGATTGTTGGTGTATTGGTTGCTCTTGTGCCGATTCTATAAACCCTTCATTTTTTAGACAGAATCCTGATATTTAAATATATGATAAATAAAACATACAGGTGAAATGGAGGGTCAATTATATGAGGCCGACAACTGTACTTTGTGATCAGTCTAGCATATACATTGATCAGCATGGATTGTACTGTGATCAGATCTTCTGTCGTCCAGTAGGCAATGTATTTTTATTTTTACCTATTACTATTTTAGTCTCCTATATTATATAGCTACACACGCCCAACGCAGTCAGTGAAAACAACAACTTCACAAGAATCGAGTTATGACTGGCTGTTAATTAGCCACCGATAAACTGAAAAACTGTAACGAATACTGAACTGCTAAAAATAGAAATTCTTAATACATCAAGCAAATTGGACTTAAGAAGATAAAGCAATTTATTTTACAAAATACTCACAATTAATCGAAAATGTGTTCTCTCTTTCATTTTTGATCTCGATGGCAACTCGACATTGACCATAGATAACTATCCTGACTATGAGACACTATGCACGTATATCACCGGATTAATGATGAATCGAACTCATTTGTCCCTTTCACTTCCTCTCTCCCTGGTAATGCCAAATTGTCCATAACTATGTGCGGGCTGCCGCTGGTGGCTCGACATATCATTGGGTTATTATATACTACACCCAGACACATCATGGAATGGGGGTTTTCATGAACGTTGTTCGCGGCTCTCCATTTGTAGGACAGACATTGTGATGTTTTTTCCATCACCATAATGTGTGGCTGCAAGCGTACGACAGACAATTGTGATTGTCGAGGAATGACTATTTCCCTACGATTACTCTGATCCTCATCCAACACAAGACATCGGTCGAATGATGGGGCAATGTTGGCCCAGCGCCACAGACGTCGGCCCAACATAGACCCAACATCGAGTCGATGTATTTGTGTTGACTGAGATTCTCACAATCCATACATGCTCACACCGTTTATATATGTGGGCAGTGGACGCTAAAGCAATATCAAGCTTCAAGTTGAAAGAAAACTATGTCAATTTAAGAAAAAAAACTTCCAAGTTGAATTAATTGAATAACTGAGCTTTTTATCGGAAGTTATTGCGCTTTTGATTTTAATATAAATATACATTCTGGCCCAGCTGGAACTGGTTAAGATTTATTCTGTATTTTATAACGGACACAGGATTATTCGAGAAGAAGCTATGAACAGAGGATGATACGTGATGTATTCACACACACGCAAACGGATAATATTTACCAGCAATATGTTTTATCGTGCGATTTACAGTTATCACAGGCTGTGTAAATATTTTTGTACAAACCATGGAGACCAAAAGGTTTTTTTCAATTTGAAATCATCATAAATGTCTTGGTTAACTATTTACAGATTTATGTATCATTTGAATACTTATGCTATTGGTCTACGACAATTATAATTATTTTTACTTTTCAGTGCGGGGATCGACTTTAGACGTCATAATCTGACGTCTACAGACGTCAGATTCTGACGTCTGTAGACGTCAGATTCTGACGGCTAAAGTCGATCCCCGCGCTGTAAAGGTAAAATCAGAAGTGATTTTTAATGATATATCGCGCGATAAAATGCACCCTGTCTAAACAAAACATTGGCAAAAACGATGTTATTGTGCTTGAAATATTACACATGATTATTTTACGAAATTTTTCTCTTTTCATTCACATGTACAATTAGTATAAAAAGGATAACATATAACTTGGCGAGGGGAAGGTTACACAAGGCTTTACGCATCTAACAAGGGGCTCGGCGAAGTCACCAAATCCTGACATGGGGCTGCAGAATGGGACAATTCTTTCTGAATTACAGCCTGAAATACGGCAGTGGACAGGACCTTTTCGCCACCATTACCGGAAATTTATTGGACACAGGGGACGGTGCCATAGTAACACGCCCGATAGCTCAGTAAGAGAATCAATCCTTTGGGAGCTGAAGCGACAGTAAATTGGTCATGCCAAAAAAACAATTGTGTCTAATATCTCTACAATTGTAATAACCATCGTAATCCCACCTTAGTTATGCTTCATAATTCTACTCAAGCTTCAAGTTGTGTCTCGTTATCTCGATCCACAGCTTCAAGTCTTAAAAATTACTACTATCTGGTCAATTTGAGTCTAAATGTTTGTTAATCACCGTGTACAAAAAAGGTCCGGCACTAAAAGGGCGGGGGCCCTAGGGTAGTGGTTAGCACCGCTGCCTTTCACGCCAGAGTTCGGGGTTCGGTTCCCGGTCTCGGCGGTTAAAGAAACAACAAATGTTTCTTCCCCATCCACGTGTGAAAGCTAGTATTGTGAGGAGCCTACGTGACCGAGAGGTAGCGTGCTCGGCCTCAGACCGCCAGGGCTCGAATTTCGAATCCTGTGTCTGGAGGACAGTGTCATCTCAATCATCTCACCATCCTCAGGAGGTTCTCCTGGCTCAGTTTAGCCTATATGTGCACAAAGGTGGCCTAAAGCCCGATTCATTTCAATTTCCGGCACTAAAAAAATATAATATTTTTAGTGGCCCTAGACCCATAACATAGGTATTCAAATGAAGCAGAAAGAGCTAACTAAGACATTTATGATGATTTCAAAATAAAATTTGTCCCCATGTTTAAAAAAAATATATTTCAGCGTTGTAAGGGTAGAGGGGAAAACATATTCATGATTAATTATGGCTAAACATTACCCAATTGTATGAGCTGCCTAATTATGATATACAAATCTTATTGTAGGTCAAAAAGTTTTAGTTTAAATAGGTAAGCATTTTCATTATAATCAAAACAGTGTCAAGACTGATTCTGGACTTGCCAATTTAAAAAAAACATTTCAGTTTGGCACAAATCAGAATTTGATTTCACACACCCGAAAACAGTTAAAAACGTTTATTTCTGCGGTGGTGGGGAGTGGCCGTGGAATTCCTACATTTTATTGTCTAGCTCGCTATGACATTCCCCGACAGCACGGATGAATGGTAATAAAAACACCTATTTGTAAGTAAAGAACGATTTACTGTTAATCACACATCTTAGCTAATCCTATTGTCTGATCAATAATCTGGCTACCTAATTCCACATCGCTATCTAAGCACATTAGCCTACGTCTGCAATAACGTTGTGATCTCATCCGACCTCTCCGTTTAACCTCATTTTTATGTGAGTTATGTTTGACCTTTTGAAATGTCAATTGTTTTTTAAGTAATTAGGTTGACCTAAAGTAAATGTACCCTATATAGCAGGAAAACAATAATTTAAAGATGTTAAAGGTTAAGCATCTATGTGGTTCATAATGGGCAGCTATGATGCTCAGAGTATATTTCATGTTATTCTCATAACGCTATATCTAGAAACCTGTTTTATTTATTTATTTTATTTTTTATTTATTGAGACATATTTATACAGGGTGGACATTATTAGCAGTCAGGCTATTTTTCATATGTGCCCTGTAGAGATTTTGTTATATGAAAAACAAACATTCAATTATATAATATATAATACAAGTGAGGTTTATAATACAGATAAAAACGCCCCAAGGTTAAAACACATAATATAGAAATGTTGCCTGCGCCAAAACCAGAGATAAAAAAACTACATATATATTATATATTAATATGAATAGTAGGTAAAATACACTCTGGAAAGCGTAGCAACGTACAAAATTACTTTTTAAAACATGATTTTTTTCCTTTAAAGAATGTGTTTACTATGAGAACAAGTAAAATATAATATATATTTACATACATACACACATACATATACATAGCATAACGTACTTGTTAGCCTGTTTTAAATATACATACATTGTTTACATACATCGCTATAAAACAATTACCACCCTCAGTTTAAACTGTTCCACATATTTTAAACAGGTGGTTTTGATTTTTGTAATTTCTTCAGCCGAGATTTAAATGTATTTTATGTTGGCGAATCTCTGATGTGCATAATTTCCACCTGACCCAGTTTGGCCTATATGTGCACAATGGTGGCATGAAACCCCATTCATTTCTTTTCATTTTTTCCACCTGAAACCAATAACTAATGAACAAATGTTATGAAAAGGAATTATAATTTGTAAATTGCTATTGTTTGGCTACAAGTTGTGATATGGTAACTTTGCTTGACACGATAGGCTCTCCTTCCCTACTCAGCTAACACGAGACGTTTAATCAAAGTTGGTGTAATGTCGGCCCAGCGTCGCAG
The DNA here is from genome assembly GCA_964017125.1 of Flabesymbios commensalis. Classification (NCBI taxonomy): domain Eukaryota; kingdom Metazoa; phylum Annelida; class Polychaeta; order Terebellida; family Flabelligeridae; genus Flabesymbios; species Flabesymbios commensalis. The sequence goes on from OZ024908.1 coordinate 6,345,030, forward strand.
ACTACACTAACATTGATTAAACCCTTTCAGCGCGGGGGACCGTTTTTATAAGTTAAAATCTGACGTCTGTAGACGTCAGAATCTTACGTTTAAAGACAATCCCTGCACCGAAAGAAAACAAATATTTGCAATAGCTGTATACCATAACATAGGTATTCAAATGAATCGAAGAGAATTAACTATTTATTTTAAATTTAAATAAACCATTTGGTTCTCATGATTTATACAAAATTAATTCACGTTGTAAGCGTTAAACGTCTCTTGTTTGTTGGGTATGGACACTCACATAGATATTATAGGGTTTTGTCTATAGCGGAGATAAATAGCTTTGCTTCAGAAATGACATTTATTACCCAGAGATAATTCAGCCAGACCTGTTATTGGTTTAGGATATTGTCTTGAGAGACCACTGCCGATCATTACAGTTTCTTATTGCGATCTTTGTCACGATATCTGAATGGAATCAGATAAAAAACTGCTCGATTGTCAGAAAGGAAGGATTTAGTGAGATAACGACCCTATCACGTGACCTCTTTCTGTTCTATAATTTGATTCTATGAGTCAAACGGTACACTTGAGTGACAGATCTTCTTTATTAATGCTGATGTAACTGTTAAGAGACTAAATCAGATCTTTTAAAAAATTACATATTTTAACAATGTTAGCCATCAAAATTAACTCTCTGATAAAACAACATGATCAAATTAAACATATAGGAGTAATTTCCACTCACTTGAAGATGATTAATCATTGTTGCCCCAATGCTTATCGCCTACAATGCTGTAAATGCGCGCTTTTCCTTGGAGAGCTTTTTCCGGAATCTATTTTTAGTGCACTGCCAAAAAACGATGGAAAACTAATTGTTTTCAAATAGGGAATATTTTTTTGGAATTATTTTCCTGCCGTGTGATTGATGGGGATATGTTGTCAAGACTCCGCCTCAAAAATGTGAAGGACAATTATTTGCAGGACTAACTTTTTGTCATTTACCTGTCACATTGTGGGTCATCCTTCAATTATTCTTTCTAATTATTTCTGAGAACGCCAATTGAATTGTGGCCCCATGTTTATTTACCTATTGTGGAAATATCACGTCTTGAGGAAACCACACGTCCGGACCACTGGCGTCCTCTACAGCCATTATTGGGAAGTTACGGATATGCCATGAGTTATAAGGTTTCTTTTCATATAATATACCATGAGTTATGAGGTTTCTTCCCGTACAATATGACATGAGTTATGAGTTTCTTTCCCAGCTGACGTAAGGCATTTACTGTATGTTGTTATGAGTTATGAGGTGTCTTTCCAGCTAGGATAAAGCATTGACCCAGTGTTGTAATAATGTTGATCCACCGTCTACGACACTGACCCAAAACTAAAACAACACGCATCGTGTTAGCTGGGATATACATAATACCAGGTTGAACAACAGAAAAAACGACGTAACGTGACACATTGATCAAAACTAAACAGTGTAACGTGTCCCAGTGATCAGGACTATACAGCGTAACTTGTCAGTGATCAAGACTAAACAGTGCAACGTGTCCCAGTAATCTAAACAGCGTAACGTGTGACAGTGATCAGGACTAAACAGCGTAACGTGTGACAGTGATAAGGACTAAACAGCGTAACGTGTTCTAGTGATAAGGACTAAACAGCGTAACGTGTCCGAGTTATCAGGACTAAACAGCGTAACGTGTCCTATTGATCGAGACTTAACAGCGTAACGTGGTCTAGTGATTAGGACTAAACAGTGTAGCATGTCCCAGTGATCAGGACCAAAAAGTGAATCGTTCTTCATAGGGTACAGTACCATAATTTAAAGCATTGCACACTCGAGTCACGTTAACACTTAGGAGCATTGTATTTATGCACAACGTCGATAATAAAACCACAACCACGATAACACAACCATAACCACGATAATACGACAACAACCACGATAATAGAACCACAACCACAAAAACACAACCACAACCACGATAATAGAACCACAATCACGATAACACAACCAGAACCACGATAATACAACCACAACCACGATAATAGAACCACAACCACGATAATACAACCGCAACCACGATAACACAACCACAACCAATATAACACAACCACAACCACGATAACACAACCACAACCACGATAACACAACCAGAACCACAATAATACGACCACAACCACGATAATAGAGCCACAACCACGATAATACAACCACAACCACGATAACACAACCGCAACCACGATAACACAACCACAACCACGATGACACAACCACCACCACGATAATACAACCACAACCACGATAATACAACCACAAGAACGGTAACACAACCACAGCCACGATAATACAACCACAACCACGATTATACAACCACAACCACGATAATACAACTACAACCTCGATAACACAACCACAACCACGATAATACAACCACAACCACGATAAAACAACCACAACCACGATAATACAACCACAACCACGATAATACCACCACAACCACGATAATACAACTACAACCACGATAACACAACCACAACCACGATGATACAACCACAACCACGATAATACAGCCACAAGAACAGCAATGCAATCACAACCACGATAATACAACCACAACCACGATATTACAACCACAACCACGATAAATACAACCACGATAACACAACCACAACCACGATAAGACAACCACAACCACGATGACACAACCACCACCACGATAATACAACCACAACCACGATAATACAACCACAATCACGGTAACACAACCACAGCCACGATAATACAACCACAACCACGATAATACAACCACAACCACGATAATACCACCACAACCACGATAACACAACCACAACCACGATAACACAACCACAACCACGATAACACAACCACAACCACGATAAGACAACCACAACCACGATGACACAACCAGAACCACGATAATAGAACCACAACCACGATAATACAACCGCAACCACGATAACACAACCACAACCAATATAACACAACCACAACCACGATAACACAACCACAACCACGATAACACAACCAGAACCACAATAATACGACCACAACCACGATAATAGAGCCACAACCACGATAATACAATCACAACCACGATAACACAACCGCAACCACGATAACACAACCACAACCACGATGACACAACCACCACCACGATAATACAACCACAACCACGATAATACAACCACAAGAACGGTAACACAACCACAGCCACGATAATACAACCACAACCACGATTATACAACCACAACTACAACCTCGATAACACAACCACAACCACGATAATACAACCACAACCACGATAAAACAACCACAACCACGATAATACAACCACAACCACGATAATACCACCACAACCACGATAATACAACTACAACCACGATAACACAACCACAACCACGATAATACAACCACAACCACGATAATACAACCACAAGAACAGCAATGCAATCACAACCACGATAATACAACCACAACCACGATATTACAACCACAACCACGATAAATACAACCACGATAACACAACCACAACCACGATAAGACAACCACAACCACGATGACACAACCACCACCACGATAATACAACCACTACCACGATAATACAACCACAATCACGGTAACACAACCACAGCCACGATAATACAACCACAACCACGATAATACAACCACAACCACGATAATACCACCACAACCACGATAACACAACCACAACCACGATAACACAACCACAACCACGATAACACAACCACAACCACGATAAGACAACCACAACCACGATGACACAACCACAACCACGATAATACCACCACAACCACGATAACACAACCACAACCACGATAATACAACCACAATCACGGTAACACAACCACAGCCACGATAATACAACCACAACCACGATAATACAACCACAACCACGATAACACAACCACAACCAGGATAATACAAGCAAAATCAAGATAGTACAACCACAACCACGATAACACAACCCCAACCACGATAATACAACCATAACCACGATAAGACAACCACAACCACGATAACACAACCACAACCACGATAATACGACCACAACCACGATAAAACAACCACAACCACGATAATACAACCACAACAACGATTATACAATCACAACCAATATAACACAACCACAACCACGATAACACAACCACAGCCACGATAATACAAGCACAACCACGATAACACAACCACAACCACGATAACTCAATCACAACACCGATAATACAACCACAACCACGATAATACAACCACAACCATGATAATACAACCCCACGATAATACAATCACAACCACGATAATACAACCACAACCACGATAACACAACCACAACTACGATAACACAACCACAACCACGATAATACGACCACAACCACAATAACACAACCACAACCACGATAATACAAATACAACCACGATAATACAACTACAAGAACGGTAATACAACCACAATCACGGTACTACAACCACAATCACGATAATACAACCACAACTACGATAATACAACCACAACTACGATAATACAACCACAACCACGATAATACGACCACAACCACAATAACACAACCACTACCACGATAATACAAATACAACCACGATAATACAACTACAAGAACGGTAATACAACCACAATCACGGTACTACAACCACAATCACGATAATACAACCACAACTACGATAATACAACCACAACTACGATAATACAACCACAACCACAATAATACGATCACAACCACAATAACACAACCACAACCACGATAATACGACCACAACCACACTAACACAACCACAACCACAATAATGCAACCACAAGAACTATAATACAACCACAAGAACGGTAATACAACCACAATCACGACAATTCAACCACAACCACGATAACACAACCACAACCACGATAATACAAATACAACCACAATAATACAACCACAAGAACGGTAATACAACCACAATCACGATAATACAACCACACCCACGATAATACAGCCACAACCACGATAATACAACCACAACCACGATAACACAACCACAACCACAATAATACAATCACAACCACGATAACACAACCACAACCACGATAATACAACCACAACCATGATAATACAACCCCAACCACGATAATACAATCACAACCACGATAATACAAATACAATCACGATAATACAACCACAACCACGATAACACAACCACAACCACAATAATACAATCACAACCACGATAATACAACCACAACCACGATAATACAACCACAACCACGATAATACAATCACAACCACGATAATACAAATACAATCACGATAATACAACCACAACCACGATAATACAAATACAACCACGATAATGCAACCACAAGAACGGTAATACAACCACAAGCACGATAACACAACCACAACCACGATACCACAACCACAACCACGATAACAAAACTACAATAACACAACCACGATAGCAAGATTTAATTCGCCATGGAGTTGAGTTTAAAAGAGCAGAGCAAAACCATCCAACAGTAAATTGACTGCAGTAGTGCATATAATTAGGGCCTTCTACAGTGTGTTATGGCTATTTGCAGTAGGACATAGACTTAAATCTTTCTTCTGCGTGTGGCTGCCATTTGTAGTAGGACATAGACTTAGGGCATTCTTATTGTGTTGATGTTATTTGCAGTATGACATACACTTTCTTCTGTGGCGATATCGCCAAGATTGTGTCGAAAGCTACTTAAAGCAATATTTACTCACTCCACAATACTTGAGCTTTGGTTTTTACCTGCAATCAGTCATACCTGAAATATGATCCTATAGCAGTAAACATCCCGGGACCCGCTATCTGAAGATCAGAAGGAGATATGACTGAGTGAGGTACCATAAAACAAGGCATTCAATCAATGTTGGTTCAATGCTGGGCCATCGTCGCAAGCGATGTACCAATATTAAACCGGAATGAAATCAACACCACGTCTTTGCCAGTAAGCACGTCATTCCCAGACGTCTGATAATGCACGCAAAGTGCTCACACTTACTAACAATCACAAAGGTAGGAAAGTATGTCTGAAATGCTTTATAATATTTAGTACTTTGCGTAATTGCTTCCTGACCTTCAGACTAAAATGTGGCTGTTAGAATCAAACAGCACTAACCCTTTCATGCCCGAGTTTAACATTTTCAGCTTCATCCACTACAAGCCGCGAATTGCTGTCGCAAGTCTCGACTTGTAGTGGTTGGAGCTAATTTGAAGTGGTTAGCAAGTGATTAGGACCGGCCGGAAGCCGGTACTATTAAATGTATTTTATCTGAATTTGTGTCCTATTTAGGGGAAAGACGGGTGTTGTGTGTGGGAAACGGTTGACATTACTGTACACCAGTCCTTATGAAAATGTCGAATATAACGTTTCAGGTCCTTAGGTTAAGTACTTTTGTCTTCAACAATTGCTTAGAAATAATAATAATATTCACGATTAAATTTGTGGTTAAATGCTTAAAGGCGTCTGGTTTGAATAATGTTGGCCCGGCGTAGCAGACGGTGGCTCAGCATTACATCAGCATTGGGCCAATGTATCGTGTTATTTGGTGTCTCTGGCGACGGGATTTTCAAGGTCACCAGCATAATGCAGCAGTCAGAAAAGACGGTACAATCACCCAATGCTGTTTCAATGACGGACCAGCATCAAAACAATTGCATGAAAAGTTTTATACTAAAACCACAAGGTTTTTGGAAATTTAGTCATTCTTCGGCGATGCAAAATTGTGCTTTGATGCATCATGAGGGTTTAAATGGTTAGAAAGGCGATAATTATTGTGTGCACTTTTATACAAATAAATCATGTCAGCAATAATTTACTCTATACCCACTACCGAGATACACGACGTCAAGTGAGTTAAAAATGTTTCAATTTGTGAACATTTTTTTGCAAATATTGATGCTCATCTAATAATGTCACCAAAATTTTAAAAAAATGATGAAATCAATCTGTCGTATAATGCATAATGAACCAATAAAATTGCTTAAAATTGGAAGAAAAAATCCAAATGGCAGCTTCAAAATCATGTTGCTTGGAAAGTTACTGTCGCCCTCTGGTAGCTTGTGTTCTTTCACACGTCTGATCTGACGCCACCAATAATAATATTGTGATATATAATAATATGTATGATCACGGTGTTAATTTGGAATATCACAAGATGTTTTCTTTATTGGAGCTGTTATCACATTGCTGTAGCCTACTATTAGCCTGCGCCTCAGGTTTTGACCATATACACGCAGTAAAATACTATTTCATCTCATACACGATATGTACAAGGATTGTATTTAGTATATGCATTATCTGCTACAGGAGTAAAATGAGAAAACTCGCAATCTATATGTCTACACATTTATCACACTGATATTATTTCTTGATATGGAGCAGCATAGTTGACTTGGCTTCATAGTTTTCAAGTCACCTTAGCCCAGATAAAATTTACTCTTTTACAGTAAACACACTTCAGCCAGTCAGCTGACAACTTGCAGGAGACGTCTCCCTGGGGAAAATAAATATCGCCACCCCTTGGATATGAAAGGGTGTAAAACTACTTTATTTGCAGACAACTTGCAGGAGACTTCTCCTTGTAATATATACAGAGAGATAGAAAGGTTCTTGGGTCAAGGGTCTTGTTTCTGGAAACAGACTTTGTTCAGAAAATTAAATAACTGTCATTAGGAAGGACATAATGCATTACCAAAAGTTAAAAAACACTCGATCAAATCAATCTGTCGTAATGAATAATGACCAATAAAATTGCTTAAAATTGGACGAAAAAATCAAAATCGCAGCCTTTGTTCAGAAAATTAAATCACTGTTATTAGGAAGGAAATATGCGGCTTCAAATTAAACAAATATGAGTATTTGTCAACCACTTGAAGCTCTGGGACGCGGTAGTGAGACCCAACTTCAGGTTGGTAAAAATTAAAAGGTTATGCCTACCCAGCGTGACATCGACATAATCCTGGGCCAATGTTGGACCACCGTCTACAACGCAGGCCCAACTTTGGTTCAACATTGGGTCGATGTCTAGGGTTTACAGGGTAACGTTGCTCTGGGTGCTACTGGCCACAGTTTAAAGGTGATCTATCACCCCTTATATGGTATGAATAATCAGTCCTTATATGGGGTGACTGGCCACAGTTTAGGGGTTTTGTTCTCCCAAGGTAAGAGCTACACTGCCCACCGTAGACACTGCTACTTCGCATGTTAAAATTCGCAGATGGTTGACGTCATATGTCCCCAGCTCTCAATTTCAAGGATTGTAGTAAGCTTGTGATTGGCCGGCTGTCTTGGTAAAAGTACCCTGATCGGCTGGCGAGAATATTATGGTAGGGGAGGGGTGGGTGTAGACAGACACCTGTGTGGAGCCCAGCAAACATGAAAACTTGATGCAATGTTGTTTCAATGTTGTTTCAATGTTGGTCCAGCGCCGTTGGCGGTGGGCTAATATTGAAACAACACAACATCAAAATCTCATTTTCAGTCATAGATTGTTCATAGATATCGTTAAAATTACTTTTCAAAAACGTTCCTTCTCTTGACCTACATATATCAAGCGGATCACGATGAGCTTTCCCAGTAACCATGGTAGCATATGTCACAAAAATCACGGTCATCAATATTTTGATATTCTGTACAAATGACCTTTACCCAGTGTAGCAGCTTCATATAATTTATTTAACCCTTTTAGAGCTACGTCATGTAATGATGTGTGTTATCCACTTGGCAGTGTGTCTTGCTGCAGCGTTTGAAATTTACATTCCCAAATTCAGACCCCTCAATATATACAATGTGTTGTGTATGCATTATCTGTAAAACATGGAAATGTCAGTTTTATTGAATCTTTTTAAAAACAGAAACCTCCTGATACCTCTACATTTCTCGCGCTTAACCCTTACAGCGCGGGGATAGACTTTAGTAGTCAGAATATGACGTCTGCAGACGTCAGATTCTGACAACTAAAGTCTATCCCGGCACTGTAAGAGTGAAAATATTTATAATCAGCGTAGACCTATAACATAGGTATTCAAATGAATCAGAAAGAGCTAACTAAGACAGTCATGATTATTTCAAACCTTTGGTCTCAAAGGTTTTTACAAAAAAAATCAGCGCATTAAGGGTTATATAAGCACGTCTTCTCATTTATGGCTGATATTTGTCTGTTTGTTGAGAGAAAGTATTTTGATCATTAACCCTTTCTGTGCGGGTACAGAATCTGACGTCTGTAGACGTCAGGTTCTAACGCGCTGAAAGACGTAAAACAAATATAATGGCCGTAGACCCATAACATAGGTATTCAAAAGAAGCAGACAGAGCTAACTAGCACGTTTATTATATTGTCAATGGGAAAACAACCTTTTGTCCCCATGGTTTATAATATTTCAGCGTTTTAAGGGTCAACTACTTTAAGGGTTGCGGAAATGAAATGCAATGAATCGGGCTTTAGGCCACCATTGTGCACATATAGGCTAAACTGGGCCAGGAGAACCTCCTGAGATGATTGAGATGACACTGTCCTCCAGACACAGGATTCGAAATTTGAGCTCTGGCGGTCTGAGTCAGAGCACGTTACATCTCGGTCACGGAGGCTCCCCACAATACTGACTTTCACACGTGGATGGGGAAGAAACATTTTTTGTTTCTTTCAAACCGCCGCGACAGGGAATGGAACTCTGGCGTGAAACGCAGCGGTGCTAACCACTACCCTAGGGCCCCCGCCCTAAGGCTTGCAGATATTTATGGTCCGAATTTACAAAAGTATCTTAATTTCAGCTTGTTAGTCGTGCTAGGGTTGTGTAAGATAGTGTACGTTTATTTAGAGAGTGTTAATTACGACATGGAGCTCAAGTGGTCGGAAGTTGTCATCCCGTAGTTATTAAAGTGATTGTTGTCGCAACTCGTGTGAGTTCAAATCCATAGGGACCACACTACACATATGGTCTTAATCATAGCGGAATAACACATGATGTACATATTCTTATCATTTACTGCGTTGTGTTTTTATTTATAGTCAGATTTTTAATGTTGAGCTGAGGTTGGGCCAGCGTCGTAGACGTTGGGCCAACGTCAGAACAACATTAACACATGAAGTAAATCATGATCTCACCTTTTTTCTGCATCGTGTTACTGTAATATTTGTAGGTCGATTTTTTATCAACAGCGGAAATTATTTTTGTTTTTTAATTATTTATTTTATCACGAAGTCAGTTAATCAATACTATTTACATCGCAATAAATCATCCAGGACTGAGAAAGAAAGCAGAATATTGTATATTACATAATAATGTTTTTAATTGATTCATTTTTAACTGTGCCATCTGAATCATGCCATCATAAATATATTTTCGTGTAGACGTGTATCTCAAGTGTCAGACAAAATAAAATAACAAACATGCTAAATCACGTCATATTTTGATTCAGCCAGAGAAAGATATATGCGACAAATCACAATAATGGATACACCACTACCCACGCACACCACCCCCCTCCCTAGGCTATGCAGGAATACGTGCATAATGTGTTTTACTATTGCTTCTACCAAAAAGATATTTTGGTGAGCACAACAGATTATATCTTATGCTACGGTTCCAAGAGGGGCAAAAATGTATGGCGATGTACTGGCGATAAAAAGGAAGTGTTGTGGTGGCGATGGGTGCTGATGTCGAACGGTCCCACGACAAAAACACACACGCGATGTATTGACGAACATTCGGCGGAATATCACCGACATGTATCAGGGAAGATGCGGGGATTATTCGGCACTACATTGGCTAGCAGTTAACGATGTACTTATAGAGTCGGCGATGGTCGGTAATCCTTTGGCGTGCGACATACACATATCGGCGATGCGTCGAGGCATATTGCTGATGTCTTGACGATGTCGTGGTGATGTTTTGAAGACGCCATGGCGATGGTATATCGCATTGAGGAGAGCATATACAAGGTGGAGAGATTTCACTTGGAACCACATATCTTGCGGCTGCCAAATGAGAGATTACTGGTGCCTGCTGGCGTATTACAAGATGGAGATAATAGAACACATGCTTTGCAGTGCAGTTCGGGAACATCGAGGATGTATCACCCAAATCATCCCAGGCTTGGGGCGAGTACTGGACAAAAGTACTCGAGTACAAGTACAAGTACTTGAAAAAATGACGAGTACAAGTACAAGTACAAGTACTGGATTTTCAAAAGTACTTGAGTACAAGTACAAGTACTTTTAAAAGTACTTGAGTACAAGTACCGAGTACTTTGATTGTAAGCTCAGGGTGTGAACTGTAATTAATTACATTAAATTTATTCAATAAATAATTGATTTTAATATATTTTACTCCATGTTGATGTATGTGACCCGATCTTGCAAAATGAGTCTTTAAGTCACACTTTGGCAAACGATTATTGAGAAAATGGAGTGGAAATGAAAAATTTTCTATTTAGTTTATTTTAATACAATTGTGTGGTATTTTCTAAAAGTGCACAAATTGCCTTTTTGATAAATAAATAATTGATTTTAATATATTTTACTCCATGTTGATGTATGTGACCCGATCTGGCAGAATGAGTCTTTAAGTCACACGTTGGCAAACGATTATTGAGAAAATGGAGTGGAAATGAAAAATTTTCTATTCAGTTTATTTTAATACAATTGTGTGGTATTTTCCAAAAGTGCACAAATTGCCTTTTTGAACTTCAAATGCCATTTTCACAAAATAGTTACACACGCTACAGAGTTGTGTGATATATACCATTTTAAAGGTAATTTTGTGTAGGTGCGGTATATCTTAATAACCCCAATATTTAAATATGCGACTTAGACTCGTTTTACCAGATCGGGTCACATATATATATATAATATTAGTGATGAAAATAATATTTTATGGGACAGGCCTATTATTGATATTGCATATCTGATGTCATGTCCCAGCCAATAGTATAATAATGCATTTTCCTAATGCAATAATGCATTTCAGTGTACAAAGTATTGTATTGTATGCTACATGTAGGCCTACTATGTGACGAATCATAATAAATAAATAAGTACATACTAGCCGATGTATTTCTGATACTAGTATATAAATTGTCTGTGTCTAAAGCTTTACGTTGCAAAACACGTTAGCTTGAGAACTTGCCGTAGTCCTAATGATTGTAAAATTTTAGGCCAGTGCCGCCAACATTTGGCCGCCACTGTAATAAACGCTTCAATGAGCCTGAACACACATTGTGTCATGGAAAAGATCAAGGCTATTCAGGGTACACGATCACAATTCTGCCCTGAAAAAACAAAAGGCAGTATCTGCTTACTTGTAAAGTGAACAGAATTGTATTTTGGCTGTGAGAGGCAGAATTGTTTTACGATAACAGGCACACTTTAGCTGCTGGAAACCGTGATATCAAATCAAATGTATTACCATAATACATGTATATCCGTACAAGATTCAGCCCGGGCATCCGCTGAGAAATTAGCCTATCATTAGTTTAAAAATTTATTTTTTTGAGAAGCACCTCACTGTTGTATTTATTTTTATACTCGGTCCGTCATCACATTCCGGGGACGGAAAGGGTTATAGAAAGCCGCCGTAGGCATACAATAGACTCATTATGTAACCTCACACCTTTAACCCTTACGCGACACTAACGTGTTCAATTATATTTTTCACTAATTTGTAGCTATTTTTGCTGACTCAATTTGTATCTTCAAATGACAAATAACATAATCACGATATAAAAAAATAGACAAATAAAAAATTTGACTTACCTGCTGCTTACTGGCGACCTGACGCAATGTATATTGTACGTTTTAGGGTTGTTTAGTTCGCTAGACACCTAACGTATTGAAACAAATGGCATAATTTTGTTTACTTTTATTTTTTTCTTGTTTTTAGTATATACAGGGATCCATTTTTCATTCCATTATAAGTGATTTGTAATAGGGGCCTAATGATATATAAATAATATTGGTGTCCCGCAGTTAAAGGGTGATGTTTGCCGTCTAACTACCCTGGTCATTTTTGTTTGAACAGTACTGTTATATCATGTGTTAATCCTATGTACTTCTCGGTACAATGCTGTTTAATTCTTGGCCAATTGTCTTGAACATTGGCCCGGCATTGTAAGGTCACTGTAGATAAGACGTCGCGTTGTTGCGGTCGTGTTTTTTGGTATTCACACAACATTGGTACAGAGTTGTATGATCTATGGCAGTTTTAAGATATCTTAGTCCACACAGAGTCTCAACTGCTTTATAAGATAACAGTTATAAACTACATGTTCACTCAAGTGACATTATTTGTCCGGTGCTGGGGAAATGTCGGCTAAGTGTCTACGCATTGGGCCAATATTGTGCAAATACTATGCAAATAACGATTGATCGTCCCAACAAACACGAGGAATTGAACCTATAGTAATCTTGGTACACCGTCTTCAACGTTGGCCCAACATTATACCACCATTGGTTCAATGTCCCGTGTTTGCTGGGGTTTAGCTGCAAAGAACGAGGAGTTGTAAGTGTGATTTTAAAATGGCGCGACATCATTGTTGAAATCACCCCCCCCCCCTTCAATGATTATTAGTCCTACTGTATAGTATAGTCACTTGTAAATATTATACCAACATGTATTCCTGTTTTCCAAAGACACGTCTCTTGTCTTTTATTCAAGAATAACTATTTAATTATCTTGCAAACTACACGAGGATGCTAGTATATACAAGGCAGAACAATAAATTAGCATCATCATATTGTAAAAAGGTGCACTTCTGGTATAAGTTGGTGTAAGTAATTAGACTAGTTTTGAAATAATTTTAAAGTATTAATTAAATAATTTTTCAATATAATAGCTAAATGGATGGTAAACGAATCTTTAACTGAATGTTCCATATCCCGCTAAACTGATTTGTGGTTTGCATGTGAGCTATTTTGAATCAATTTAAGATGACTAGTACTCGTAAAGTACTCGTAAGTACTCGTTAAAAGTACTTTCATTTTTAAAAGTACTTGAGTACAAGTACAAGTACAAGTACTTTTTAAAAGTATGAGTACCGAGTACCGACGAGTACTGCACAATCGGTACTCGAGTACCAAAGTACCGAAGTACCGAGTACATTGACCTCAAGCCTGAATCATCCCTGATATTATCACAGCGAATATACATCACCGATGTTTACACGACCATGTGGAGAACAGCGCCGATGTGTTGCCGATGTGTCTGGGACATTTTTAACCTTGGTGTCAGCCGCCGAAAATTCGCTGACTGTTGTGCGCTGCTCGGCGCTGTTCGGCAATATATCGCCGATGGTTCTTGGCGACGAAACGTCCCAAATTTCAATGCATGCATTGGATTTTTGATGCCCCGATGCCTTGGCGAAGCATGGCGATTACGCGGCGAACGATCATTCGCCGAACTACTGGAGGGTGGAGGCGATGCCCAAATGTGTGTGCATCGCGAAAGCATCGGGACAGGCTTAAAAAAACACGTGGGACCGTTGCATTAGGCGTGTTGGCTATTAATTTCATTCATTTCTGTCAACATTTCACGAGACGTTATTCCAAAATACTTACTGCGGTGGGGGAGGGGGAGGGATGGCGAAGGCAGTGTATAAATAAATGTTTGTGTGTGTGTGTAAATTATGTCCTCTTGATTTGATTAAGTTATTATGTAAGGATTAAATATCATCTGAAGTGAGCATGTTGTTCTTGTCTCACCCACAAACCCACCCACGCAACCATAGACCTACCCATCAACCCATCAACCCAGCCACTCACTCACTCACTCACTCACTCACTCACTCACTCACTCACTCACTCACTCACTCACTCACTCACTCACTCACTCACTCACTCACTCACTCACTCACTCACTCACTCACTCACTCACTCACTCACTCACTCACTCACTCACTCACTCACTCACTCACTCACTCACTCACTCACTCACTCACTCACTCACTCACTCACTCACTCACTCACTCACTCACCAACAACACCCACACACTTATGTATATACAAATATGAAGTTGTGAATAATACAATAGCGTTATCAGTGGGCCACTTATACTTGATGGCATATGGCTCTATCCGTCTATAATAAATCGATCTATTACATTATTTTTATTTGTTGTTCCACTATTGCCTTGACATTTAATTATTAAACGAACAGAAGTTTGTACCAAACTTTCTGATTGGTTGAGAGCAAGTAGATCTGAGACCTTCAGATGAAAAATAATTGATGCAAACCTTGTTGTAATATTTCTCGGTTAGTAAAAATGTAAAATGAAGATGTCACGAAATATCCAGAGTTTGTAATGTCAATGCACATACCTGATTTCTGTAATGATAAAAACGCATTTGAATCGCACGATCTTTATATTTATCAACTTGATTACTTACAATTTTATTTATTTAGTTACGTTAGTGTTATTTGTGGATTATAAATATTTAAAAACATAAACTTAAAATCGAATTAAAATCCTAATTTCGATACTATAAATGGTACTGACATTCGGTCATTATGTGTTAGACATGATATGTATGATTATTAATATGATAAAAATAGTTAAGTATATGTATCATGTAATCTCCAGTTATATGTGTTTTATGGACCTGGTGTACCCTTCAAATTTAATGTGCTATTTTGCAAGATCCTGCCTTTTTAAGGTATTATATAGCATCCCTTACGGCGAAATAGAGAATCAATGAAGCCAATTAAGACCAGCTACATCTATCTTATTGTGCTTACGTTCCCGGAATGGTTAGTGCAATATTTTATCTCTCAGGTGAAAAACTCACATAGGAATCAGTGTAAATTAAGCTGAGTAAGTGAGAGGCCCACACAGATACACATCAATATGGGAAGCAGAGCCCTATCACAGATCACGTCGTGTGCGACTAGAATAACTTGCCAAAAACCTACAAGTTTGTTCTCTAAACAAATAAATGTAAAGGAAAAATCAGCTCTAAGTTTACAGAATTGACGCATAGGGATTCGAATTGTACATATGTAAGTATCTTATCAATTTGAAGCTGTGGATCGATTTAGAGAGACATACCTTCAAGTTTGTAAAACATATATAATGTAGCACTTTAATTAACGAGCTCAACCTAAACTGTTATTGTTCACAACATTAACTAAAGTTTGTATGCACCAATTTCTACTTAGACTTTTATTTGCTGGTATTGTTTTTCAAACAAAACATATTTTAAAACATATGTAGCGTCATGCTATCATAGATAACATAAATAGAGAATCGATGAATACCTATTAAAAATACATAGTGTCATGCTACTATACATGACAGAAATAGAGAATCAATGAATACCAATTAAGATCACCTTCTCGCTTCTACGCTCGCAGAATCTATGGTGCAATATGTTACCTCTCGGGCAAGACCTTTACATGTAAAACATTCTAAATGAGGCTCAGCCAGAGGAATACACAAATATACATTTTGGAATCGATAATTTTTTGAAATTCTGTTTTTGTCTTGAACATTTTCACAACTGTATTTCATACCTATCCACCTCGTTGACCCAATGCTGGTCCAATTCTGGCCCACCGTCTGCAACGCTGGCCCAGCATAAAACATGCAGTGCAAGCCGACACCGACCTAATGTCTAGTGAATGTTGGGCCAGCGTCGCTGGTGCTGGCTAGTATCCATTCCACCGTAGTCAGTAGGCCTACTTCATGCTGGCTGTAATGCCCGCATGATGCTTTGAACAAAAGCTTGTTTAATCCAGCGTGGCGTCAAACACGACACGGTAGCCCAATACTGGGCTAATGTTGGCTCAGCGTTGTAGATGATGGGCCAAAAATATCCTGACATTGGGTCAACATCTCGTGTATGACCGCCTGCATGATAGACGGAGAGAACATAACGCACAGACACACAACTGATGTGACATAAAAATGAGCTGTGAGAAGTAAACCTATATGTCTCCCCTTCTCTGTACAGAGGGGAGACATAATGACTCCTATAGCGCTAGTATCTCTCAACAATATTCAGACTCAATGGTGCTGAAATGTGACATTTTAAAATGTATTAATTAGTTTTAGGATAAACTATATACACATCCGTATATACGTATATATATATGTTTTTAAGTTGAATAACTTAAGTTTAGTAGCTTGAGTTTAGTAACTTCATGTTTATAACACAATCAAATGTCACTCAGAGTGATACAACCATGGTAGGGTATCAATTAAACCAACATTTATTTTTGAGGGATGTTTATTTGTCATCAATAGTGTAAAAGTGCAACGCAGTTCCCCTGTTATTATAATAAAATCATGTTTAACTATATCTAGTATTTGGGAACCCAAAGGGTTAATTACGGTCCAGTAAATGTCACCTCTGATTCGCTAAATTCTAAAGCAGGACAATAAAGCCCGGCGCACTTTTCACATGGTCATAACAAGCGCTGTTTGCTGTTCAGGTCCAAGCCAATCAAAGCAATTAAATCACGCCTGGAATTTAAGGGATTAGGTACTTTAAAAGTGCCTCACCGCTAACAAAGAATCTTAGTGCTCCCTGCATTTGATTGATCCGTGACAGGACAACTTACCATTAACCTTAAGGTGTGAATTAACCAATTGCTCACTCTATTCTTGTGACTGGTGAGTCCACCTGAGTTTTCGCGTGTCGCGTGCAATGATGCATGGTTGAGTGGCTACGGCCGCAAGGCACATCGGGACGAGGGGAGGAGGGCTCACCTTACCCCTCCATTTGGAGTGTTAGAAGCTGGCTGGTCAATAATGACCACCAGGGGGCACTGTCCGCAGGGAAGGGGGGGAATCTATATTGCTATAAAAACTGGACGGGGAGAAGTTTAAGCAAGTTTTCTGGCAGAATAAAAATTATTTCTTAGAGTTGAGTTTCAACTCAGACATCACAGGGGAAAGCTGCTAGTCTCGACGTACTTTGAGCTGGCATATGAACCAGGAGAGAGAGAATAGGCTAACAGCCAGAACCTAAAGTGTTTTTAAAAATCACAGCGAGAGGTACTAAATTAAAAAGAAATTATATGAATAAATTAAATTGAATCATCTTGAAGAATCTGCTGCTGCCTTGTTATTCCGACGGGAGAAGTGTCTGTGTCGCCACCAAATCGCTGTGGACAAGAGACGCCCTGTCACAAAAGAAGTGTGTGTCAAATTTAAACTAAAGTAACTTCCCAACAAATAAGATAAGAGTAGTATAGTGGGGACTGTGCCTACACATTAACATAATTGGCCCCCCCATACCCCCTCCCCTTGATTATAATTGATGGACCCCCCCTCCTTTGGACACGACGCCAATCACAAAGAGATGTGGGGGGGGGACCGTGATGAGTCACACAAAAAAGGGCGTGTCCAAAGGAAGGGGGGGGGCTCCACCAATCATAATCAAGGGGAGGGGGTGGGGGCAGATTATGTTAATGTGTAGGCACAGTCCCCGCTATACTACTGATAAGTTAACATACGGCTTGTTTAATGTTAGTTCACCATCTGCAGCGCTAGCTCACCACATAAACTACAGAGATGTATTTGCTGGGATGCGGCAAATGGAGGCTGCTATTCTCAGCCACATCTATTTAGTTTGACTTCAGGTCACCAGGAGGTAGGCTACTGAAGCTTACTGAGCGAACTGATTTTAAATCACAGCGGTAAATAGGTTTAGCTGGCAAGACACGCTGACCTCGATATGCTCAAGGAGGATTAGGACAACATATAGGGCGGGGGCCCTGGTACAGTGGGTAAGGCTGCCTGTTTGTAAAGGCGAATACCGCGTGATCGAGCCCCACTCTGACCTTTGAGTTTCAAAGATGTTTCTTCCCCACTCATGCGTAAACATTCAATATTGTGGAGAGTTTCCGTGACTGGGACGTAGCGTGCTAGGCCTAGACCGACAGGCTCGAATTTCAAATCCTGTGTCTGGAGGGCAGTGTCAACTTATTCACTTACCATCCTTAGCAGAGTATCCCGGCCCGTTTTAACATATGTGCACACATGTGGTCTAAAACCCCATTCATTTCGTCTCACGACAATAAGAAATTACATTTTGTCAGTGTTCTAATAGCAGGTCATCTATATAAGGTACATTTGGTAATAAATCATTCATTTCTTTAAGTATGTTGAAATCAGCTTTAATTTCAGGACATTACCCTATACTGTATGGTTATTTAAAAAAAAATATTCTTATTGTATTATTGTATTCAGCTTGAAAAAACTGTGAAATGTTGTACAATTCAAAATCAAAATATGATGTGATAAACCAGTGAAACTTCATTTCAGATAATAATAGTTTTATTACGTTGGTAAGTTTAGTCACAGCAATACATAATCCCGTGTAGCGATTTAAGACATCGGAAATATCACATGTTTTAGTCAGATTGTAGCGGATGAAGCAACATGACATTGGTAACATGTCACGTTCTGCATATTACTAGTGTATTACCTCCCAATTAGTTGAGATAAGCTCTAATGCTTGATGCTTCAGGCTAAAACAGCTTCCTTTAAAGCAGAATGTGCCTCAGACGAGGAGAGAGATTAGAGAGGTGGTTGTAATAGATCACTAATGGCTGCAAACCATCACAATAATCATGTGTGCGTGACTTTATAAAAGATAACATAATTACAACATGTACAGGACTATGAGTAACTAACACAAACTTAACCTAGATGAGACAAAGAGCGCGTCTGCTAACCATGATCACAAACCATAAAATAATATTTCACGGACACGAAGAACGCACACCTGCAAGAAGTCGGACAACAGTATATGCGTCATTTACGAGTAACCAGATACTGTTTGCATTTGCATGACAACACACCACCCTACAAAATACAACCGTATCTTCTACCCGAATTCACACGTGTCAGTTTTAAACCTACCATATATAGTAGAAGTGATCGAAGTATAGTATGCGTCTAAGCTACGCAGACCTTAGTTGTGGATAACCATTATTGCATGTCAGATGTGAGTGATATTAGCCAAAGGTTCTATGATATTCACATTCATAGAATTAATAAATTTTAACGGATTATTTCTATTCCTATCATCATTTGTCATAATAATGTTTACTTTCCTAGTCATAGGTATTTTATTGTTGTTTAATTAGTAGTAAAAAAATGTCACAATTAAAACACAAAACACTTTTTGATAAAATACACAGTTCTAGATTATCATATTTAGTACAGCTGCATGATACCGTTTGTAATTTAAATCCAGATTGTATAATTAATGTTGATAATAATTAGCAGCGAATTTGAACTTGTAATGTTGATTTCAAGTACTAAAGTGGTCATGATTCGCTGAAAGCTGATGTTTTAACATGTTTAAGCGACAACAATACTACAGACTAATAGCAAATCAATTTACCGTTTCAGCATGGGGATAGACTTTAATCCCAGCGCTCTTAAGATAAAAAGTATTTCTAATGACCCATAACATAGGTATTCAAAATATTCGGAAAGAGCTGAATAAGATATTTATGATGATATCAAATTGAAATAAACCCTGATCTCCAATATTTTTATAATTTTGTTAGCGCTTTAAGGGGTAAAACCTAAAATAGATTTAGTGATACATGAGGAGAGCAACGGTATATATTATCTAATAAATATGAAGATATAAAAATGTTCTACAGAACATTATACACACGAAATAATAATTTTAATAGCAATTATTCGTGTGAGGAACATTATCCACAGTATAAAGATTTATATTTATCGTATAAGGATTTGCGGTCTGATATGAGAGTGAAAGCTTGCAGCTGCTGCAAATAATTAGGAAGGGTCGTCATGCATGCGGCGAAGGTATTAACGGATCGAATAATGTGGACATCAACATTGAGGGACTGCTTTAATTACCACAGATCACATGTTGATAAATACACGGCCAAATAATTTCCGCGGAAAAAATTGTGACGTGAACTTTTGAAGTAATTACAGCAAAACAATTACCGCTCAGCAAGATGTGATTTCTATATATAAATGTCCCGACTTAACCCATTTTAACACTTTCACAGATATGTACCAATACAGTCGTTTTGAAATTATTTTATTGGCTGATCAAATCACTTTTATAACATATTTATATAATATATATAATCACTGTTATTGTGAATGGGATGGGTTTTAAAACATCAAGATATGTAACTGTAAGGTGTTAAATTATGCAAATATCGCTAATTGTAACCCAAAGTTGTGGGTCGCGGTTATTTTATATAGCCCTTTAACCTTTACAGCGCGGGGATAGACTTTAGACGTCAGAGTCTGTAAGATTTTTTTTTATTATGACCGTAGACCCATAACATGGGTATTCAAATGAAGCGGGAAGAGCCAACTAAGACATTGATGATGATTTCAAATTGAAAATAACCCTTTGGTTTCCATGGTTAATATGAAAATATTTAAGCGCTCTGGGCTTAACATGTAGATTCACAATATGCGTTTGAGCTCACCTCGCCCAATGCTAGGTCAATGTTGTGCCACCGTCTGCGACGCTGGCTCAACATTGACCCAACTATGGATCATGTCTAGTGCTTTATGGTCGGTTCTTCCAGTGATACTATCAAAGAAGAAAGTGTGAAGAGCCACCACACTCCAGGATTAGGATTTGAATCAGTACGAGTCATTGATCTCCAACAGATCGCGGGTAATTGATCTGGATGCAAATCCTGTCTTTATCCAACTCGAGTTAATGGTCCTGGTGAAGTGAGGTTCTCTCTGTTAATTCCGCGTACACACGGCAACCTAAAACAGGATACCAACCGGAAAATTCCCTCGACAGCTGAAAATTATCAAGGCGTGATCGATGACTCAAGGTCAACAGACCACGTGGTGAGGTATGACCCAGAATTGATCCTTCCGGTATTATTCTGTGATTATTATAAAAACACGAAAAATGCATGTAATTTTAATTAATTAGTTTTAACAAAAGAAAAAATGAAGATATATTTTACTTGACCTTTTCAGCGTGGGGATCGACTTTAGACATCAGAATGTGGTGTCTGTAGAGGTCAGATTCTGACTGTGTCTAAATCACCATTTGATCCCCTGTTGACGTCACAAATAGCGGGGTATTACTGGTATTGTCAGGGGCGCAGTTACAAGCTGAGCCCCCCATATACCATGGTGATCCCAAGCACTGTGTTAGCTCTTGTCCGAGGAGATGTGACCTGGACACATCTCCATACAAGACATGGTGGATTTTCTTAAGCAGCGACAGCTCCCGCCTAGAAACTAATCCTACGCTCTGTCAGTGTTGTTTCAAAGTGGGGGTTGGGTATTTCCAGTAATTTGTCAATGCCTTCTGTTTGTTAGCCACGTTGACTTTAATTATTTTAATGACAATAGAATCGGAAAAAACCAGTATAAACAGTGTATCGTATCTTAAACTATTCAGATGCATATATGTATGGATGTATGTATGTATGTATGTATGTATGTATGTATGTATGTATGCATGGATGGATGGATGGATGGATGGATGGATGGATGGATGGATGGATGGATGGATGGATGGATGGATGGATGGATGGATGGATGGATGGATGGATGGATGGATGGATGGATGGATGGATGGATGGGTGGATGGATGGATGGATGGATGAGTGGATGGATGGATGGATGGATGGGTGGATGGATGGATGGATGGATGGATGGATGGATGGATGGATGGATGGATGGATGGATGGATGGATGGATGGATGGATGGATGGATGGATGGATGATTGAGCTGTACAATCAATTAAAAGCACCGCTTCGAAATTGCAAGGATACTTTGAAATGGAACCTTATATATTAAAATGTTCATACGTTATTGCACATGGGTAAAAATAATTAAAAAATACGAAAACACAAACAAAACCAGGAGAATATCCGGTATCCATATCACATCTTAGATTGGATTTATTCTTGCGGTAGTATGGGGAATGATAGTAGATGGCGACACAAGGCTTGACAATAGCCGGAAGAGAGGCAGCAGGCTCGTTTAGAAACGTGTAGTTTATGTGACAAGGACGCAGTCACTCTGTCACTGCTAGATTGTCCATTGTTGTCACGACTGATATATCTGTTGCCTTATATAGGTCTACACTTATTGTTGAAAACCTAATTCATCATTTTAACATAACGAAGTGCTCAGCATTACGTCTGTTAGATTGACATTTCGATTCAATTCAAATTATACATAATGTGATTAATTGTTATCCAATTAAAGTCACGATAGCGAGGCACAATTTGTCTGCATGCTAAATCACAATTATTATTGAAAAAATATCAGTTTAATCTGATCGTGATATGTGAACTGCTACAGTGATTTCCATCCTTATGAACGACAATCTTTTGATTTTTAAAACACTCTACTATAATATCCGACACGAAAACACAGGACATCAATATTGTGAGGAATGGTATTTTTTCACAATAATTAATTCATGATATTCTATGTTTTGCTTAAGTTGTTAAACCTTTTCAGTGCGGGGACCAATGAAGACTTAAAAATAGGTTGTCTATAGACGTATGATGGTTTCAAATAAAAAAAATCTTTGGGCTCCATGATTTATACATAAATATTTCAACATTGTAAGGGTTAGTTGGGTGATACGAGTGTATAAATGATAGATCGCATTCACATCTTCGTAATATCTTCCCTGGATGAAAAGCTGGGATTTGCAGTTAAAATACGTCCACTTTATCCATTAAAGTGCTAACAAATTGCATCAAACATGGAATTCAAAAGAGTTTTGCTCAATTTGAAATAATCATAAATGTCATAGTCGGCCCTTTCTGATTCATTTGAACACCCTTATTATAGGTCTATGGCCAATATACATATGTGTACTCTTACAGTGCGGAGATCAACCTTGGACGTCAGAATCTAAAGTGGAACCCCGCGCTGTAAGAGCTAAGACATAACTCAACAGACAAAAGACGTTGATCCAATATTGTGTCAATGTTGGGCCGGCGTCGTAGACAGTGGATCAACATTGAAACCACATTGGGTATGCGCATTGTGTCTGTTGGGAGTTAAATATATAAATGATTGCTCAGACAGCATATGATTTGTCGATTTCAGAGACTGGTAATTGATGTATATCACCTGTACTTGAGATTGCAGTGTTAACACAACATACAGCAGCAGATAAATATAAATAATATTGGTTGCTGCCGCAAGGGATAGTTCATGTTGAGATATTGTTCTTTCCACTTGACCTTTTTTCTCTGGGATTTCCGCACCTAGTAAATGTTGATTTTGTCTGGACATGGATAGTTTGTGAACAGAACATCCTTGGTCGACACAAACCTATACTAGTGATTAATTGTGTGAAACTCGATGACCTCGACCTCCTTTGTTTTCACCGAGCTGGCTAATACAATGAAGTATGGGGGGGGTTCTTATACAACATTGTTTTCACCGAGTGACGTCACTGCGTTTCACAGAATGAAGTATGGGGGAGGGGGTGTTATATAACCTTATTTTCACCGATTGACGTCACTGCGTTTCACAGATATGGGGGTCCAGGGAGATTCCTCAAATAGAAAACCCTAATTAGCTTCCAAAAATAGGACTTTATACGAGGTCGTGGGTAGTTTAAATCATGTCAGGAAGCAAACCCCTAGGCTGCGGGTAGACGCTGTAGCAGCTCATATTTGAAACGTAAACACTGAGCTTAGCCTTAGACAGAATTGACATGGTTACCTTGTAATGATATAGATACATATACAAATTAACCAGTTTTATAAAACATGCTATAAGTTAACCCCAGCTATGACAGTAGTTGAGAAATAACTGTGTATTTAAACGTCAAGATTCGCTAATTAGGACCGGCTGGAGGCCGGTACTTCTAAGTTTATTTTGCCTAAGTTTGTGTTCTATTTAGGTAAAAGAGGGGTGCTGTGTGTGGGAAATGGTTAAGATGTCTGTACACCAGTCGTTATGACCATGTCGAATATAACGTTTCAGGTCCGGAGGCTGAGTACTTTTGTCTTTAACAAGTGTTCAGAAATAATAATATTCACAATTATATTTATAGTTAAGTCTATAATAGGAGCCTGAAAGTTTTAGGTTGGAATAATGTTGGCCTAGCGTGGCAAATGGTGGCCCAACATTATTTAACAATCGGACCAATGCATCTGGGTAATGGGCTTTCTGACCACGGGGGATGAAATTGTCACCCCTATAGCAATCGCCGCCAAGTAGCCTATGTATACAGTGTGCAGGGTTGTTTTTGGGCCATCGACAGACACGTTGGATCAACATTGAACTAACATTGGTTAGCCGTCGAGTGATTGCTGTAGATTCTGGTGTAGAAAAATCATGCGTTCGGTCACTGTTGGAGTGGTGTTGAGCCAGCGTCGTACACAATTGACCGGCATTGAACCAGCAATTGGCTACGACTCTGGCCCACCATTGAACAGAAATTGGGTAGGTGGGCCTACATCGTGTGTATCGTAGAGACACGCGCAGCAGGATTCACTGGCAAGTATCGAATGGATGTTGGTCAGAACCGGCGATGGTGGTGGAATGAATAAACGTTGAAGATATATTTTTTATCTTGTCTAGCTCATTGTTCTTTTCCTTAATTATATCCTGGACATTTAGGATTCTTGGCAATAAGGAAGACCAATACAGTTATCTTTGGCTGGTGATTCTTCTAATCATCCACTCATGAAATCATCCATGCTGTCGGGGGATCACCACTGTGGTATCAGCGACTGGTGCGGCTGGTGATTCCTCTAATCATCCACTCATGAAATCATCCATGCTGTCGGGGGATCACCGCTGTGGTATCAGAGACTGGTGCGGCTGGTGATTCCTCTAATCATCCACTCATGAAATCATCCATGCTGTCGGGGGATCACCACTGTGGTATCAGCGACTGGTGCGGCTGGTGATTCCTCTAATCATCCACTCATGAAATCATCCATGCTGTCGGGGGATCACCGCTGTGGTATCAGAGACTGGTGCGGCTGGTGATTCCTCTAATCATCCACTCATGAAATCATCCATGCTGTCGGGGGATCACCACTGTGGTATCAGCGACTGGTGCGGCTGGTGATTCCTCTAATCATCCACTCATGAAATCATCCATGCTGTCGGGGGATCACCGCTGTGGTATCAGCGACTGGTGCGGCTGGTGATTCCTCTAATCATCCACTCATGTAATCATCCATGCTGTCGGGGGATCACCACTGTGGTATCAGAGACTGGTGCGGCTGGTGATTCTTCTAATCATCCACTCATGTAATCATCCATGCTGTCGGGGGATCACCACTGTGGTATCAGCGACTGGTGCGGCTGGTGATTCCTCTAATCATCCTCTCATGAAATCATCCATGCTGTCGGGGGATCACCACTGTGGTATCAGAGACTGGTGCGGCTGGTGATTCTTCTAATCATCTTGGTGTTTCGAGCTGACGCCAGTCAATGCATTTTTTAAATTGTTTTTTTAACATGTTCAATGTAACTAATATTAATATCTTCTTCTTTATACATACTCTCACTCATTATGTAATTACTCGGCTTCTACGCTTTCCAGAGGGGTTTTTTGCTATATGCAGTACCTATTTTATCTCTGGTTTTCGTGCTGGGAACTTAAAAATATCATGCCAATGCTGTTTAACTATAGGTTATTTTAAATAGTTCTAATGCATATTTTATTTAACCTATGCTTGTTTTAGTATATAATGTCGTTTGATTTTAACATGTTTAAGTTAACTTAGCATGCATATTTTACCGAACTAATCCTGTTGTATATAGTCTTGTACATATGTTCATTTTAATGACGCATAAGTCCGCATAGACTTACCGTCGTCAATAAATATCTATCTATCTATATAATCCGATTGTTTGTCTGTAGCACTCATACAGCCTAAAGCCGGGCCTCGGAGTTCGGGAACTCCTTTTCTAGTGTTTTATCTGAAATTAAACAAAAATGGTAGGGTAAAAAATCTTCCGTGACCGTGGAAAGGGGACCAAGGCTTTATTCACTTTATTAGATGTTGGGCACAAAATTTGGTGTGGGAGGAATTATGTAGGCGGCCATTTTGAAATTGGCCGCAACCGAAACCGACAAAGTGAGAAAATTGTGATTTCCAGTCTGATATAATAGTGTGGTGCGTCAATTTAGCGACAACTTGTGTCAAATAATTCACTTATGATAATCCCAAACCAAAATAATTATTACCAAGGCAAAATCAAAGATGGGCGACCATAGAAAATGGTGATATTTGGCATATCCATAACACTACATCGACATTAGGTTTACGTATCGTGTTGGTTGGGATGTTAGGTGACATTAGTTTGAACACCATGAGATTCTGATTTACCTTTAGAGCAGCACGACGCATCTATCCCAACCCTTTCAGTGCGGGGATCGTCTAGACATGGCAGATTCTGACGTCTCTAGACCGATTCTGACAGCTAGATTCAAAGCTGGAGGGAATATTAAAAAAATATATATATAATTAAAGTGCAAAATGCACCATGGATAGAGGGATAATACATTACCGCTTGTACTGATGAGTAGGACATTGTTTGGTCTTCAGTGTCTGTAATGGCATATGGCAAGCAGTAGAGAATCTATCAAATCTTGTTATTGTACATGCTGCAATATAATACAATTATACCGCTTTGAACTAAAGTGGGACCCCCTATTGCAAATTATACGTAGCCTACGCTGGCAATACTTAGTCATGAAATGGAGATGTAGTAGATGTTCACTTTTCCATGGAGATGCAGTGGATGATATGAAAAATGCCTTGCTTCGTCTAGGATTATAGCTCAAATGATCTGCAATTTAAACGAATAAAAATAGTGTAAAACAATCCGATTCTGAGACTTAACCCATTCACTACCATACATGACGGAAATTTCCGTCGTCATTCGTCATGTTACGTAACCATACATGACGAAAATTTCCGTTGGATTTACTATAGTTACACCAGGATCCCTGGATCCTAGCATGCACTTCGGCCTGCAAGTGAAGTGATTAATACAAATATAAGTTATATTAGTGATATTTTTTTAAGAATAAAGAGAATTCAGGCTCGATATGATAAATTGTATTACGGTCGTTGCATATTATTAAAACGAACTCTGTAGAGCGTAGTGATCTCCTACTTTAACATATACATTTCGATGTATTGGTCCACATGCAGTGCTTGAAAATATATAAATGATCATATTCAACATCAGAGTTAAGCTTACTTTCAGTTACAGTTAAATGTTGAATTGCAGTTGTTTTAGGATTTTATTTAAATCATACCAATCATACCTGGTTTCGTATAGGAATCAACACATGGAAATAACACCTCTGCAGGATCAGGATTTGAACCCTGACCCACAGTGTGTGAGGTGCAGCATGTCATTATTTCTAACAGATGATGGGAAATTAATCTGGATGTGAATCATTCCTTACAGCACTCGTGGTAATGGTTCTGCCATGGGGGGGGGGGGGGCACATTGGTCAGCTCCGCGTAAGCACGGCTGACAAAAACAGGAAATCAACCGGAATACTGCTCGAAAAGCTGCAGATTGTGAACAAGTGAAACGTGTTCATCGATCTAAAACTCGACGTCAACAGATCACGTGACAAGATTTCACCCCGGCTTCATATTTTTAGGCTGTAATCAGGAAAAAACTAAAAAATCAGGCAATATTATTTTTTTTATTTTTTCTACAAAAAAAAATGTTTTAAAATTAATGATTCTTCTCCACGTTTTCGTGAAATAATAATTAAAATAATATGTTTTGTTAGAAACGTTTGCAAAACATTATATCATGTTCAACTACTTGCTGAGTTCTACCAATTGCGGCAATTCTACTTTCCTGTAATGTAACTCTCAACCCGTGTGTTGTGCATTTACAGAAATTAGCACTATTAGAAACTGTCTATAAAATAGAAATGGATACAACCAGTGATCTGACAATGATTATTTATCAGTGTATTTAATATTCGCAGTTTATTGGCCATTTTGGTCCCGCCGTCTTGGATTTCAAAAAAGAATATTTTGACTGATGTGTGTGTGAAGTACATCTTGGACGCCATCTTGAAAATGATACTTTTCGCATGGTCAGATTTTTGTAAACATTTAAATGTTATTAAGCGCACCTGATACTACAATAAACCGCTGAGAAACCTTTATAGCATTTTTTTCAAGGTCAATTAAACCATACATGCAGCCGACTAAAAATGGGAGATGGACAATATGTGAAAGGCGCTAGGTCTTTGAGATATGCCTCAGAACGTTGTCCTCTGATTCCATGACAAATCTCAGTAATAAACACAACACAAACACAACCACCGATAGTTTATCCACAGGAAATTACCCCTGCCACCAGTTTAACGTGAAGAGTTAGTCGGGAATCCAAATTGAGAAAAGACGCTGATTTAAGGTGTTCGTGTGCATGAAGTATATATTTACATATTTGGTATCAACAGAAAAAAATCAAGAATACGAATCTGCCTGTTGCATAATTTTAAAATGCGCCGTTTTAACTGCCCCTTAAATCTACCCATAATGCCTTTCTTAATAATTGTTCATTAAACATGCTACTTTTCTACCGTAATCTAAATCTGTATAGTGTGCATGGTATATATAAATATAAATGCCAACATTGTTTTCCATTTGCACAAATAAACCTACCGGTTATTATTTTTGTATCAAAAAGAATGTTTTTCTGTGAAGGTGACCATGGTAACGCAGCCCCTAGCAATCATTCCGCAAACTACTCATGGCAACAATATCAAAACATGATAAAACAGTGTAAAACTGTTTTATCTGATTTTTACTACAGCAAAAGCATTCAAAATAAATGCTATAATTGGTATATGACTATCATCTGGTGATTAAAATGTGTTGCACTCTATTTGACTAATCATTTGGGCAGCAAGAACATACATGCGGAAATTAATGAAGAGAAATGTATATACATGTCTACCTAACTGAATAAATGTTTTCAAGGTACAAACAATGTCGTACTGAGGTCAACCAAGGTCATATTATAGGAAGCAATAAATAAAACATTTTTTGAGAATTGCTGTTAATATTCAGATTCCGTGGGACTAAAATACAAAATAAAGGTTATATTTGCACGTCATGACATCGTACTCTATATGCTACTTGGCTGGATAGACATGCAGTGCGTCAGCTCAATTTGACACTGATGTGACCTTGATATAACTTTGACTGAGGTCTATGCAAAGAGAATCCCTGTTGCGCCAGTTTAAATTTACTAGTTAATTGTGGGTGCCTGCAGTGCGCATTATTAACATTATAGTGAGTTTGGCCATATCAATGAAATGGTATCGAGCAAGATTTTGAAGCCCAAATTGAGTTAGTGACGGATTTGAGACATACGCAACCAGAAAGTGTTAGGGTTACAATTGTTTTTCCTCTGGGTTGGTTAAATTCAAGGTCATGTGTTTTTATCAAGGTCAGATTTCTAAAATGTCTAAAATTGATTGAAAAACCTTATTTCAATATCACAGGAACTACTATATTGATTGTAATGCTTTTGGTACCCAAATGTGTTTTTTTGGGCGGGGGTGCTGATGAAATGGTAAATCTTTTCAGAATGATTAAAGGTCAAAGTCATGTGTTTGCTATCAAGTTCAGCGTTCTAAAATTCCACAAGTACTTATTTTTCCATATCTCAGTGATATGGATTTTGGTGTTTTTTAGTGTATTTTAAGTGTTTCCGTTCGAGGTGCGTAATCAATTATAAACATAATATTGCAATGAAAAACTCTTAAGGTCAAGCCCAGTCCAGGCCAAAATAATTCAATCATTCCTATCTGCGTCACTCTGTTAGATAAAAATCACAGATACAAATCAGCTTCTTCTCACACCAGTCGCATAACACTCCCAGATTAGTAGCTTAGTGCAACCCTTCTCGTAATTGTCGGCGACAGCGTTGTGATTGGCTGCGAGCTGTCGCCAGGTATATGGGGACGAAAAATCGGCACGTCATAGCACGTCGGCTGCAACTATAGATCTTCGCTGTCCAGGAAATATTGCGTATGCATGTAGAATTTGAAAGTTTGGAGTTAATTTAGACAAAATGGTTATTTTTGCCATAACAACCCAGCCTCGTTCCCAGGGCCAGACAAGCACAGCTTGTTGGCCCTGTTTTACAGCTTTGAGAATCAGTTCTCTGCTTCCAGATAGGGCCTAATAATATAGTCTAAGAACCAGGCACCCATTTTTGAGATTCCCTTTTCACTTAAATGTATATACCTTACACCTATAAAATGTTGTAGAGGGGTTATCTGGGAGTGGGGAAATGCCGGTTGTAAAGTTGTTACGGTGTGCACTACTAAATTATAAGATATTTCGTTAAGCACCCCTTTTTTACATAAATATGCCTTCAACACATTTTCATGAAGGGTGCAAAAATGTATTAGTTTGTGAAAGCATAGTGAAATGCTAACTGAACGCGTGCTACCAATTGCGGCAATTCTATTTTTATTTAATGCTTTACTAGCCATTTATCATGTTTAACATAGTTTTTGGATAAGATTTTTGTCGCTTTAAAACTGTTTGTCTCCTGTGCATTTGCCTGGCCTGAGATAGAAAATACAAAAATAATGCCACATACCTTGCTCCAACGAAATAAAACAATTATAGAAATTCACCGTAATTATTAGAAACTGCCTATAAAATATAAATTGTGATCAGTGAACAGTGATCTTACTCTGATTATTTATCAGTATATTTAATAATTGCAGTTTGGCGAACAAGTAACAATGAATCAAAATGAGTCATTTCGGATGATTAATAGACAAATAATTGGAATTTTAAGGATTTGGCGGTCATCTTGGACGCCGTCTTAAAAATGTTACTTTTTGCATGGTCAGATTTTGATATGTTATTGATATGTTGATATGTTATTGAGCACACCTGATACTACAATAAACCACTGAGAGACATTTTAGCATTTTTTTCAGTGTCAACTAAACCATATCAGCAGCTGACTATAAATGGGAGATGGCCAATATGATAGCGACATTGCTCAAGATTTTCTGCCGCTGATTCCATGACAAACCTCAGTAACCCCTGCATAAACACAACCACTCATGGTTTATCATTAGTTAATGACCCCTGCCACCAGTTAACGTGAAGATGTAGATCATTGACCATTATTTTCATGCTGACACCACATTCTAAATATACGCCAATACCATGCACTACCATATGAGACTAAAAGACTTGTAATGATTTGCTGTTTGTTAAATGTGATGGAATGTGTCAACGATAATTAAATATGTTGGGAGTACTTGGCCGACAAACATGTGATTTGTTGATATGGATGATATGCAAAATTTACATTTAGGGGCGATATAGGAAAATACAGCACTAGTCCAATGAATAAGGTGTGAGCCTTTAGACGAACACATTATTCACTAGACATGTGCTGTATTTTACCATATTATTTGGTATTTTACCATATCGCACGAAAAATGAATAACGTTTGTATTTTCTCACATGATCAAGTCACATATAACATAACTGCCATAGATTACAGTTTAACTACAGCTGGAGTGTGATATGGGATGATATCAATATGTGTCTTACAGTGCAAATTACTGCGCAGAATGTGAGAAATGTTAATATTGATTTAAAAGAAATCCATTTTAATCATACTTATTTATAGCTCTCCAATTCTTCGCTATACTTGGGACTGACATAGAATGTTACTCAAATGTTATTGATAGAAAAACAGGCTATCATCCATGCAACATAGTACGCTATCATAGAAGTGTGAACAAAGCTACGAAATCAGGCAATTATTTTTCTATTAATGTTTATTATTATTGGCTTTCACTATTATTATCTCTGAAATGTGTGTGTTGTTAATACCTTGCTCAATACAATGGCAATAAATCCTCTGTCATTACCACCTGCAATGAGACAGGACTACGCTTAGTGATATAGCCCTCAATAATTGCCAGCCCGTCACACACTAATTTATAGTCCACAATGACAAACCCTATTACCACTGATTGTTTTCATAATCCACCCAAGCCCAACTGACACAATACCAGCATGCACGAGACGTTAATCCAATGTTGTTTTAAGGTTGGGCCAGCGTCGCAGGCGATTAAAGTCAACATTGATTTAACGTCTAGTGTCTGTCGGCAGATGAAACCCAACGTTAGTTCAATGTTGCTTCACGGGCGTAGACGTTGCGCCGGTGCAAGTCAGAGTTTGAGAGAGCAGTAGAAATATCCCCAGATGTCCGCGTCTTCCCAATAGTGGGGCCGTTAAGTGTTCATTTAGGGTCGAACCTTGCACTCTTGCACACTTTGGGTTAAAAGCATGATTCTTTTACTGTGTGGTCAGTGGTATCGTGTGATCATTTTCTGATATAGAACACTTTTGTCGGTCATATGTGGAGTCTGTAATAAGGGCAAACTTACCCCCCCCCCCCAGATTTTTTTGGTGGAAAATGGCTAACTTCATTGTTTTATGTCATGACAATGCACCAAATATGTTCAGAGTGATGAATATTTTCATAGAAAATAACAACAAATATATTTTATTCTACCCCCGAAGTTACGATACATCGTAGGCTTGGTCGAGATGGTCATCTCGACCAATCAGAAGCCTACGATATATACGGGGCCTGGCCTGTATCAGATTGGCCAATATAATTATTTGATTGTGACAATGTGCCACAAAGAAAAATCACTTTAGCATTGTGTTGTGTTAATGTAGTGGGCCCTTAAGTGTTCATTTGGAGTCGAACCTTGCACAAGGAAGGGCCTACAGTCATCTTTGACTTATATGTCACTTTATCTGTTTCCTTGCGTTGAACATCGTTCATTTTTGTTTGATGGGATCATTGATGAGCTTCACTCACGAACTTTTCATTAACAAATATATTATACTGCTGTTGACCTGTTTTCACAATATTTTCTATTTCTTGATCAACTTTATCATTCATTTTCTCTTTGACGTCTAATGTAAGCAAATCACCAACATGTGCACTAACTTCCTAAAATGGATTCCCTATATATTCAAAGACATGTACTAGAACCATTACCGCTTTTTAAATGTCATTTGTCTAGTGTGAAGCTTTTGTTGTTCATGATGCTTTAGATAGGGTGAAGTTTGGCTAACATTCTCAAACTATCGCCGCCGTTTCAAATAGTGTTAGCTAATAAATGTACATTTTCTGTAAACCATTTCATTTTGTGTTTACACCTACTAAAATGTAATGATGTTATTGAGGGGGAAAATACCTATTCCGTTATCCGTTATTTGGGCCATTTTAAAAACTGTGATTCGTTATTGGGGCTTGTTATTAGCTGTGATCTGTGATTTGAGCAATTACCTGTTACTGTGATATGATCCCTAAATATAGCCTACCTGTGAACTGTGTATTATATGTGTACTGGATTGCTACTTCGCATAATTCGCACGATCAAAGGGGAACCAGGACATGAGACATAGTCGTGATTCGACATATTCTTGAAAATGTTTTCCTCTTATAGCCTTTATTTAATCAGAACTCCTCATGGGCCTGATCAAGGGCAATGGCAGAAAGTGGGTGATGTGTCTTGTGAGCTACATCGTATTTTTCAAAACTCTTTGTACAGTGCAGGATGCATGGCAACGAAATGATGTATCCTATGTGTACTGTTTAACCACCTTGCATAATTCGCACGATCAAGGGGGAGCCAGAGATGAGGCATAGCAGTGATTCCACATATTCTTGAAAAAATGTCCTCTCCTCATAGCCATAACAATATTCAATACACACAATAATAACTGAAGCACCATGATCTAATTTTTTAAATATTTGAGGCTGTTCTTTTTATTATGCCACTCAGAAAGGTCTAAATAGGTATTTTGCATCGAAAAAAGAAAGTGTTTTACACAACTGCATAATAGTTATATGATGCCAACAATATTAAAAAGTGTAAAGTCCCTAAAAGACATAAACATCTTGACTATGAAACTGAGTAAACAACCAGAGAAAAATCCTTCAAAACAAAACAAAATATTACTTTAAAATTACACTCTATGTGCCATATTTTCAACAGATACACTTTTAATAATTTTGTTCATGATATTTTATTAATAAGAGTTATCACATATATGGTAAATCGTCATGTGAGTGTAAGAAGAATACTCAACAAAACGTCCACGTTTGCTAATTGTTCTGAAAACAAACAAGTTTAAGGCTCAGTTTGGACCCAAAATAAAAAGTCACGTTGTGGTCGCTAAGGGGCACTTATATAGGTGTTCTATATCTTAACCCTTTGACTTCCAGGCCGGGGTGCATGCCAGGATCCAGATATACTGGTGTAGGAGTTCTATTTTTCGTCATTTGAAGCTGGAATTGCTAACGCAATTTCCAGCTTCAAATGACGGAAAATACATAAATTTAGTATATATTTGACGAAAATTTGTGTCATTTTATGGTTACGTTCATTGACGAATGACGACGGAAATTTCCGTCATGTATGGTAGTGAAAAGGTTAAAATGATCATTCTTTACGTATGCAAAGTGTCATGCTTTTAAACCAAAGTGCAATGTTCGTTGGCTTAACGGCCCCACTAGAATAAACCGTAACAGACGTCTGTTGTTTGCCGAATAGACACATTTTGCGTCTGTGTCTGCCGTATACACATAGGCCTATGTCGCGTCTGCGTCTGCTGTCTGCCGAATACACACATGGTGCGTCTGCGTCTGCCGTCTGCGTCTGCCGGATACACAAAGACATATAAATGCACTTGTCTGGATCACTAACAACATCACATGCAAAAATTGACAATAACGAGAGCGTTAAAGAACTGTAACATTAATTTCATATTCATATTCACACAGTATACAGGTATATAGCATACAACAGTGCCGGTTGACCGCACACGTACAACAGCGTAGCCAAGATGATAAGATAATAAGACGTAATCTCCCTTGTCGAAGGTATATATGATGGCACATATTTCATACATACTTGTAATTCATATACATTCCTGACGACAGGTGAGTGAATTCAGAGTCATTCTTATTTATTTATATTTATACAGGGTTCCCGCCATGAATGTTTCAGAGGGGGGTGGTTCAAAAGGAGGGGGTTCTGGGGGTCTTCCCTCTGGAGAAAATACAATCAAAGTGTTTAATTATTGTGCTTAAAATGGCCTATTTTAACTAAAATGACAGCCAAATATGGAATATATTTGTATTTTCCTCCCAGCAAAGGGTGTATAACCCCCCTGTGGTGCTGAGTGTCGGGGGGGGGGGTGCCGGAAACCCTGCAGCACACACCTCTTACATGTCGGTCTCCTTGTGTATCAGTATATCTGATAATAGTGTAATCCCATTGCTGTCAAATTTGTCATTATTTTTTTAGAATGTGAAAGTCATATTGCACTTGGTTTTACTGGTGAATGCTGCTAGACTTTACTTATTGTCGATAACGAAAACTTAGACGAAACTTGCACAACCTCAAAAAAGTTTTGTAAACCTTATAAATTAAAAAACAATACCATAGCGCTTGAATCCTCAGCGGACCGAGCTCAGAGGAAATGCTAAATCTCGAAATAAAATAATAAAAATTCAATTAT
>OZ024908.1:6386643-6445508 GCA_964017125.1 Flabesymbios commensalis
ATAATAATACTAAATATGCGTTTCATATCCAAAGCCTCATTAAGAGCAGGTTCTCAAATCACAGCAAGTTCATATATACTTGAGCGACATCTATGAGTAAGAATTCGTTTGATTCTCAAAGCCCTTTGTCCTGGATCTTAGCTGGGCCTTGCTTTGCAAATAAACTGACTGTATTACTGTGGGTATTTCGAAACAGGTTGACCCCGCGCGTGTACCGACACCCAGTGAACACAACACATTTGTGTGACTTTATACAATGTTGGACCGACGTCGAAGACGTTAGGCCGACGTTGTATATATGTTATACAAATGTTTTGTGTTTGCTGGGAAGGAGGACTTTCTCTCAAACATTGTACATTTCTGCAATGTTGGTTCAATGTTGGGCCAGCGTCGCAGACGTTGGCCTAACATTAAAACAACGTTGGGTGAGTGTCTCGTTGGAGTAGTATCCAGTCTTGTAATTAGGTTACTTCATCAACCACACTGTACTGTATGCTGAAGGCTTACACGCATGCGAGTTTAGAACCTGACTCTACCTTGAAGCAGCGTAGCCAACATTAATTTTTTTGATGAATGAATAGGGTCGGAATTTCAATACACTGCAGTATGGAAAAGAGGCCTTTTATAAGCACGGAGCTCGAATCATATGTTTCTTTGACGAAGGTATACGGTGACATACACATTGGTAATTCATATGCAATCCCGAGGACTGGTGAGTGAATTCAGATTCAATATTATTTGTTTCCTTGTCCATTAGTATATATAACTTGGTGTAATCACATTGCAGTTAAATCTGTCATTTTGAGAATGAGCAAATCATATTGCACTTCTAGGCCTCCACTTTCACGTAGCCGGACCTGATGGGTCATTCAGTCGAGATTTTGTCTCTGGATTTGAATCCAGGTCGGGTCGGATGTTTGTCACCGAGGTTGTGCATATACAGTGCTCCAAACTGTTCACTGGCATGGAGTGTGCAGTGATGTCTATGGTAGTGTGCAATTTAAAGAGCCATTGAAGTCATTCGATAAGAGCAGGCCATAGTCCCTGCTCCGGGCTTCCATCTGTCGCGATATTGTCATGATTGTGCAGAAAGTGACGATGATTAATATTCACTCACTCCACTTACGGGTATAACGGGTGAATGCTATTTTATATATCGCTTGACAAAATTGAAAACACCATTGTTTAAAGTATCTCCCAAAATTCAAATGCTAGCATTTGCTTGTTAGGCGATTTTAATGCAAGAACAGGTGTATTATCGGATCGAACGAAAAATACTAACACTAATTCTGAAGATGAAAATGTAATGCTCAGCTGGATAATAGTGATGCCAGATGTACCACTAGTGAAAGTGGAGGAGTAAGATCAAATTTTGACAAAACTATAAATCAAATGGGTAGAAAGCTTATTGATATGTGTCGTAGCCTTAATTCACATTGTGTTGAGTGGTAGATATGGTGCAGATAATGCAATTGGCAAACCAACGTGTAAGAGCTCAAGTACAATGGATTATATTATTATTTCGTAAAAAACAGTAAATTTATATCTGACTTTGATATCTTAGAATTTGATGGAAATTTATCTGATATTCACTGTTCAATTTATGCTGCTTTTAAATCATTACCGCATATATAGACATACCATAAAGTTAGAAATTGTCAAAGACTTAATATGCGGGAAACAAAAATATAAGTAGAATGCCATCTTCATTGATAAATATAAAACGAATTTTAAAACAAAATTGAAGAGACTATACATCAAGCAGAAATAAAAATAAATCTGTTAGATGATGATATTAATATTATTGTTAATAGCATTAGTGAACACTACAGAAAATGCATATAACTTAGGTATGGGGGAATCTCTAAATAAATCTAGAAAATATATGATCAAATGCAGAAATAACCATTGACGAGTATAAAGTGTGGGAAACTAAAATTTGGCAAAAAAATCAAGCAAAAAATCATTAAAACAACGTTTAATAAATGTTAGAATGCAATTAATTAATTTTCACCTCATTTTCAAATGCCTTTAATTCGGAATACAGAGAAGATATTTATGTATTTTATGGTCACCATCCTAGATTTGATCTATGCAGGACATTTAAACACTGTAAATATATACATAACACTAGAAAAGGAGTTCTCGAACTCCGAGTCCCGGCATTAGGCTATATGAGTGCTATATACAGAGATTTGGCCCATATCTTTTGTAAAGCTAACTGTATTGGTCTTCCTGATGGGCAGGAATCCTGAATGTGTCTGACGATGGCCTAACATGCATATATCAACATGTTAAAGCTAAATAAATTGTCTATAAATGTTACCAAGTCTAAATGTTTAGTATTTCGACAACCACGAAAAACAGTGGTAATTCGAGAATTTGAGATTGATGACAACAACATAGAAGTTGTTGCCAAGTTTGTTTTTGGTTTAAATATTATTATAAACTTAAATTGGAAAAATCATACTGATTGTATTAGTACTAAAATTTCTAGAAGAAATTGGTATTATGAAAAGGTTAAGACATGTCATCCCTTTCGAAGTTTTGGCTATGCTTTATAATACTTTAATATTACCTCATATAAACTACTGGATATCAGGATATCAGTCAGATAAAATCTTGCTTCTTCAGAAAAAAATGTTGACGAGTACTTAATGGAAGTAAGTTTTTTAGTGATCCACAGTTTAAACCTATTGGTTTTCTTAAAGTAGCAGATATATTTGTAATTAAAAAAATCAAGTTATACTATCCACTGTTTAAAACTATTGGTTTTCTTAAAGTAGAAGATATATTTGTAATTAAAAAAATCAAGTTATACTATCCACTGCTTAAAACTATTGGTTTTCTTAAAGTAGAAGATATATTTGTAATTAAAAAAATCAAGTTATACTTCAAATATATAAAAGGAATGTAATATGTTTATTTTCAAGCATTAGTATTGCAAGAAAATATTCATTGTTGTGGAACAATAAATCGCGATCTACGTAAAGTTAGAGTTTCCCATGATTTTGCTAAAAACTGTGTACAATGTAGTATACCATAAATAATTGCCCATCTGATATTAAATGTAAACTATATACGCATAGCTTGTGATGGTTATTTCTTTTTATAATAAATGTATTTATTAGAAAAGAAATAATTACAAATACTTTTTAAACTTAAGGATAGTTATACATAGGTGGCCTTCACGCAGTGATCAATAGGTCTTAGTGAAGGTCTCCTAACGTACATAATGTTTATATTTGTATGATTTGTCTGTTGTTTACTTTCAATAATATGTTTATGTTTATGTATATGTATATGTGTATGACAAAAAAAAGAGTCTGAGTCTGAGTCAACAACAACACAACATTCTGTATACATAAGTTACTTTGCGGCAATTGCTATAGGGGTGACAATCTCATCCCCATGCAGTGGCCAGAAAGGCCACCACCCAGATACATTGGCCCAATTGTGAAATAATGTCTGCGACGCTGGGCCAACATTATTTCAACCGAAACCTTTTGAGATCTTATTATATATTTAACCACAAATATAATCGTGAATGTTATTATTTCTGAACACTTGTTAAAGACAAAAGTACTTGACCTAAGACCTGAAACGTTACATTCGACATGTTCATAAGGACTGGTGTACAGGAATATCAACCGTTTCCCACACACAGCACCCCTCTTTCCCCTAAATAGGCCACAAACTCAGGTAAAATAAACTAATCCTAATAATGATGCGTTGTAAGTGATATATAATCGTAGGTGCATACTTATCATTAGTTTACTAGGATTTACACTATGTCAACTTTGTGATGTTGACCCAGGGCGTGAGTTTATGTGAGCAGTCACAGACTCAGACCTAATTTATTTGACTATAAACTAATAGTTCACTAATAGTCCTGTCAAGTACGCTAAAGCCACCCAGAATAAAAATTATAAAATAACACAACAAATAATACATTAAACATAATAAATGATTAGTGACTAGCAGCTGACAGCTGAAAAATGGATGCAATATTTTAATAATGCCATACAAAACTGGCTAAATACATTAAGTTTAAACAAAAAAAATGACTTAAAACCTGAGCTCAGAGCTTTGAATTCATCAAAGCAAACGAATGAATAAATGGAGCATTATCAACTATATCTCAACTGTCACTTTACAAGTAACAGTAAGTTTGGATGAAGGACACTTTATGCGTTGTAGTCTGGGTGCCTGAAATATGTCGCTTTGCTTGATACAAAAAATTGCAACGGTCTATTGTGCTGGGGAAATATCCCTAGAATAGAGTACCTGAAATGGCGGATGTTCAAAGGTACCCTCGAGCTCTAATACAGTATTTTTTAAAACACCAGGTAATTCAAGCAATCTTGAAATCGGTGTGGATCCCATATAGAATGACACCTTATTGACAGTTTATTCAGTGTATTATATAACATATTAACAACAGTTTGATAACATATGTTAAATAACATAAAAGTATATATATAGTAATATGACGTACGCTAGGTGGTAAATAATTCCACATAGGAACTATTATATTAAAAAGCTGTATCCTCCACCATAGAAAAAAAAAATCGTTAACATCAATATCATACCTGCCGCATAAACACTTCAAAAATAATACATCATCAGTAAGTTCAGGA
Source organism: Flabesymbios commensalis (assembly GCA_964017125.1). NCBI lineage: Eukaryota > Metazoa > Annelida > Polychaeta > Terebellida > Flabelligeridae > Flabesymbios > Flabesymbios commensalis. Next base: position 6,391,284 of record OZ024908.1, read on the forward strand.
CGCATAGCTAAAGGTAGAATGTTCGTCAATGGTAGACGATCTCTACAATCAACTTCAACATAATTGAAAAAAAATTGACCTCTGAATTTTCTCTACATTTTATATATATTTACAGCTAGTGTGATATTATAATACAATATTCTAGTAACAGTAAATTAGATATTCAGTTTGCAAAGATGCATGTCATCCTAACGTACACATGATTAAGCCACTTATACGAGCTGCTTTACTTAAAATGATGTCTAAATTAAAGCTTATCATCTCCAGATTATATCTAGACCGGGGTACCTTTTTCGAAGTTGTCCAGAAAAGTCTAAAACGGGCCAAAAGTAAGCCTCACTTTTAGTCCATGGACCCTTTCACCAAGGTGAGAATATTGGTATAAATCCGCGACATTTGGCACAGGGGCTCCTTATAGTAAGCTTTGTAATAATAAAAACCGTCCATCATGAGAGGCTTAAATTGCTTAAATTCAAGATGGCCACTATATCATTTGCCAATTATCACATTCTGCATCAGACCTTCGGAACAAATAAAGATAGAGAAATGAATAAGGTACCAAAAGAATCATAATTATATTGGCAACACTATACCCTGGGCCACATTCATTACTGAATTCTGTAGCGCATGCTTTTCGTCGATTTCTCCGTAAATTATGAACCAATTTCCTTGAAATTTAGCACAGGCAATTTGCAAGTCATATCCTAACGTCGGTAAAAATAAAATAAAAAATATATTGATTATTTCAAAAGTTAGACCATTTGACATGTAATAAAATTCTAAAATTAGTTTAATGGGTTTAAAGAGGGACGTCATTAATTCAATTTACTACATGTCAAATGGTCTAACTTTTGAAATACTGAATATAATTTTACGAAATTTTCAGGGATATTAGGACTCTGTTGAAATATGATTTGAAAAAAAACATGAAAATCGATTGATAATTGACGAAGAAATTCCCGAAAAGCATGCGTTACTGGTTGACTGTGGCCCAGGGTATAAGCAATCACGTATATAATGAAAACACAAGACTCATTTGCATCAATCCAAGATGGCCACAATGTGATTTGCCGATCATCACATTGTGCATCGTAACTTTGGAACAAATGAAGATAGAAACATGTATACTATGTTAAATTATTCAGGAATAAATTTTAAAAACGTGTATGTATATGGCAATGGAAAATATCTATTTTGTATTAACTTAAAATGGCCGTATTCTTATTTGCCAATCATCACATAATGCAATGATCACATGATTATGCATAGTAACTCTGGGGAACACATGAAGATAGACACATGTGTGAGAGTATTATTACTATAGAGTCATTATAATGGGGCAAGAGCCGGTCATTACATCTAAAAAATATGCTGTAATAATATGTAAGAGAGACCAGGGCTGGTTAAGACACAGGGTAAATTAAACACAGCATCTGAAGCCCGAAGTATGATCCTTATGTATCATGTGAGAACACTTAGTGATATCCAGTTTTCTAATACATGACTCCATTTTGTATATAAAGTCAACACATGCAGATTGTCTCGTAGAGTTGTTTTAAATGCTGATATCCTGGCTGAATTCTGGTAAACTGGGCATATTTGTTCGTTAGCAGTGTTACTTATAGTGTATGGATAACAACTCTGCTCCCTTTATAAACGTGTATACAAGTGTGTATTCTCGCATGTTACACTTGTCTGCAATGTTATGGTTTCAGGAAGGAGCAGCACAAAGTGTTTTATCGATATGGGGCGTGTTAAAACATTGAAAATGGGTTTAGTAGACACATGAAATAGGATTAGTTGAAGCATAAATGGGGTTAGTCAGTCTAACTAGTACACACAACGGATTACCACAGGAATAGTGAAATCAATTAATTGTCGACATAAATTATACAAAATGCTAAAGAACAGCGACATAATCATGTATAATTCGAACGAAACAACATTAATTTACCAACCTATAATGTCATATTAACAGACACATTTACTTGGCGAACAATTTGTTTGACAAGTATAAACGTGCTATGAAACGTCCTACATTGCACACGAAAGGGAAGAAAATCACTCCTGAATGTATTACTAAAAATAGACTACGTAACTTAGTTCCTTAAGTGTTAACTGTGCTATCATATGTTTTTCACGTAGAACTAGAAACACCCAGAAACCTAATATTCATTGTATCAGATATGTTTTCTCTCTTGTACCGAGTGCCAGCGATTGCTAAGAGGATTATGGATGTTATGGAAAACGGGATGAGATAACTTTGGCTGGTGTGCCTGGAAGACCGAAAAACTGATAGTTTCGAAGGTTGATAAAATATATAAATGTGGACAGTGAATAGACGGCGGTTGCTTATTGTGTAGTTGTTAGTCAGTTACGGTCCTGTATATTAAAGTTAATAAAGCTGTACATTGCTTCAACAAGACTCTCATCGGAACTAGATGAGATGTACATGTAACCCGGTGACTACTTCTCCACTTGAGTCACCCTCCTGTTACAGACTAGTCACAAAAGAAACTTAATCAATTGTCAATAATTGTTATGAATTTAGCAGCACAAATTAAAAATTGTTACGGTGACCCGCATATAAATTATCACCAAAATCCGTCTCGATTAAGATTAGTTTCCCTACGGTTGATGATCAATCTTGTATTTCTAAAATAATTAATCAATTTGCTCAAAACAAGAGTTCTGGACATGATGAGATTTCCAATTCGTTAATAAAGGTTATTAAATAATATTTTATAATACCTTCGACACTTACAGTGAACCAATCTTTAACGACGGGCATATTTCCACACAAAATTAAAATCGCTAAAATTTCTCCCTTATATAAAAAATCAGATGAACGATCATTTAAAATTATAAACCTATCTCTATGTCCAGCAAATAAATACATATTTTACAGAAAATAAATTATTGAATTAAGTACGAAATAAACATTATTATCACTACTCACTCCCTCCTGCGAATCACACATCCGTGAATATACATTTGCATACCAGTATCACTTGATCGGCCACCTTTCGGATCTCCTGTAATCAAATGAAAATTGATAAATAACATTTGTCATTATATATTGCTTGTCATGTGTCCATTTCCACACATATTTAGAGGGATTAGCTAATAAAAATTACAATCACCAACCATGCAAACGTTTTTGTCTTTTTGAGTTTCCACAAAGAACAATAATCCTTGTAGGCAACTTCCTTATCTCCGTGCATATAACTAACACAAATGAATGCTGTAACGCAATTAAATCACTAAAAAATGCTAAGGGGAGGACTATCACCATGGTGAACTGTCCATTGTGTATTATTTCACTATCAGCATGGTAACCTGTCCACTGCGGGTTATTTCTAAGATATTCACCTTCCTCGTCATCCATTGTAGTGAGACATGGAAGTTTATGAATTACCTTCACATCTTTACGAATGATATACATATATATACATAATTTTGTCTGTATCAAATGAAATATGCTATAAATTTGTATTTGTAATTCACACTAACTCATGTAAAATGTGATAATTGCCAACTGACTGTGTATGCAACTGTATAAAGATATAAAAATGTCAGCTTTTTAAAAAAATAATCCAGCTTCATTATTATCTTTATCCATATTGAATTTTAGGTTCCAGTGACTTCCGAGTTGTACTCTAGCATAACTTGATCATAATGTTTTTTTACCTATATGCTATTATCTGGCTATGCGGAATGGTTTCGAGATGTAATGGAAGGCCAAGAAATCAACGTAATTCATTTAAATTGGTCAAAAGTTAAACATGTCAATAGTGTTGTCAATTTATTTGCCCAAGGTGCATCTCTCAATTTGTTTTTTATTTTAAAGGTATTGAGGAAAATAAATTTGAAGATTATGTTTTTTTTGTAGACCAGTAGTATATATGTGACCGCGATTAGGAAGCCAATCTCGCATGTCAATGTGTTAGACAAATATCTTTGCACAAAAAACCATTACCCAGTTATAATTGATTGGTCCTTATTGCTGAACATATTTATAAATATCATTGCTGCTTCACACAACAGAACGTGGCACTGGCTCATTTTTCCAAGAAATGTTCTTGTCTAAGACTAAGATACTGCATTTTAATATCGCTTTATCTTCAGCTTCCCTCACAAACAATAATTTGAAATATATATATATAAAAAGTCAATTTTAGGCCCAAAAGTATTATGTACACATGTGACTATAATAAATGATACTACTACTAATGAAAATGTATCTTCTATTTGTAGTGAATCCATGAATGAAACAGCTGGATCATGGATACACCCATGCCCTGGACCCTGTATGCTATGTGGGTGATTGCAGCCATTGGAATACCATCTAATATATTGACTCTTGTAATACTATTACAGCCATCAATGAGAATACAGTCTACCTTCATGTACCTAGTCGCCATAGCTGTTGCTGATACAGGTGTGCTAGTTTTCTGGTTGCTAGGCGATATGAATGACTATGATATTGTCCATCTAGGAGATAAATACGTCTCCAATATATGGATTTCCAAAATGTTCTGTCAACTGTTTTCTAGCTGGTTACTGGGGGCGAGCATCATAGATAGATACATAACCACCAGACTCCCTCTATGTGCCTCAGTTATGTGCGACACAGCGAGAGAACTCATCGTTATCGCAGTCATTGTCATAATATGTGGCGCTATCATCACTTTTAGAGATTCGTTTGCAACAGTCCCATTTGTAGTACTGTTTGCGCTTATTGCCTTTATGATTTACAAAACTTGCAACATATTTGTGACACGTGAATCTGCTGAGAGTGAACAAATGAAAACAGAAGATGGACAGCGACATGCTGAATCAAGAACCTGTTTGACTGAACTACAGATACTCACATTGATGCTGCTCATCACCACTTTCTCTTTCCTGATATTGACTCTTCCCTTTCCTACAATCACGTTCATGCCCAGGTACATGTATGTGGAAGTCGGCTATGTCTTTTTTTACAGTAGTTATGCTGTGAAAATGTACTTTAACAGTTTGTTGGAAAAGGGGTTCAGAGAAAAAATGGTAAATTTACTTTATTCGGCTTTCAGAAAATGTAATCTACTGTCAGACAAAGAAGTCTTCGTGTCTTGTCTTCAATCAGATATGTCACATAATGTATGTATATAAACATCAATTTAAAACATCAACAATGTCAGAAAACTTAATAAAACCGGTAAATTAGTAAAAAAAAAACTGTACAAAAACGTTTTTCTCTGGCATACCATATTCATAGAGAAATAAGGAGTAAAATCGGATCCAGCATAATGTTTTTTTGTTGTTTATATTTATATTAATAACACCATCAGATTCAGACAATACTGTATTTGTTAATTTATTTTACCCTTTGACCATATGTTGCACATTTATAAATAACGTCTTCATATTGTGAACAATACTATAGTATTATGTAATATTATATGTTTTTATAGTGAGATTAGAGCGATTTAATTTTATCTGGGATTGGGGCTGATGTGTGGAACTAGAGTGACTTGATGTTATCGGAGATGAAGGCTGATGTATAATGCTAGGACTAGATGACTTCAGGGATGGGTGATGATGGGTGCCTGAATGTTATCAGAGATGGGGGCCGATGTATGACTAGTGTGACTTAATGTTATCAGGAATGGGGGCTGATGTATGACTAGAGTGTCTTAATGTTATCAGGGATGGGGGCCGATGTATGACTAGAGTGACTTAATGTTATCAGGGATGGGGGCCGATGACCAGAGTGACTTAATGTTATCATCAATGGGGGCTGATGTATGACTAGAGTGACTTAATGTTATCAGTGATGGAGTCCGATGACTAGAGTGACTTAATGTTATCAGGGATGGGGGCTGATGACTAGAGTGACTTAATGTTATCAGGGATGGGGGCTGATGTATGACTAGAGTGACTTAATGTTATCAGTGATGGAGTCCGATGACTAGAGTGACTTAATGTTATCAGGGATGGGGGCTGATGACTAGTGTGACTTAATGTTATCAGGGATGGGGGCTGATGTATGACTAGAGTGACTTAATATCATCAGGGATGGGGTCTGATGACTAGAGTGACTTAATGTTATCAGGGATGGGGGCTGATGTATGACTAGAGTGACTTAATGTTATCATGGATGGGGGCTGATGTATGACTAGAGTGACTTAATGTTATCAGGGATGGGGGCTGATGTATGACTAGAGTGACTTAATGTTATCAGAGATGGGGTCTGATGACTAGAGTGACTTAATGTTATCAGGGATGGAGTCTGATGACTAGAGTGACTTAATGTTATCAGGGATGGGGGCTGATGTATGACTAGAGTGACTTAATGTTATCAGGGATGGGGGCTGATGTATGACTAGAGTGACGTAATGTTATCAGGGATAGGGGCTGATGACTAGAGTGACTTAATGTTATCAGGGATGGGGGCTGATGCATGACTAGAGTGACTTAATGTTATCATGGATGGAGGCTGATGTATGACTAGAGTGACTTAATGTTATTTGGGATTGGGGCTGATATATGACTACAGTGACTTCATGTTATCAGGGATGGAATCTGATGACTAGAGTGACTTAATGTTATCAGGGATGGAGGCTGATGTATGACTAGAGTGACTTAATGTTATCAGGGATGGGGGCTGATGACTAGAGTGACTTAATGTTATCAGGGATGGGGGCTGATGCATGACTAGAGTGACTTAATGTTATCATGGATGGAGGCTGATGTATGACTAGAGCGACTTAATGTTATTTGGGATTGGGGCTGATATATGACTACAGTGACTTAATGTTATCTGGGTTGGAGTCTGATGACTACAGTGACTTAATGTTATCAGGTATTGGCGCTGAAGTATGACTAGAGTGACCTAATGTTTTCAGGGATAGGGGCTGATGTATGAATGGAGTGACTTAATGTTATCAGGGACGGGGGCTGATGTATGACTAGAGTGACTTAATATCATCAGGGATGGGGGCTGATGACCAGAGTGACTTAATGTTATCAGAGATGGAGTCTGATGACTAGAGTGACTTAATGTTATCAGGGATGGGAATGATGTTGCACAGAGCACTGCTCGAGCCAGACACAGACGGCACGCGTGTTTCAAAATGCTAACAGTTCAGTCCCAGCAAACACGAGGACTTGACCCAATGTTGTTTCAATGTTGGTCCAGCACCGTTGGCGGTGATCCAATATTGAAACAACATTGAGTCAAATCCTCGTGTTTGCTGAGCTCCGCACAGGTGTCCGTCTACACCCACCGCTCCCCCACCATTATAATATTCGCCAGCTAATCAGGGTACTTTTAGCAGGACAACCGGCCAATCACAAGCTTACTACAATACTGGAAATTGAGAGTGGGGGAGACGTCAGCCATCTGCAAATTTTAACATGCAGCATAGCAGTGCCTAACGTCGGGCAGTGTAGACGGGCAGATCTATGACCAGAGAGACTTAATGTTGTCAATAACATTTAACATTGGTATACGTTTGTGTAGTGCAGAAGCAAGCATTAAAGTACTAGTAGGCAGTCACTGTGTTCTTGCCGAGCCGCAAACAATGTTGGATCAATGCTGGCGACGTTGTAGATGGTGAGCCAATATTTAGCCAATAACATTGGGTCAACATCTCGTGTTTGCTGGTATTCCACGACAGAATCATCCTATAAATTACTAGTGCTCACGTTTTCACACAGAGCATTGGAATTTCTAATGACATGATGTATTGAGAGCCAAATTACTGTCTGATGCTGGGCCAAGGTCAATTAGGTCAATTTAGACGATCTTGGCCATGAGTACTGGCGATTGTGTTTTTAGAGAAGATTACACAACATCAGTGCAATAAAAAAAAACAGACTGATTAATACACGATAACTAGGCCGAATGTTATGACACATGGCCAATGTTCTCATTACTAGAATAATTTATGTGATTATGCTTCTGAATATTTAGAAGGTCATATTTTTATGGTCAGCACAATCGATTTTTTTCACTTCTGGTCATCTGGAAATAACCACTATTTCTTTATTTGAATCTTCTTTCTTGTAAACATATTGTATTATTAATTGAATCAACATATTGTATCAACAATAAACGCAAGCACAAATGTAATAAAAAATGCAATAAAAAAGTGAAAGTAACTTTTGCCTGACATATAAGCAAAGTTGTATGTGGTATTGCTGCATCAAATTATTGATATGCAGAAGCAATAATAGTTAAGTCAGGTATTATAAATAGTTCTTGACATATCATTTATCAGATTTTATCCTTTGCCATATTATTGCATATTCTTGGGTTGGTTTATTCATTAACAATTTGCTTATGCCATAACTTATTTCATACCAAAGAATAAGAAAAGTTAATTCATTATTGTTATGTGGACATAAATCATATAATATACTCCTGAGCATTCAAGAAAACAATAAGAAGTTGTCAGTTGGAACGTTTCGCGAGCTGTTAAATTAAAAAAAAAATGCAAACGCTGGTGAATTTGACGTGGCAGACCTCGCAATGTTGGTTTGTATCTGCAGTGGTTTTATGTTCAAATCATCAATTATTTCCCCCATCACAACTCAGCCCCAAGTCATAGCAATACTCTGCCAAGGTAGAGATTGAAAATTGAAGCATTGGTAATTGTCAGAACTTTCTGTTAGTTGGCCACATACAATTGAATATGAAACAAGATTATGTTGAATCGCTATATAAGCATGATAATACCTTTTTTTCATCACTACTATGTTCCAAAGAGGAATCACCAATGAAATTATAGAAACATACATAAGGGCATATGCTATTGACCTGTTGTTGTGATTTTTTTTAATATTTAAAATAATAAGCATTTTATTTTTCTCAATGCTCAATACCATGTTATTGCTTATCATACTTCATACAAACTTCTTGCATATCTTTGCAACTGATTGTTTATGTCATATTTGCTTTTGTGTCCACACTGGAAACTGCATCATCTGAGAATATATTGATATCACTTAATGAGTCTACCGAATAATCATTAATGAATACAAGAATAAAAGTAGTCCAATTAGTGTTCCTTGAGGTACTTCGGCTTTATTTATTAATATGTCTGAACATTTGTAAATTTCAAATTTCTTAAGTGAGGTATCGTGATTGCCACGATATTATGTCTCAATAATTGTGACTATATCGATCAAAATACAAATAATGTACTTTACAATGATTCAATCATCATCTTCTGGTCTATGTTAGACAAAAGCCTCTGTTTTGTTTATATTTGTTTTAATAATTGGAGGGCGGGGGCCCTAGGGTAGTGGTTAGCACCGCTGCCTTTCACGCCAGAGTTCGGGGTTCGGTTCCCAGTCTCGGCGGTTTGAAAAAAACAAAAATGGTTCTTCCCCATCCACGTGTGAAAGTCAGTATTGTGGGGAGCCTCCGTGACCGAGAGGTAGCGAGCTCGGCCTCAGACCGCCAGGGCTCGAATTTCGAATCCTGTGTCTGGAGGACAGTGTCATCTCAATCATCTCACCAACCTCAGGAGGTTCTCCTGGCCCAGTTTAGCCTATATGTGCACAAAGGTGGCCTAAAGCCCGATTTATTTCATTTTTTTTTAATAATTGGAAGCTGGAAGTGGAAGTAACGGAAGTACTGGAAGTAACGCTATTTCCGGCATCAAATGACGAACATATATGGTTTGTTTTATGAGTAATATTAGATACTACGAATCTCCCAAATTAAATTGTTTGATTACCTAGCAGGACAAGGGTTAACTTGATCAACTACTTGTTTCTTTAAAAAATAATTCATCTTATTGGAATGTGTGTTACTTTTTCCACTCATTAGAAGCTGGAATTTGAAACGCAAAGTTCAGCTTCAAATGACTAAAATATATTTCGGTTTATGAATAATAATACAGCCTACTAATGCTCGAAATTCAACTGCTTGATCATCTAACATGACAAGGGTCAATGTTATCACACAGCGCAAGGCTTTAATTTAATCACTTAGCAGGACAAGGGTTAATATATTTAATATTAAGAAAACACTGTGTATTGGTTAATTCAAAATCACATACATTGTTGAAAATGAGCAAGCACGATCAGTAAAATACACTTAACTCAACAACCACCACACAACCAAACAAGTACCCAACCTAACATAAGCCAAAACAGCAGAGCGGCACGTACAGTATTCTTGCCCAACAGTGGAAATGCTGAGAATAAATCTCACCTAGGTATGTGATACCTGAATCCACAAGCTGCTGAACAATAATTAAGAAAAGAACGATGGAGGTCAACTCTCAGACTCTGACATTGCTGGTGAAACAGCCACTTGTGGACTGCTCTTAGACGATTAAATTCCACTTAGGAGATGCTTTTGGGGAAACATGAATAATCTGCACCGTGTATGTGAAGGTGGAGGGGAAAGGGAGAAGGTAGGCTACGTGATTATTATGTAAGTTTTTGAAATGTTTTAAAACGCGTGTTCGGACTTGCGAGCATTGTATTTTGTTATGACGTATTGGGATATATATTTTCCTATGTTAACCCCAGCTATCAATTGTCAATTTCTTTCGACTCAATGTGAAACGCAGTAAAAGGATAATGATAATTATCTGAATAAATGATATAAAAAATAACGTGTTGCCAATTTGCCTGCATTTTAACTGTGAATTTAATGAGAAAATAAATTCTTCCCTGCACTCGATGCGACATTCATGATATTACTATGTGTATTTGAAATGGACAGGGGCTCTTCTACACATCGGTAACATACTTATATTACTATCTAGCATTTTTTTAAAAAATATCATTTTAACGAAAATGAGTTGACATTGTTAGGAGTTATGTAGGTCAATTTATCATTGACCAGGGCCAGCATTCAATCCATAGTGGGTCAATATTTCATGCATGCTGGGTATGTGTACGAGTGCTCAATAGATTTCGACCTATTTCAATATATGGATATCAGCGACATTGATTGGCATAATTGTATAAAAGGCCTAAGTGTAATTTAACCTTTAAAGTGTTGAATTATGTTTATATAAGCCACGGAGACTGAAGGGTTTCATTCAATTTGAAATCATCTTTAACGTCTCAGTTAGCTCTTTCCGCTTCATTTGAATACCTATGTTATGGGTCTACGGCCGTTAGAAATATTTAAATTCTTTCAGCTTGGGAATCGTCTTTCTACGTCAGAATCTGACGTAGAAAGTGCTAAAGTAAATTATCTGAACATTCTTATTTTGATTTTTTACATTTTTTCGTGGTTGAATTTCACTCAAAGTGTTTCACGTTGCTCATAGATTATACAAACACGTATATCATGTCTATAATTTGCAGTTCATAATAATAAAAATCTGTAAATTTACCAGTTGAGCTAAATAATGGAAAAACGAGAAAATATTTTTGGCTGCTAAAAGGTTAAGTCTGTGAGATGATGATGCATTGTGGGTTTCGCCACTTCCTTCCTGTCGACCTCCCACCCCTCTCATCGACTCTAGAATTAAGTGCCTCGCCTCTTCACATGATGTAGATCTACGAGAGTGCCAATGTTTACTACACTCTTAGTCTGTGTGATTCATCAAACAAATCAGTGAACAAGTCAAATCAGTCATTAGTATTAAACACAACACTATATAAACACAGCGGTGAAAAAAGTCAGATCTGATCATTCATTAAAATTTAATCACCACTACATTATTTGCTTTGACCGACCACTACATTCTAAGCCGGGAATGGAGAGTTACTGTTGTACAGTACAGCTCAATAATTATGGTAGGACTATGGTGCTATAATACGTCAAGGTGTGGCCGAGCTGTTGATTATGAGGGAGCCTTATTATGGTCGGATGTGTTTTAAGTCTGTTGAGATCCTCGGAGTTCTACATTCCTAACTGTGGAAAGTGTGGATGCCGAAGGCCGATATGCCTTTTTCACAGCTAAGAATGCACTGAATGAATGACACTGTCCTACAGCACAGGGCACATGATTCACAATTCAAGCCCTGGCGATCGAAGTCCAGATACACTACATGACGGCCACATAGGTTACATACCTCTATGTCATGAATGGTGATTGAGGCGAGTGTTCTGACTTAATGGCATGCCCCACATTAATGGCATGCCCCACATTAATGGCATGCCCCACTCTAATGGCATGCCCCACATTAATGGCATGCCCCACTCTAATGGCATGCCCCACATTAATGGCATGCCCCACATTAATGTCATGCCCCACTCTAATGGCATGCCCCACATTAATAGCATGCCCCGCATTAATGACATGCCCCACATTAATGGCATGCCCCACATTAATGGCATGCCCCACTCTAATGGCATGCCCCACATTAATAGCATGCCCCGCATTATTGACATGCCCCACATTAATGGCATCCCCCACATTAATGGCATGCCCCACATTAATGGCATGTCCCACATTAATGGCATGCCCCACACTAATGGCATGCCCCACATTAATGGCATGCCTATGCAGCCGAAATCCCACTATAAGTGGGAAATGAAAATAACATGCTTCTATTAATATGTTACAACGTGGCCTGCTGAAATCATTGGTTATGGTATTTATGTAAGATACCTTCAAATATTTATTCTAAGCAAAACGCATGTAATGAATTACATTATAAATGTAGCAAATCATCATTATGTTTTTTTTCTTTACATATCTTTACTCCCAGAATTTATAATCGCCCGGATGTGCATTGCACATGAATGTGAATGAAATACGTATACGTTTAGGAAACATCGCAGATTGCATGCTCATAATGTCTTTATTTTGATGAGGTTATAACATTTCCATGGAAGTCAATCCACTACATGTCATATTTTAAATTCAACCCGAAGAGAATTGAATGACCCGTTAAAATAAGCACGTTCTCAGATTGTATTTGATCTATTATGATTGTGTACCTTAATAACATCAGTTGCAATTATGAGTATTCAAGTCAGAAGTAAATGCACATATCAATGCACATGTATCACATTAAACTGTGCCACGACATCATCCCGATGATTGTGAAGTCCGCCAGATGACAGTGGACGGCGAAGAAACACTGCATAAAGCTTCAATGTGAATGATATGTAAAAAAACTGACATGAATTCTCAATGACGGAAGAAATCGCAATTCAAATCTACGGTTTTGCATACAAATGTCACTCATATAGCAAGACCATGTTTTTTTTAAATAGCTAAATCAGCATGCAGCTCACGGATCTACAACAAGGGTTGTCCATCCCTACAGATCAGGAGATGCTTTCAAGAGAAGCCACCACATCTCTTGTTATCCCAGTCTATAGCGCCTTACTGCAAAACAGCGATAGTAACTTACCAAGCAATGTGACCCCTGGTGATCCTATCAACCTGCTCACCACAAATTATAGAGTGAATGCTGCCCTGCCGACAGTAGTCATCAACAACGGCACAATGTTTGCCGACATTACCCCATATTGGCACATTAATGGACAAAGTTGATTCGTACACCTCTAAGACATTGATTAAAAAGCAGATTGGTGAAATCAACCAGTTATAATGAGGTCCTGATCATGCTGATAGATGCTCGGTTATTCAAATAATTGAACTATTTTCTTGAAAAACAAATATTTTCGTCATTTGAGACTGCACATGGCGTCAGCAACTTCAATTACAAATTAATAAAGAAAATCCGAACTTCTTATTCAACAGCTCCACGAAATTATTGCTGTTATACGGTATTTTAACCATACTTTTTTATACTTAGCTATTAGACGCATCTGCAACCCACATTTAAAGCAATACTTTTCTATTCATTAGAATATTTGTATTCCGTTTATCTACTTGTTTAGTAGTTTGTTTCGAACTCGTTTAGATTTACGGTTATAATTACGCATCTATCAAACTGCTTATCGATTAAATAAGTTATATAACTATACATTCATGCAATATGATATATTTGTAACAACTTAGGCAATAAATAAGGCATGCAGCTGAAATTTATCTCACGAACTCATGTAATAGTTATGCATGTGTTGTTCTCATACATATTTTGAATTTGGTGCGTGGCAGGAATAGATTCCCAACCAGTTATATCTGGAATAAGAGAAATCTCTTAAATCCTCTGTCATCATCATCCGCAGTAAGATAAGTCCCTGGTGATTTTCCTACGCTAAGTAAGGTTGTCCTCAATAATTGTTAGTCCGCTACACAATATAGTCCATAATGGATTGCATTACAATCATGATGTACCCCAGTAGGCCTACACTAATCACATAATCTTCTCTCATCGCAGACAACAAGGTGTTGAATCAATGTTGGCTCAACGATGGTCCACCGTCTATGACGCTGGACCAACGATGCACCAAGATTGATTTAACGTCTTGTGTCCGGTGTATCTTTATACGTATGGTTTAAAAAGCTAAAGTGACGCCACTTCATAATGGTGGGTCACGATATGAATGTTCAAATTATAGACCTATAACAGTCCTACCTATTTTGTCAAAGATTTTAGAAAAACACGTTTTTACGCACATGTATGCATTTCTTCAAAAACACAATCTACTGACAGATAGTCAATTTGTTTTTACAAAACAAAACTCATGTCAGACTGCTTTATTAGCACTTACTGAAAAAATGTATAAAGCCATAAACGAAGTAAGATATTTTGGAAAGACTCAACTCGATTGAGCAAAGCTTTTGACTTGGTCAACCACACTATTTTATTACAAAACCTCAAGTTGTACAGATGTAATGTCGAGAGCATGTAGTGGTTCACTCCATATCTAGAATCAAGGTCACAAAAAGTATGGATACAGAAATCATTGTCAAATTATATAAGTATTATATCTGGTGTTCCTCAGGGATCAATCCTTGGTCCATTATTTTTTTTATTATATATTAATGACACACCTTTATTTTTATCAATTACTGAAGAAGTGATATATGCTGACGACTTGACTTTGACCTCGATGTGTAACACTGTAAAACAAGTTGAATCAAATTTATGTATTGACACAGGAAAATCTTTTGACTGGTGTAAACAAAATAATATGGTATTGTGTTTGACAAAATGCTGCTCCACGCTGGTAGCCAGTACACAGAAACTTAGGAGTTCATTTTGATGATGTTTTATCATGGGATGTGCACATTCAAAATGTGTACAACAGTATTAATAAAAAATATATATTTATTACAACAGATTAAACAGTTTCTCCCAATTGATTCCCGAAAATTGTTCTTCAACATCTATATACTGCCCCATTTGACTACTGTAGTATTACTTGGAGAAATTGTTCACAAACCCAGATGTACCATCTTGAAAACTTACAAAAGAGAGCTGCTCGGATAACTATTGACGAAAACTATTATGACTATTGCATTAGAAGCACAGATCTCTTTGCTGAATTAAAATGGATGCCACTGAAAGAGCGAGTAAATTTTAACATAGCAATTCAAGTATATAAATGTATCAATGGATTGAGTATGTCAAGGTTTAGAAAGTATATTTACACATTGTAATGCTATTCACAGCCATAGGACCAGATGAGATCTGCTGATAAATTGCAGCTATATTGTAGACCGGCTTCTCATCAATAGGTGTAAATGTGTGGAACAATATCCCTGCAGACGTTCGCTTAGCCAAGTCACTTTCCAAATTTAAGGAAAACTACATATACTATTATTTCGATAGCAAGACTATGTAGGAGCAGTGTATTATTGTTTTCATATACATTGTATATATGTATATATGTGTGTCTATTAGATGTATGTATGTGTATACATGTATGCTATGTGAAAGTATATGTATGTACATATATATAGATATGTGTGTGTATAGGTCTGTTTATGTAGGTATATACGTGTATGTATATGCTATATGTACATTGTATTTTCATATTATGTGTATATATAACACTCAAAACTTATATCAAGTTATAGTTACCTGTTTCATAAACATTTTCGTATGTTTGACTCTGACAAAGCATTTTCATAACTTAACTTGATATGTGTACATTATAATCAACTTATGTGTATGATATGTATATATTATGAGGGCCCATTGCAAATTAGTGCTATAGCGCTAAATGGCATACCCTCTGGAAATAAAGTTTATTTGATTTGTTTGATTTGATTGAACACATGGTGGCAGGTACTATAAAGGGATGCGTGAGGTTTCCAACTGCCACCCGGAGCTATATAGAGATAATTCGATTGCTGTCATAATGACGCATATACCTCACTATCTGCTGATACAGTCGGTAATTAACTATGTATATATATATATATATATATATATATATATATTAGCTGATAAAGTGACGATGACACACATAGGCCTAATAACCTGATAATAGCTCTCAAGGTTGATAAAGTAATGATGACACATCGAATTGTGCGGACCAGGAAGTACTTCTCCTTAATTTTTGCACTAAATCAGTAAGTTATTATTGAATGAATGAATGAATGAATGAATGAATGAATGAATGAATGAATGAATGAATGAATGAATGAATAAAGAAATGAATGAATGAATGAATGAATGAATGAGTGAATGAATGAATGAATGAATGAATGAATGAATGAATGAATGAATGAATGAATCAATCAATCAATTAATCAATCAATGAATCAATCAATCAATCAATCGATCAATCAATCAATCAATCAATCAATCAATCCACCAATAAATCAATCAAGCAATCAATTAATCAAACAATCGATCGATCGATCGATCGATCGATCGATCGATCGATCGATCAATCAATCAATCAATCAATCAATCAATCAATCAATCAATCAATCAATCAATCAATCAATCAATCAATCAATCAATCAATCAATCAATCAATCGATCGATCGATCGATCGATCGATCGATCGATCAATCAATCAATCAATCAATCAATCAATCAATCAATCAATCAATCAATCAATCAATCAATCAATCAATCAATCAATCAATCAATCAATCAATCAATCAATCAATCAATCAATCAATCAATCAATCAATCAATCAATCAATCAATCAATCAATCAATCAATCAATCAATCAATCAATCAATCAATCAATCAATCAATAATCAACCGATTTATCTATTTTCCAATGTATAAATGTATCAATCAATCAATCAATCAATCAATCAATCAATCAATCAATCAATCAATCAATCAATCAATCAATCAATCAATCAATCAATCAATCAATCAATCAATCAATCAATCAATCAATCAATCAATCAATCAATCAATCAATCAATCAATCAATCAATCAATCAATAATCAACCGATTTATCTATTTTCCAATGTATAAATGTATCAATCAATCAATCAATCAATCAATCAATCAATCAATCAATCAATCAATCAATCAATCAATCAATCAATCAATCAATCAATCAATCAATCAATCAATCAATCAATCAATCAATCAATCAATCAATCAATCAATTAATCAATCAATCAATTAGCACTATATTGCCTAGGTCACAGGAAAATCATACTCAGCGTATCTGACGTCTACAGCCGTCAGATTCTGACGTCTAAAGTCGATCCTCGCGCTGTAAGAGTTAAGCAACGTGTAACCAAAGTAAGTTGTCAAGTACTCCAGCTTTATCTATAAGTATAATGTTCAACAGCCCACACCTATTCGTAAATACGCAGTCAGTAATTAGTTCAGTCTCTGTTCTCGCTGATCTCCCATTGGGGCTGTATCAAGATCAGACATAGAAGGTTAACGTAGAGAAACAAATCAAATTGCCAGCTCAGATAATTTAAATTCATGCTGTTCATTTCATTTACGTAGCTGTTTTGTGAATGTGACGTCGCTGTTTTGTGAATGTGACGTTGCTGTTTTGTGAATGTAACGTCATACCCAACTTATTTCCAGCACCATTTTACTTCCATTGGGTACTAAGGTAACAAATTATGTTTTTTACTGTATTGATTTAGCTTTGGTCAGGAAGTATGGTAAATTATTATTTACTTGTTTTAGTTAGTTTGTGATAGTATATCTACACTAGGTTTATCATCAAGCCTTTACGATGCATTAAAGCATATCATTTTACATCCCAGAAAACGGACTTAATTATACTACAATTAGGGGTTTTAGAGCGAAAATTTCCATAAAACTGGTTTACCAATACATGGCAATTTTCTTTAATTTTTAAACCAGATCGAATCATCTCCATCCACTACAAGTCGAGAATTGCGACAGCAATTCGCGGCTTGTAGTGCATTAAGATGACAATGGCAAATTCGGGCTCGAGAGAGTTAAGTTTGTCCTATTGTGACGTCAACCTAGCTGATCCTCGTCAACGCTGGTTAATGTCCTATTATGACGTTAACCCCGCTGATCGTCGTGAGCACTGGTTAAGGTCCTATTATGACGTCAACCTCGCTGATCGTCGTCAACGCTGGTTAATGTCCTATCATGACGTCAACCACGAACATCCAATGAATATTGTCTGTGCATTTTGGCGATGTTTACGATGTCTCGCAAAAAATTAAACATGTCAATTGGCTGAGTTTAGCTGTGTTCACCGTTCCTGTTTTCAAATGAGTGGCCCGTTATGAAAGTGGTGATTTTCAGATGACGTTGTAATTAAACTTGCAACGTCTTTGACGATGTGATACATCCAAGACCTTAGATACTTTTCCTAATACGAGTTGTCATAGAAAACGGTTAGTGAATTATAAAAAAAACTATACTTAGAAGGAAATAATAAAATTGGTGACTTATGACCTTTTCCTGTCACATATGACAAGTACATTATTAAACGGGTTGATCTAAAAGACACAAATGTAATGACCGACATTTTGTCACAATCCACTTTTTTAAACTTAATTACGTTGCCAACGACTGACCTCGCTTCTAGACTAACGGTTACAAGTCTAAGCCTATGGCAGTCCTATATATATTGATCATTATAAATAGCAAGCACGACAATCATAGGAGATAATTTGTCATCGTTTTGGAGACCATCAAGAATTAAAGGTAATGTAGCCTATCAGTCATGGCTGTTCATATGTTTATTAAACAGAATAAGACATCGTTGTCTGAGAATTGGAACTGCGTCTCGTGCTGTTACTCCTCTGACCGTTACGATACTCGTTCCAATCCTCAGACAACGATGTCAAATTAGATAATAGGCATGGCTTCCACAGTCCTGGTTGATTCATCAGAGCTGACATGCTCCATATGTCTGACGTGTTCAAAGATCCACGAGTCCTTACGTGTGTCCACAGTTATTGCAATGGTTGTCCGGAAGGATGGGTGAAAAAATCTGAACTATTGAATTTAAAGGTAAAATACCCTGAGGACCTTCCGTTGATAATTAATAGTATACATAATCAATAAAGACGAAATTTCCAATATGGCCAATTTTCAAAATGATAAAAATGGTCACCAATAAAACACCGAAAGCTTGTGAAATACATAAACGATCATATGTTGGCTCTTTTAATCAACTTAGAAAGTTTTTTTAGTGGTCAAGCATACCTTCCATAGCCAATGAATAAAGTAAGCCTATTTTTGATTGCCAAATCGTAATATGTTTTAGTAAAATTCAAGATGGCCACTACAAAAGAAGAACATAAACTATTTTACCACTATAACCTGATAAACCTCACATAGCTCTACGTTAATATCATTTCGTTCAGGAACGTCTCCTGGATCAGAATCATCCGGCTAACACGTGATCAGTAGGGGCAAAATGTCCACTATGAAATCACCCGAAATGCAAAGTGTCCAGAACAGAAATATCTTGCTCATATCTTTGGTATTAATCTACTTGGAAATATTATAGTGGCTGATAATACATTTTCTTAGACAGGGAATCCTTCAAAGCACTTTTTGATTGTCAAATAATAATATATATATCCAAGATGAGCGCAAGAATACCGAGAAAAATCACATATTTTACCACTTACATTACACTGATGTGTTGATATATATGTGTATTTATGTTTATTGTTATCTAAATTTTCTTTTTATCGGGAACTTTGGAATCGAGAGGTTGATAGGCCACCCTTTAAATGCAGAGTGGGAATATTAGAGCTCAAGCACCTTATAAACCATGTTTTATCATAAAAAGATACACACTACAACACTTAGAGATGAAAACACAATCATGCTCATTCATCTACAGATTAATAGCTGCCTGTGACTTACACCACTCGTGTTGTCACCATAACTTTTGCGGCTCAGGGAAAAAACAGTCAATTTACTGGATGATTGGTGAACTTTGTCGCACCACCTCACCACCTCCATAATTCTAAGCCATTACCATGGTAACAGCCGCTCAAATTACTGCAATCATCACTAGAGGCGCATATAAACAAGCGTATTTTCAATTAGTAATCGATTTAGTAGTTTGTAAGTGCATGTTCTACAAAGTAATGTGATATTACCGCCACCTAAGCCCGATATAATATAGTGGTCAGCCCGTGGCTAAACATGCCACCGCCCAGCATTAGTAAGCGAAATAACCGAAGGACGAATTAACAAATTACTGATGTATGTTGGATCACATTTTTAGCTTATCACGCATCAAAATTGTTAATATTAAACATGTTTAATTAAACCAAAACTTAGTGAAGAATGGTGTTGTACTAAATTGGAAATCAAAACCCAGTCAAAGGTCGAATATATTCTATTGAACTTTTCTTGTTTTTTTCAAAAATAAAATATGAATGTTCCTACATCCACAAAACCTCCAAGATAAAGCAGAAGAATGAAGTTGTTTTTATTGCTCGAGTAATCTACACATCAAATACATGTACCTAATTATACTTTCTTTCACACATCTAAATAGAAGCCCATAATTAGGGTTTATAGAATTTGTCGCAGATTACCTATTACGAGATTATCACCGAGTTTGCCGTAATATGGAGATAAAGTGTTGTTATTGCTGCAGACATGTGAGGAATTAATACCTGATTATCCGCTCTCATAGACATATAACTGAAAGCCAGATCAGAAAAATGAGACTCACAAACTGACTCGCAGGATTGATTGAAATCCATTACATAGCTAGGTGAAATCAAAAGCATTACGCGAGTATAACAAACTTACGTAAACTTACGAAATAACTCGTTTGGAGGAATAAAGGGAACATCAACACAGACTTTTTCTAAATCTGAAAAAAATAATGTAATGTTCACTGAGCCGCACTTTCATTGGTCAATCGATATGCACATCAAAAAAGCAGCGTGTAGAATCAGGCGTGCCTTTTGATTTTAACCAAATATTATGTCGATTAAATGGCTAATATATAGTTTGTGGTAGATGGCCATTTGTTCAAATAACTCAATTTAGCAGTTTTTTTTCTGTTTTGTAAAAAATTGAAATTCCTGTCGTCATTTGGAAATGGAAATTTTGTTAGCAATTCCATCTTCAAGTGTCGAAAATTGTATTAAACAATTCAGGACATGAGTTAAGATTGACTTAAATATCAGCGCAACTTTGGAGATCAAGGCATTAAACTGTTAAATTAATTCTCTCATTGAGCCAATACTACCACATACATTCAGTGAGAGCGTCCTATTGTGCTAGTTGAAGGCCAAGTCCTTTCACTAAAAACAGCTTATAAACATCGAGGAGGAGAGATTAGATTATGTGGTCTGTGGTAAGAAAAGAAGTCTGGAGATGCACTGAGTCCATTGTGTGGAGGTCTGAGGTCCAGGACAAGGCAGCACGTTATCTCACCATCAGCTCTACTCTAACCCTTTACCCTAACAATGCTGACAGATTTTTGTATAATCCATGGAGACCAAAGGTTTTTTCATTATGAAATCATCATAAATATCTTAAGTAGTACTTTGTTCTTCATTTGATTACCTATGTTATGAGTCAACAGACAGTATAAATATATAATTTCTTAATGCGGTAATCGACTTTAGACATCATAATCTGACGTAAACAGATTCTGACGTTTAAGGACGATACCCGCGCTGAAAGAGTTAAAGAGCTAAATTAAATAATTTAAACTTTCACCCACATGTGTTGAGAATTCCTCACATGTGTTTATTTTGACACCACACATTTGTATTTATTTATGTTTGAACTCTTATTTAATCCCCAATAACAGTGATTTAATTTATTAATAAAACAGATTTAAAAAGACAATAATAGTGCTTAGCAGTGATATGACTAAACGTAGAGCACATGTAGAGGCAATGTGACGCATTGCTATGGAGATTATTGTGATCTATCGCGAAATGTCGACATTTGCGGCTCCATTTTTCACAAATCTACTACAGTCCATTTTCCACGGCAAGTTTATCTTCTGTTGTCGAGCTATCCATAGGTTTTTTATTAGATTTCATTTTCTAAATTTTAGTCACGTAGTGCTGAAATCATGGCATTTAATACTTGAGTTTGATAAATTATCAGATTTTATTTTCATTCTTTTCCAAAGTTTGTATTTTGATAAAATAGCCTTAAAAGAAAAATATGTTTCTGGATATTTCTAAAGTTTTGTATTTATCAAAAACTTTTGAATTTAAGGGGATCATACGCCACCCTTTAAATTCCAAGTAAACAAAATTAGAGCGCAGACCCCTTATAAAACCTTTTATATCATACAACGATAGACACAAAAAAACATATGTTCAGGGGAAAAAACAGTCAATTTACTGGATGATTGGTGCACTTTGTCGCATCACCTCACCACCTCCATAATTCTAAACTATCACCATGGTAACAGCCGCTTAAATATCAATATAAATAAATAAGCGTATTTTCAATTAGTAATCGATTTAGTAGTTTGTAACTGCATGCTCTACAAGATAATGTGATATTAACGACACCTAATAATTTCCATAGACCACACCAATCATTATTTTGTTTTGAACGGAAAGTGGCTAAACATGCTAAATGACGGCTGTTATCAGGTTAATGCTTGTAGTAGAATACTACACATGGAATCCCATAAAAACAGGTGACATTCATCCCTTGTTGGTTCAATGTTGGGCCAGCGTCGTAGACGGTGGACCAACGTTGAACCAACAATGGGTCAGTGACGCGTCTTTGCTGATTGTAACTATTTGGATAAAGTTGTAAAGCTCAGTAAACATGGTAATTTATAATATTCGCTCAATATACTTACCGTATTTTGAAATCAACCCCAACAATCACGGGATATTGAGCTATTGTGGATTCAACGTTGCACCATCGATTCAGACTGTGGTGCAACAATTAAACAATGCGTCAAGGCCCCAGACCCAGCATTATTAAGCATTAGTGAGCATGCAGCCAGCGAAATAACCACAGGACGAATTAACAAATTACTGAAGTAAGTTGGATCACATTTTCAGCAGATCACGCATCAAAGTTATTAATATAAAACATGTTTGATTGAACTGAAACTTAGTGACGAATGGCCTTGTACTAAATTGTCGGTCAACACTCTTCTCTGTTATTACAGTCAGGGCCGAATATATTATTCTGAAATCTGTTTGTTCATGTTTTTGCAAAAATAAAATATGAATATTATTACATCTACAAAACCTCCAAGATAATGCGGAAAAGTAAGCTTTTCTAATTGCGCGATTAATCTACGCATCAAACACCTAATTATACGTTCTTTCACACATCTAAATATAAGCTCCCATAATTAGGGTTTATAGAATTTGCCGCAGATTGCCTATCAGCAGATTATCATGAAGTTTGCCAGAATATGAGGATATAGTGTTGTTATTGCTGCAGATATGTGAGGATTTAATACCTAATTATCCGCTCTCTCACACAAATAACTCAAAGCCAGACCTGAGAAAAAGGAGACTCACAAACAGACTCGCAGGATTGATTGAAACCCATTACACGTGAGTACAACAAACTAGCTGTCAGTAAACCTTTAAAATAACTCGTTTAAAAGAATAGAGAGAACATCAACACGGACTTTTTCTAAATCTGAAAAAAATATAGTAAGGTTCACTGAGCAGCACTTGCATTGGTCAATTCATTTACACATCAATCAAAAGCAGCATGTGGAATCAGGCGTGCCTTATGAATTTAGGCCAAAAAATATGTCGCTGGGATAAAAAAAATGTTTGTCGTCATTTGGAGATGGAAATTTCGTCAGCAATTCCAGCTTCAAGTGTCGAAATTTTAATTTTACAATTTAGCTGGATATGGTTAAAGGTCTAGAACTGAGGTTTAGGTCTGAGGTCTAGGACGTTACCACATCAACACCATCAGCTTTACTCTTAACCCGTAAAGCGCTGACATGTTTTTGTATAAACCATGGAGACCAAAGTTGTTTTCAGTGCAGGGAAAGACTTTAGACCTCTTAATCTGGCGTCCACATAAGTCAGATTCTGATGTCTAAACACCTACTCATATTTGTTTAATTTGACACAAAGCATTTGCAAATTTTGATGTTTACACACGTCCTTCATTCCCAATAACAGTGATTATTCGTGAAAAAGTAAACATAAACTAGGGCCGAGGCCCCATGTAGCTGGGGCAAAGGGAAATACTAAAAATTGTTCACTTATAAGGGTGTCATTCAGAATGGCATATTCGCTCATAACGGCATGCCATTATATGAGTATCAAATCTGTGATTTTGATAAATTTTTTATAAAATTTTACTGTTGATCGCAACACACGCCATGCAGCGGCGACAACAGTAAATGAACGAGGAATGTTGTGTGCTTATTTTATCTATATCAAGACTGATATCCTCTTGTCACAGCTTCACCTTGACTGAGGTTGGAAATGTCCCAATTTTAAGAAAACAAATATTTCGCTATAATATTGTTGATTTTTTAGAACTATAAATCGGGAGAATAACCTTTGGCTAATGTTTGTATTGTTCACAAAAAACGATTTTAAATAGATATGATTTGATAGCTTAACATGCCTTGAGGGCGGGGGCCCTAGGGTAGTGGTTAGCACCGCTGCCTTTCACGCTAGAGCTCGGGGTTTGTTTCCCGGTCTCGGCGGTTTGAAAGAAACAAAAATGTTTCTTCAACATCCACTCGTACTACTCAGTATTGTGGGGAGGCTCCGTGACCGAGAGGTAGCGTGCTCGGCCTCAGACCTCTAGGGTCTAGTGTCTGGAGGGCAGTGTCATCTGATTCATCTCATCATCCTCAGGATGTTCTCCTGACCCAATTTAGCCTGTATGTGCACAAAAGTGGCCCAAAGCTCGATTCATTTCATTGCATTTACACATGCCTTATCACTACCAATTTTTCTGCTAAAAAAGAACAGTTCAAAAACATTCCATAGAGGGCTCCGTGCCTAATAGGCCTATGCGTATCAAATCTGTGATTTTGATAAAATGGTGATATTTGTTGTTGACCGCGACAAACGTCATGCAACATGTTTTTTTTTATTTAATGTGTTTCTTCTATCACTATCACGACTAATATAAATGGATAATTAAAGGATGCTCATCCTCTTGTCACAGCTCGACCTTGACTGATGCTGGAAATGTCCCAATTTTAAGTTAGTTAGTCATGTCGGACCGTCTTAGGCCTATTTCGTCTGATGTTGTCCAAACCAGCACGGGTCGACTGTTACCAGTGGTTACACAGTATGTAGGCCTACATCACATCAAAATTAGATTTGTCCACTATGCATGTAATTTTGAAATGAATGGCTAGACAAACAGTTACAATGAGAGGGAAATTATAATATCTCACAGCTATGATATTAAGTATCATGGCAAGGGGTGGCATGTCTTGAACATCAATTTTTGCAGATATAGGCCTATGGGTAGGGGATACTGGGGCACCTTGAGACGGATAAATTTGAACCCCCCCTGAAGACAACGTGGATCTAGCTAAAATCAAGATTTGAATACTACATATACCTGTAGCTAAAGCCTGCGGTTGGTTAATGCTAGGTGTTCCAGTGACAATATATGCTTGAAAAAGGTGGGGGCACCTTGAAACACTTTCGGGGCACCTTCACTGAGATAGACTCGGGCCACCTTGAGACAATTTTAGGGCACATTGAGACACCCTGACTGAAGTGATAAAGTGATAGCACAGGTGTACGATACCACCAAAATCATAGGGAAATCAAGTATTACGTGATCTATAGACACAGATATTGAGCATCCTAAAAAAGTAATTTTCATCTAAAAAATGGACCTAAGTTTAAACAGGGTGGGAAATGGGAATTAGTTAGTTTTGGTACCATTGACCAGCTGGCGAACAAATCGCAATAATTTCTGTTAAACAGGTCGGTCTCAATGTGTTGAAGTCCCAAGGTGCCCCAGTCTCCCCTATACTTTACTGTGAGATTATGCCATTCATACATAATATACAGTAGGCCTATATTAACAATAAACATAATAGGCTATGTGACAATGTTACTAAAAGATATTAAGCAGTCTGCATTGTACTTGAATTTCAAGTCATAGTTGCAACTCCCATGTAGCACCGCTGCATTTCACGCCAGAGTCCAAGGTTCGGTTCCCGGTCTCGGCGGTTTGAAAGAAACAAAAATGTTTCGTCCCCATCCACGTGAGAAAGTCAGTATTGTGGGGAGCCTCCGTGACCGAGAGGTAGCGTGCTCGGCCTCAGACCGCCAGGGCGCGAATTTCGAATCCTGTGTCTGGAGGACAGTGTCATCTCAATCATCTCACCATCCTCAGGAGGTTCTCCTGGCCCAGTTTAGCCTATATGTGCACAAAGGTGGCCTAAAGCCCGATTCATTTCATTTTTGCAACTCCCATGGTAACACTGCTTAGACAGAAAACACAGTGACTTTCAGACAGACGTTGAGATTTTGTGCATTAGTAACGTTAGTAGGTCAACACCATCCCCCACAGGGGTGAGCCACGTTGTAGCCCTTGAAGAGCCCAAACCAACAGTGACAACCCACGGTCTGACCACAATCTTCAGTTTCAATTTTTTTTTGCTACGTTGTGTTGTATTGATTGTATTGGGGTTTACAACTTATTTACAATGTATTATGTAGGCCTACGACAGGAAAATTGGGAAACAAGGTGTGGATATGTCTATGAGATGACAATCAGACTCAAAGATCATGCTGATCAGCTGGTGTGTAGTGCCTATACCCCAGTCTACGATGCTCGACCAGCATTATTCACTGTCTTGTGTCAATACCAGATGAACAACACAACATCTATTATAGGTGCTCAGCAGACCCAATGCGATTTAATGTTGGACCAGCGTCTGCGACATCGGTCCAATATTGTATCGGCATTGGGTCAACGCATCGTGGTAGCGCTATATCAGCAGCTCGCTGCGCTCGCATAGGCCGTTGTAATACACAGCTATGCATCGTGGTTGCTGGGTTGACCTGAAACCTTGCGGGATAACGATATTAAAGGTGTAGTCAACTGTTAAAATTCACGGGACAAGGGTCCCCCAGAAGGCAATAGTGCCCGTTGGTAGGCCAAGTCCCTATTCCATAATAATACTAAATATGCGTTTCATACCTAAAGCCTCATTAAGAGCAAGTTCTCAAATCACAGCAAGTTCATATATACTTGAGCGACATCTATGAGTTTAAAATTCAAATATCTTGGCCCTTACCCCTACTTGGTCGCTTGCTTGCAAACAAACTGACTGTATTACTGCGGGGATGGTGAAACTGCTTGACCCAAGCTTGTATTGACATGCCCAGTAAACACAAAACATTTGTATGACTTTATGCAATGTTGGACCAACGTCGAAGACGTTGGGCCGACGTTGTATAAATGTTATACAAATGTCTTGTGTTTGCTGGGCAGGCGGACTTTCTCTCAAACATTGTACATTTATTCAATGTTGGTTCAATGTTGGGCCAGCGTCGCAGACGTTGGCCTAGCATTAAAACAGCATTGGATCAATGTCCCGTTTAAGTAGTATCTCGTAATCAGTTCAGTGGCTATATTAATGCCGTCAATCTGTACTCAATAGGCTACTGTCGGCCTACACTTGACCGTCCCAGGCATGCGCGTCTTGCAGTTGAATCATTCTTTAATGGTAACTGAATACCACCCCGCCCTCAGCTCATCTGCAGTGGGGTCACAGCAAAACTGCTGTTTCAATGGCGGGCCAGCGTCTAAGACGTTGGGCCAACATTGAAACAGTATTGGGTGAGTGGCACTTGTTTGTTGGGGTGACGTGTTGTAGTTATGTACAGATAATTCTGACCTCAGAGGTTAGGTCAGCTATTGAGTTCACACATGTTTTATAAATAATGTCATTGCTGGCCAATCAGCATGCAGTCTGTCCCAGGAGGGGAAATCATTGAGAGCAATAGGGCATACCATATTTGGAGATGGATGTCAGCTATTGTGTCACATCTTAAATGATGCCATCGCTGGCTAATCACTGATCAGGATACACACCCTGCTCCCCAGAATAATGCTTGTTACCAGGCCCAGTAATTTGCATAAGTTGCGCACAATCAGAACATAGCTGATTAATTATGCTGGACAAGGGCCATTGCTGATCAGCCAATAACATTTCTGTTTGAAAAGACTTGAGTACTAACCTACTACCAGTAGTTAAGGGACCGTCAACATCGAACAGTCTTGTTTTGTATCAAACTGATATAAGAAGCTGTATGCATATATGTATCTATTGATACGGTCCCCAAAACTAAGGCCAATGGTCAGATTTATGAATGCAATTCACCCATCTATCAGTTTTATGAATGAAATGACGTCACGTTTTGTCTCAAATTCAGAGACCAGATTCTGATAATAATGTACCTGGGCTGACGCCCTGCTACAAAAACGACTATAGTCACGCTTAGTGATGAAAGGGTTATTAGTAGAGCACATGTAGAGGTCACAGTGACCTATTATGATGGCGGTGATTTACGGAGCACATGTAGAGGTCACACTGGATAAAGTTGTGAAGCGAAGTAAACATGTTAAAATATATTTATTTTCGCTCAATATACTTACCGTCTTTTGATATCAACCCCAACAATCACGAGATGTTGTGGGCTCAACGTTGCACCATCATCCCAGACTGGTACACTAATTAGCCACTGCATCAAGGCACTCGCCCAGCATTAAGTATGCTTGGAACCATGATTAAGTGTATACACATGCAGAATAACCAATGAACGAATAAACACACTAAGGAAGTAAGTTGGATATTTGACAAAGAAAAATATAAATTGGATCACATATTTAGCAATTCACGCATCAAATTTATTAAGATAAAACTTAGTGACGAATGTTCTTGTAGTAATTTGTCAATCAACTTTTGTCTTTTTTAGTTATGTTTATTGTAGTATAACAGTCAAGGGCCGAACAATTTCTTGCAAAATACTATTCTTTTTTACCAAAAAAATTGAAATCTTCCAATATGTACAATACACATATTTATCTTGTTCTCTTGAGCATGGGGTGCCGTAGGGTTCTGTACTTGGCCCTCTGCTCTTCAGTTTGTACACCGCTCCTCTAAGCACCGTTATTTCAAGTTATGCATTGAGTCATCACTTATATGCAGATGATACACAAATTTACATATCCTAACAGGTGACACAGCTACTAACAATGTTTCAGAGCTGTATTACCAGGGTATCTGCCTGGATGGCTCAATCCAAACTAAAACTCAATCCTAACAAGACTAAGTTTCTTCTGGCTCGAAATCGCGGACGGATAAGTTTATTAAACTTTTCCCTCTTGCGGTTTGGCACAATGAGATGAATCTAGCAGATTTCGCAATGAATTTGTGTGACAGTGTGACAGTGGTTTGAATTTTTGTAAGCACATTTCACAGGTGTCTAGCTCCTGTTTTTTTATCACATTAGAGAACTTAAACGCATCATCTAGCTTTAGCAAAACAAATTGCAGTGGCACTGGTGACAAGCAAACTTGACTACTGTAACACCTTATTACACAAAATTCCAGCTAAAGATCTACAGAAATTGCAGCGTGTTCAGAACTGTTTGGCAAGGGTTGTGACAAAGGCTCCGCGTGTTGTATTTCGTTGTCTCGATGGTCAGCCATCTTATTTATCTAGACTTTTTTCTGCAGACTCTTTCTCCGGTCCTACTCGCTGAAATTTATTGCCTTTACACCTTCGTATAGTTGAAAATGTTTCCTCTTTCGAAAAACTGATTAAAACGCATTTCTACGATCTGGCTTTTCAGCCCCAGCTCCTCTGCGTCCCGGCTACCTGATGACGACCATGCTTATTGCCCTGTACTCTTCTTTGAAATTTGTTAAGAATGGATTGCGCCTCTGAGCTTGGCCCTCTGATAAAGCAGTGGTATTCAGCTGTTGTGAATGTTCGATACTAATCTACATATCGAGTACCTAATCATACGTTCCTTCACACATCGAAATGGAAGCTCTCATAATTAAGGTTTATAGAATTTGCCGCATATTGCCTATTAGCAGAATATCATCAAGTTTGCCAGAAGCTGAATGTATAGAAAATGATATTGTTATTGCCAGAGGCAGCTGAGGATTTAATACCCGATTTTCCACTCTCCTACACATATGATTCAAAGCCAGATCTGGACAAGTAGACTTTCAAACTGACTCGCAGCATTACAAGCAAATTTGAAACCCATTACACAGCTGGGTGAAATCAAATGCATCACGCAAGAATAGTGAACTAGCTCTCAGTCAACTTATGAAATAACTGGTTTGAAAGAATAGATAGGACAGGAACACAAACTTCTTCTAACACTGAGAAAAATAAAATGAGGTTCACTGAGCAGCACTTTCACTTTGTCAATCGATTTACACATCAATAAAAGTATCCTGTAAAATGAGGCTATCCTTTTGGTTCAGTGGAAGTTATCGTCCGAGGTTTTCATCTGTCACTCACGGGAAATGTGGAAGGGAGTTAATTTTTCAGCTTTCAAAATATTGCTACACTCATTCTCTTCTATAGACAGGCGTAGGGCTCACGGCACATTCAGTTGTCAAGCTGCTTGCTACAGACCTGTGATCTGAATGTCTGACCTGATTCCGCAAGCTGAGCTGACGGCGATGTATCACACACACACAACATCATATCATGTAGAATGTAAACAAACGCCATTATGGATAGTAATATTTGAATGAAATAAAATATAGTACTAGAGAACGTGACAAACGCAATACAAATATATTGAATAGAAGCAATATAAATATATTGAATATGACACCCGCGCTGCATCTGAAGGTGTTAAAGTTCGAAATTGTAGAATGATAAGTAGAGTGTACAATGCTAATATTCAGCCAATCAGTCAGAGCTTGGCTTGAGTTTAAGCGTTGTACCAACGCCGTACTGACAATGGCAGGGAGGCCAACTCCGCTGGGGCACTGGCACTTAGCCAGTCAGGGTCGTGCGCACCGTCGACCCGGCCGCTGTCAAAAGCAGTTACTCACAGAGATTGAGACATATGACTTTGTTGTGAGGGTCGGAATAGTTGGTAATGATTATTTCATATTAGAGTATTAATGTGGTAATAATGTGTCTTTAGTTGACAGGGGGTTGAGTTTGATAGGTAGGTCACATGCCGCCAGGTAGGTCACGTGCCGCGGCCGCATTGGCGCATTCGGAGACCCTTGGAGACGACTAGCACATATATAAGCTTAGTAATAATATAAGTAGCCTTGTTATAATTTTCTCCACGTAACTCTATTCACTAGTCAGTTATGGTGTGAGGATTGGTGTTAGACTACCAGGTATAGTTTAACTTAATTCCCTGGTATTGATGCGAGTAAAGCAATAGTATTAATTTAATGAATATTAAGTCTTAAGTGAGTAAAACTAAGTTAAAGGGTGGCTGCTGACGTAAGCGCGGAGGTCGCGTGGCGTTCAGAGACCATCAGAATGCTAGAAATGCTTCGTTCTTAGATTTAACCATTCTTTCCTAATGAACTTGATATAATAATGTAAAGCGAGTAAATTATATGTCTGTCCTCAGTATAAAATACTGTATACGAATCTATTATTATTAATGTGAATTTAGTTAAGAATATGTCACAGTAAAATGTTGCTCAAACGCCTAAAGAGGCCTAAAGGGCTTGTATAACAGCCGGCGGGTGTGTCGTGTTTGGGGGGCAGAAAGCACACGCGAACTAAGTGTAGGCTTTTTGTACATGGTTAACTTTCTGTGACAAAAGTGAATTGTCGCTAGCTGGTCAGCTTGTTGTTTCAGATCAAGGCGGGAGCACATGGTAGACGTCCTATAAAGGAAAGCGCGCACTGCTCGACAGACAAGAAGTGACCTAACACCTAGAGAAACGGGTGGACCCACAACGTATGTGCCAGTGAGTCGGAGGTGACATTGCCAGCGCCGTGGCATTCCCTCCTTCTGCCCGGGATGTTGAACCTGCCTGCACGGTAATGGAGAGTCTCTTGTCCTCAACCAGGGGAAATCAGGAGATTGTATAGTCCAGCAGAATGGTGCAAAATCCAAGATGGTGTGTGCATTTCATCATACAAGCATGAAATTTTGAACAAAGGTGCTTTTGGATGTGCTCTTTCATATTTGAGTAAGAGGCAAACTTTCTTTTCCCAATATGGCCGTCAAATCCAAGATGGCCGCCATCAACCGTTTTAAAAATAAAAAACTCCATTAATTCATGCATGCACCAATTAATGATCATTAAATACCAAACAAAAATGAAGGTTCGGGCTCAAAAGGCATCGCTAAATGTTGAAGCAATGGTATTCAACCCTGTACATAATTGGGAATCCAAAATGGCCGCCAAACATCCTTATACGGTGTGTTTTATAGATGTCCTACTGAGCGACTAATAGCAGGCAAATTTGTGATTTACCTCTTTTATCAACCCCTCTACCTTCACTCAAAGCTACATACGATGCATTATGTAGTATTATGGGAGGTCTGCTAAATCCCAATCAGGCTGCAATTGACCTTTAAACATGATACTTCCTCCATACCCGTTCAGAGTGAATAGGACGTTCAGGATCTTTGTACAGAGCTTCACCCCAGATAAGTGAGGCCACGTATACTACCTGTAGGATGTACCAGTACAAGTGATCTGAAGTTGCAAGAAGATATTCCAGGGAAGGGGATCTGTGCTTCTCGGTGAAGAGTTCTCTTTGTACATCATCAATGCACTCACAATAAGTGGTTTCAAATATACACCACACAAACAAACGGTTCAATTTGGCCGGTATAGGTGTGTAGCATCATAACCTCCAGAGCTTTTTTCTGAGCTATTACTTGGACAGTAATGACGAGATGCTCCTTCTCATTTCCAAATGCAATCCCCGGTTCATTGAACACAAGCCTAAGAAAGTGGGCAGCATAAAGAACCAAAACAGAGTGACAGATGCAGGATCTCAAATAGATATCTGAATCGACAATGCACCCTATAATATGATTGTAGTCACCCATGGCCGCATTGGAGTGAGTGTAATAATGTGTATCGGCTTTTCCTCTAGTGTGCATGGCTCGACTGCTGATAAAGGACCTATTTTCACTTGATGTGGCACAAAGTCAACAGTGCATCAATCTTGCAAAACCTTGTAAGATTGATGGTGACTTTGTATTTGCTGCAACACTGCTTATAGTTACTTTTCGTCTCCTATCTGGAACAGAAAAATTAGGACTGCCTGACATATACTCATCCCGTATTCTAGAAGACGTTTGTTGAGCAACCAATAGGTTTTAGAATGTGTACAATTACAGGCCCATCAAGTACAATATTGTGAGTTTGTTGGAAGTCGTATACATTTCTCAAGACAGGGAGTCTGTGTCTGACCTGATCTTTTCGAATTTTGAGAAGGATGTGTTATATTCTCGTGGCGGATGAATTTATACAGATCTTGATCTATAACTTGACATGAGACATAAAGTGGTAAAAATAGTGAGTACTGTTTCCACAGGGAGATAACTGATCAGCTGAATTTGTCAGTTTCGTTGGGCTGTTAAGCAGTGCTATGCTGTTTCTCTCATATACTAATCATAATAATAATAATAAGTTCTTCTATAGCGCACATACAGTGCTCTGTGCGCTTTACACAATTAAAGGTAGGCGTTACAGAAAAGATGCTTCTTCAAGGGGCTTTTGAAGACATCTAACGATTCGCACTTCCGCACTGAATCCGGGAGTTCGTTCCACAGCTTTGGCGCTGCACTGAAAAAACTTCTGCCTCCGTATTGTAAGAGTTTAGTCTTGCGCCGACAGAGAAGGTTTTTTGATGATGAGCGAAGGCTTCTGCTTGGAGTGTAGCTTGAAACTAACTCAGATAAATATGATGGCGCGCTGCCATGGATAGTTTTGTACGTGAGTAGCAGTATCTTGAACATGATTCGCTCTTGCACTGGTAGCCAATGGAGGCCTTTAAGCACTGGTGTTATATGATCATCTCGATTGGTGCGTGTCACCAGGCGTGCTGCGGTGTTCTGAATACGCTGTAAACGCTGAATAAGCCTCTTGGGGAGGCCGTACAGGATGCTGTTACAATAGTCCAGTCGAGCAGTGATAAAGGCATGTACCAACTTTTCAGTGGTAGATTGAGTCAGAAGTTGACGTATCTTTCCAATGTTTCTGACGTGCAGAGAAGCAGCACTGCAAACGGCACTGACATGTTTATTAAGGGTCAGACAGCTGTCCAGTGTCACTCCGAGACTCTTCACATTCTCTGCAGGGAGAATGTTCATTCCACCAATTTGTAATGGTCTCAGTAAATGTTTGGACGAAAATCCAGCCTTGTATGTGTAGAGGACCTCTGTCTTCTCCCCATTTTGCTTTAGTCTGTTTTTTACCATCCATATATCTATGTCACGAATGCAAGCTTCCAGTCGCTGCATGAATGTTTCCGCATCTGTGAGCGAAAAAAAATGTACAATTGTGTGTCGTCTGCATACATGTGATAACTTAGTCCGTGTTTCTTGATGATTTCACCTAAATCAGCTGTATACAGTGTGAAAAGCAAGGGTCTGTTTTCTGATCAAGCCTCTTTTCAACATAGTTATCAAACTGTTTCTTTCCCAATTCCTGAACTGTTATCACTGCTTTTACGACAGCTCCCCTTTTAACATGTTTAATGTTTTGTATCCAATACACACGGTACTGGCTTTTGTAAGCAATTAAATGGATTTCCAAAATCCTGGATTGTCTTTGTGAGTGACTTTACTTCCTTCACAAAATGATGCTTGGATGGATCATGGAGTATGAAGTTTTTAGATTGTTCTAGCAGTTTCCAACCATCTATGGCGAGCCGTGACATGTTTTGAGTCAGACCATGTCCCCTTTCCCTATTGCACTGTGTTTCTCGTGGGCCTGGTTAATACATTTGCTTGAAAAGGCATGTGATGTTTTGTTGCCTTTCATAATTCAGCCGCTGTTTCTGGATGTATTTTCTCCAGTTGTATCATAAAACATAGCTTAACAGGCAAAGAACGACTGTAGTGAGATGATCAATTTCTTCCAATTCTCCAGCTGAGGTATAGCTGATATAGCTGGTGTTATGTGGTCTCGAGGTCATCTTCATATTAACATATAGATTCTGGCCACTGTGACTTGGTGTGCAAGCCTGGGGCGTGTGACTTCAGAATTTTTTAATAGTCTCTTTGCCAGGACTTGTAATATCAGCATTCATCAAAGCTCTGGTCACATTCTTGCAAACAATCACTAACCACCCTGAATGTGGTGATCCAATATGCAGGCCTCCAAAGATCCATATGCTTTTGTCCTCTCCATACTTCTCAGGGAAAGCGGACTTAATTTATCTGCCAATCGCAAAAATAGATGATCAATATCAATAATTGCAGGCTGACCTGCGTTTATCTGCTTGGGCTGTGGTCATGCATTGGTCAGTTACTGCTAGTTGAATAGAATACTCTGGTACATTGACTTATTTCGTGGACAAACATACTGGTTGCATGTATAGTGGCATAGTGATATTGAAATTTACAGGCTATCTTTCTCTGCCCTGATTTTGTCAAAGAGTCTTATTGTTGAGCTTCTTTCTTGGACAGAGATACTGGTTGTGTCGTGGTGTAACTCAGTTTTCAATTTTGGATCTCTCTCTCTCTGCCCTGATTTCATCTCTGGGATTCAAAAATATTGACAATTAAGTACCATGAAAGAACCCTGTGTTGTTGTTGAGCTTTATCATGATGATCTACATCGTCCCGGTGGGGAACAGATCTGGAAGAAGGGTTAGCCAAAGACACAACACTCATTATTTAAAAAGGGACATGCATCACTACATTAATCGCTGGGACATTTAGACTGATATTCCACTGAGATCCATAAGCCAAATAAGGTATCAATTAGTGTAGAGTAGCAGAGGAGGCTTGCCAGCCTTTTGCTGGGATATTTTGAACCCTCACAACTAGCTGACTGATTTGACGATAATGGATGATAAATTCATTTATTATCGTACATTATCGTGTGACTTGTTTATGGATTTACAGGTCTATGCACAGGGCAGATTCATTTATTGTAGATGGTGCTGATCTAGACTATACTAAAAATGACATTTAAAATTTCATGGTGGATTAAGCTGTTTTGGAGAATATATGTTTAAAAAAACAGAAATTAAAGTCAAAATTACAATCAATCATTATTTTGAATCTGTCAGCTGGACTAACTAATTCGTGAAAGGAATGTATTGATATTATTTTTCATGTTTATCTAGTTTTTAGGTGTAAATTTAATGTTCTTGATAAGCCATCTAGCCACCAACGTTGTGATATGCCTCACTTATAGCTTCAGGTGCAACATAGAATCCACAAATATTACGCGATTCATACATAGCTTAGCATAACATGCAAATCATTTTTGCTGTTCTGTGAATTGCTTGAAAGTCATGTTGTTATTATTATGCTAACTATTAGTTGGCTAGTGATACGGAGGGGGGTACATTATATCGACACAACATTGAAAAGTATTTAAACATACCGTTTGCTGTTCGCAACCATGTGTATTGGCTCCGTAGAGCCAAGGGTCATGTTTAAGCGTCATTGGCAGCCATATTTGATTTATTAAATATCCCAAAATATCTGATATGCATCATATATGGCTTTCATGTGAGAGTAGGAAGGTTTATATACAAGATTAATCCTAAGTTTGCCTTCAGTATCACTTGAACAGTAAAACATTTATGCAACACATGTTAGTCCGATTTTTGGCGGCCATATTGGATTACAAACTATATAAAGGGCTGAATATTATTGTTGAAATTGTATTTTCAAATTTACTCATCCTTAATCTTTACTTCTGCAGCATAATATTCACCATTTAATGATCAGGGCTTGATGCATGTACGCATTACTACAGCATATAGACCTTCAAAACGGTCAATGGCGGCCATCTTGGATTTGACGGCCATATTGAAATAATTGAGCTTGCCTCTTACTCAAATATGAAAGAGCATATCAAAATGCAGCTTTGTGCAAAATGTCATGCTTGTATGATAAAATGCACACACATTTCACCATTCTGCTGGACTAGTATGGTGACTTTGGGTTCGAGTACAGAGTCGGAGCTAACTTCAGCTTCCGTTGTCTGTCTCTATGAGATGGAGACGTCGTCTGTCTGATTGTGTTATTTAAAAGTCAAGAGTGTAAGCTCTTTCCTCTCTGAGATAGAGAGTATCAGGGCGCCGTAGCGTTGCCCCTACGGACGCTAGGAACTGGGCTAGGATTAGCTCATAATGGATTATCGTACGAGACAAGCCGAGGAGGATTCGCCAGCTGACCAACACAAATAAAGGTATAGTGTACCCCAGATCCATCCAAACAATATCCCTGTGATGATATTGTGCCCGCATATGCGGAAGTAAGTGCACAACAGTATGTCGATTTATTCTCTGGGGTTGACTTGTTTATTTTGCGTGCTCTTGCTATATTATTTGAACGATACACGGACAGCTTGGTTTCTTGACAGAATGCGGTAGTTTATTAATTAATAACTTCTTTGATATCAGTTCGAGGTGAGTTGTGTTTAACGTGTTTCTAAGCCAGTCCCGACCAATCGATATTTCACTATTGTGACGTCGTGCTTCGTGCCACCTTCAATGCTGGTGCTGTCAGAGTCCAGGTGAGTTTTTTTGGATTCTGACGGGATTGTGTTGAAGGGCCACGGGACCACAACAACTTTTACAATAGTATTTATTAAATAAGACTACCACACTTTCAATAACACTATTATTATCGTATTTACCATCTATACACATGAGACTGAATCCTGTGAAATATGAATCATCAATAAAGAAGCTTGAAACTGTATTCTTATTCTGATTTCTCCTCGTAAGATAAACGATCCCATATTCAATATATCAGGTTAGTTTCCGAAGACCATAATACGGGAACCAGCAAAGGTCTCCTGAACCAGGACTGTTTATTTTATAACATACATAACTGAGTCCAAAAATGTTGTGAAAGTTGATAAAATGATATAAATTATTAAACACTATGCTTGCATCCATACATGTTTGAATTATAATTCAAATTGATTTACAGATTAATATGTTTGTATGTATCATGTATATAGCGAGCTGTTGGATCAGGAGTTTCTCAGAATAAAAACAAAAACATATTTACATCGAATTCCATAACATGTTCTGGTAGAACAAAAACACTACAATGACATATCATTTTTAAAGAGTTAAGAACACCATCAAATCAGCACACATTGTAAAGTTGACTTAATATTTACATCATATGGTTATGATCACCAATCGTAATTGTCACCAAAATCGTATACACAGATTATTCTACTATTAAAATGATAATGTCAAGTTTATGTGTCGTTGGGTTATATTATCATACATAGATCATGTGTCTTTGGGTTATATTATCATACATAGATTTTGTGGTATTCATGATATTCATTTACGGACTATAATCGTTTACGGGCACATTTGTGTTCATAGTAAATGCCATGAACTTCCGCCCACAACTCACATGAAGTCATGCGGCTTTAGAACTGTCATATAGGTATGAAATTAAAACTAACAAAACACTGATATGAATTATTAAGTCTTGTTGTGTAATTGAATACACGATATATTTGTAAACTGTGATTGTTTTTTAAACACAACCCACATCAGTTACTTACAACTATGTCAGGACGTTTTCACGAAGAATCGAATATTTACTGTGGACCAGATTCTAACGTTTCTAAAGCTATGCCACACATATATTAAACCGATGACATATCATTTTTAAATAGTTAAGAATACCATAAAATCAGCACATTGTAAAGTTAACTTGATATTTACATCATATGGTTATGATCACCAATCGTAATTGTCACCAAAATCGTATACACAGATTATTCCTCTATTAAAATAATAATGCCACACATATATTAAACCTGAGATATAGACTTGATGTCCAGTTGCGTCATGTTGTATTTAATGGAGTTGTATTCTCCCAGTAACACGTAGTAGTCATACACCACCACCTGACCATTATATTGTCCAACGTACAGCTTGTCATGATCTAAATATAAACTAAGAGGTTGGGTGATGCTGTCTTTAAGCGGACTTCTTACACCACCTCCGTTTTTATTGAACAGCAACAGCTGGTTGTCATCACAGTCAGCCACCAACTGTCTGCTCTCTGCGTCTCTCACTACACCACGGACACCTGACATTTTTAAACCAAAAGCCGTTCCGCTAAAACGCCTCTGCTGAGTTCCCTGCTTATCAGTCCATATTATCTGGTTGGAGTTGTAGTCAGTAACAAAGTAACCACATGGATTTGAGGACACGTACCATGGTGCAAAAGCAGATGGCAGTTTGACTATTGTGACCTCGTTGCATGAGGTGTTATACACATGAAGGCTGCCATTACTTTGATCTGTTACAACAAGACAATTAGCCTGATCTACATGAAGTGTGCGCGGCTCGTAATTAAGTTTCTGCAGCTGTGTGTTGCCAATTTCACATTTATCACCCTCATCACGTATGGGAAGATGACATAAACTGTATGGATCACGAGCTGAAATAACCAACTTATCATTGTCTTCCAATCTCATTAAAACCAAGCCACGTGTCCCATCAACTCCATTCAATACGTGTTTCTTGATCAAATTACCATTACTACTGTACATATATAATGATGATTCATAAAGCTTTACCAAACATATAATACCGCTGTATACACATAAACCACCCACTTTACCACCTACAACTATTCTAGACAATTCCCCATCTTCTCTACATTCTACTGCTCCTTGGTCGAACATGTTACTTGCAGCACCTGTGAGCGGCATAACTTCTCTGGCTGATTGTAGTGGATTGTCTATAGCTGTATTCGCTTCTAAAGAGGACATGGTTTCGCTGTCGGCATTCTTTGTAAGACAGGGTAACACAGATGTTGCATGAGAGGTTTCCGTCAGAGTGAGATGACCTGCGTTAGAGAGATTGACCTTTTTCTCCGACAGACCGAGCCACGCCACACCAGGGATCCTTGTCCTCCACCTCTTCTCCACCGTCTGCTCTAGGCTGGGTAGGTTATTTATCTGGTCATACACGTCACCTGTCAACAGACTCTGTCCCAGAAAGCGCAGGCTCTCTAAGTTCACTTCAGCCAGTTGATGTTCACCTTGATTAGTTGATGCAATCTTGTCTAGTCTGGTTGCTGCTGTCTCCAGGTCTGACATCAGCCTCTCCTCCTGCTGAGACAGCTTCTTTCTCATCTGTGTGAACGTGCTGGTCACCTGTTTCTTCAGGCTGACTATGTGATGCTGAGCCTTGTCTAAATGTTGCTGAGAGGTCTGTCTGGCCAGATCGACACACGTCAGTAACTTGTCAATCCTCTTTAATAATACATTCAGTCTCTCGACACAAGGCTTGACAAAGGGCCGCAAAGTTGTAAAAAGATGATCAATGTGTTCTGTTTTACAACATTCAAAACAAATTATTTCTTCACATGCTTTACAGTACATATCGAGCATCTGGTCTGGATGTCGGCCACAAGGGTGATATGATTGTGTTGATGGCGTTACCTGCCCCTTCGCTTCCACTAATGCTATGGTTTGATGTTTTCTTGTTAATCGGTGGGCAGCATGTTCTCCAGTACATGCCTGACACAGATACTCCTGGCATGCTCTGCAATACATAACGGCTTCACCCTGACAATCTTCTAGTGAACATATAACCACCTCTCCAAAAAAATGAAATGAATCGGGCTTTAGGCCACCTTTGTGCACATATAGGCTAAACTGGGCCAGGAGAACCTCCTGAGGATGGTGAGATGATTGAGATGACACTGTCCTCCAGACACAGGATCCGAAATTCGAGCCCTGGCGGTCTGAGGCCGAGCACGCTACCTCTCGGTCACGGAGGCTCCCCACAATACTAACTTTCACACGTGGATGGGGAAGAAACATTTTTGTTTCTTTGAAACCGCCGAGACCGGGAACCGAACCCCGAACTCTGGCGTGAAAGGCAGCGGTGCTAACCACTACCCTAGGGCCCCCGCCCACCACCACCTCTCCATCAGAACCAGCCATTCCATTCATATCATCTTCATCATTATCAGTCTCTTTAGAGATCAGCTCTTTCAGGTTGTCCATAAAGAAGTTTGATGGTAACTTGGTGAGTTCACCATCAGGAAGGGTAGTAAGCTTTCTACACATAGGACATATGATCTTCTGAGGGTCAGACGATTGTGCCACATACTTCTGTAGACAATCTATACAAAAACAATGGTGACACTGTAGAATACAGGATCTCCGCATGTCCTCCATGCACAGAGTACACTGCAGGTAATCCATCAACACAGACTTCTTCACGCTGGCCATTGTTAATAATGCAGTCTGAAAAAAAACAGTGGAAAGTGTTCAGTATGTGATATCGAAGCCGCTTGACAAACAAAGGAAAGTTTCAGTGTGTGATATTGTAGCTGCTTGCATTACATTTGAATTACAACAAACACTAGAACAAATAATGAAACAAGACTACATAAATCCAGGAGCTCCCGCTCCGAATTAGAATTTGATTTAAGCAATTTTGTGTAGGGTTAAAAATGTAGTCCTAGGCTAGGTAAAAAATCAAGACGCAAAACAACTAGGTCTAAGTGGCTCAGTCTAAGAGTAAGATAAGAGCTAGACAGTCTGTGAGAGATTGCAAACCTCCATTGAAATTAATGATCCTAATCAGTATCCCACTAATGGTCTACCTATCTGGCACAGTTTACCCGATATCAGGCCAATCGAGGTAAATAATGGCTGATTTACGGTCATTTTGAATTCGATATAGACTAGTTAAAAAAATTCAGGGTGCATCCTCCCCCGAAACCTCACATTTTGTTTTATAGTAATTATTTGTTTTATAGTAATGGTCTAGCTATCTAGCACAGTTTACCTGATATCAGGCCTATCGGGGTGAATAATGCTGATTGTTGGCCATTTTGAATTCGAAAAGTGTTAAAAATTTCCAGGGCGCATCCTCCCCCGAAAAATCACATTTTGTTTTATAGTAATGGTCTAGCCATCTAGCACGGTTTTCCAAATATCGGCCATGTGAAAGTGAATAATGGCCTAAAGGCGGCCATTTTGATTTTGATGAAGTCGAAATTTTTCAAGATGCATCCACTCCTGAAATCTCACATTTTGTTTTATAGTAATGGTCTAGCCATCTAGTACTGTTTACCAAATA
The DNA here is from genome assembly GCA_964017125.1 of Flabesymbios commensalis. Lineage (NCBI taxonomy): Eukaryota > Metazoa > Annelida > Polychaeta > Terebellida > Flabelligeridae > Flabesymbios > Flabesymbios commensalis. Next base: position 6,433,776 of record OZ024908.1, read on the forward strand.
AAGGCCATGCAAAAGTGAATAATGGCCGATAGGCGGCCATTTTGAATTTGATCGATTAATTTTTTTCAAGATGCATCCTCTCCTGAAATCTGTTTTATAGTAATGGTCTAGCTATCTAACACGGTTTATCAAATATCACCAATGTGAATGTAAATAGTGGCCGATAGGCGGCCATTTTGAATTCGATTGAGTCAAAAGTTTTTAAAAGGCATCCTCTCCGGAAATGTCACATTTTGTTTTATAGTAATGGTCTAGCTATCTAGCACAGTTTACCTGATATCAGGCCCATCGAGGTAAATAATGCCGATTGTCGGCCATTGTGAATTTGATAGAGTTAAACAATTTCAGTGTGCATCCTCCCCCGAGAACTCATGTTTTGTTTTATAGTAATGATCTGGCCATCTAGCACGGTTTACCAAATATTGGCCATGTGAAAGTGAATAATGGCCGATAAGCGGCCATTTTGAATTTGATCAAGTTGATTTTTTTCAAGATGCACCCTCTTCTGAAATCTCACATTTTGTTTTATAGTAATGGTTTAGCTATCTAGCACGGTTTACCCAATATCAGGCCTGTCGAGGTGAATAATGGCCGATAGGCTGCCATTTTTAATTTGATCGAGTTGAAATTTTTCAAAATGCATCCCCTTCCGAAACCATAAATTTGTTTTATAGTAATGGTGTAGCTATCTTGAGCGGTTTTCGTGATATTCCGCAATATCAGACCTGTCGAGGTGAATAATGGCCGATGGGCGGCCATTTTGAATTTCATCGACTTAAATTTTTCAAGATGTCTCCTCTCCTGAAACCTTACAATTTGTTTTATGGTAATGGTGTAGCTATCTTTGAGTTTTTCATGATATTCCGCAAAATATTTCAGTCGGATTTACCGATGTCATAAATTAGGTCAAAGTGCTGGGTCAACTTCAAGGTCATGGTCCAAAAACCTGAAAAGGCACAACTAGGGACCTTAGAGAACATGTATGTGCAATATGACTGTAATCGGTCCAGTACTTTTTGAGATCTGTTCCGGAAACGAAGTGTGCGTCAAAACGTCTAAGTAGGTCATAGTTCTGAACCAAAAATAGTCAAAGTTCATATACCTCAAAAGGCACATCTAGACCCCCTAGAGGTGTTGTGTGTAAAATTTGAAGATAATCGGACAAGTACTGTCAGAGTTATGCTCCGGAAACGAAATGTTCACGGACGTCCCAACGGCCCAACGCCGTAACATCATCATTTCTCCTCTGCGACCTTGCGTTTTGAATTCGGATTTAAAATATTTTAACCTGTCCATTATCCACCTGGAAGTAACCCACATACCAAAAATTGTTATCCTAGCTTATTTTCTTACAAAGTTATAGGCAAAAGAAGAAACGGAGGCGGAATCCATAGCTCCCTCCGTCTCACCTACGGTGACGGCGTGAGCTAATGACAAATGTATCTGTCTGAATCGATGTCGTTGTTGATTCAATTCATATTTTAGAGCCAGCTTACTCAGCCAGTACTAGAGCCTGACAGCACTGAAGTAGAGCTTGGGTCGGCCTTCAGGGTCATTATACAATGTTATACGACAAATATTTTAAATATTATCACATGACTATTCTGATAAAAAAAAAATGTAGCATATAATATGTCAATTTAAACTACTGTGCTAATAATATTCCCATGGCTGATTCAGCTCAAACGAGAATTCATTGATTAGTTGGTTCTCATGTCATGATAATACTTAGACCATGAAAAAAAGAAAGACATATTGTAAGGTAAAAAAAAATGCCGTCGCCAATGCACGTCGCCAATGCACATCGCACATGCACCCCGCGCGTCACCGACGCGCATGAAAGGGGGTCCCAGGAGTTTTAAAAACAATTTATGTATGTTTCTGCATTCTACAGAGTTTTGCTGACTTTTCACGCTTTGATTGACAAGGCTGTGTAACAGGAAATGCCATACATTCCGGGTTGTCGGCTAAATTTGTTTGTTGTCCTGACAAAAAGAAGCAGACTGGGGAAATCAGTGGTGGACAACAATGCCATGACTGCCACAGGGTGTGAATGAGTCTGACTGTTCTTCTACTGTTTAGGCTACTGCTCCCGAAAAATAATCACTGACCCAATGTAAAATTCAAATTATATGAATGCAGTGACAAAACAACTAATATAATTAAAACCATGATTACCATATAGGGACATTAGATCAAACATTAGTGAGTAAAAAACAAGATATCAAGTTGACAGATGACAAGAATACTCGGCGGCCGTCCACCATTTTGTTTTTTGTTGAAAATGTAAACAGTGAAGAAGAAGAAAGTTTATTCAACCGTAAATACATGATTTGGGAGACCTCCATTAACCTGTGGTAAACAAACACAGTTTGTGTGAAATAGAGACGACAATATAGCCTATTGTTGCTACATATTATCAATGTATAGATTGGCTGAATTGTAAGATGTTAGCGATCGGGAATTAAAAAAATGAAATAAGGCTGTGTTGATATCTGAAAAAACGGCGGTAATGTCTTCGTTATTCCCGCCATTTTTACCGCGAAAACACACATTGTAATTCAAGTTGTATTGCAACTTCGGATATAAGGCCTATATAAGGTTGTACATGCGGATAACCACAATAATACTTTTGGTTGTCCATTCTAGCATTTGGTTGGCCCGGACAAGATGTAAGCCTATGCTTATTTCCAACACTGATTTAACATACTTTAATCAGCGTTATTTTTAATCAAATGAATGGGTTCTAGGGACGTCGGAATCAGCAATTTGCTACATGTCAAATGAGCTAACATTTGAACTAGGCCTATAGAATATTTGTTGATGAAATTTTCACGGTATATGGCGGGGGACTCGAAAATAGTCCTTGCTAAATTTTATGAAAATCGGTTTAAAATTGACTGAGAAATCGCCAAAAAACATGTGCTACAAGTTAATGTGAATTAAACTTATAAATAATAGCTCTGTGTGTAGACCTACACATGCTAACGTTACAATATGCACGATCTCTGGTAATACGTGATGTTGAACAATCGATGTTTATCGGAAGACCCAGGCAGCCTAGCTTCTAGGCTAGCTAACCCAAAACAAACACACTGGTAGCCGGCAACAGTGAACTGGCGGCCAGCAATATGTGTGCAGACACTGGGATTAATTTAGTAATACACTCGACCCCCCTCGTTATAATTGGCCTATTACATGTATTGACCAACCACATACAAATGTCACTCACGCCTCCTAATAGTAATAGGGTTGAGAATGTAGGCCTACCATACGAGGCAGTAGGCCTACATGTATTTGTCAACGTAAACAAAATTATATTGCACACAATAATAAAAAAGAAATTGCAGCAGAATGCTGAAAATCGGAAGATTATTAATCACTATCGTAATGGCGGGAACAACGCATAAAAATCGGAAGTCTTCCGCGAAAATCGGAAGGGTTGGCACGTCTCTATAAAAGGTAAACATAATTGTGTTTTCGGATTTGCCATTGCATAAGTATTGAATTTATTAATACTGTCACAATGACAGTAAAACTATCTGTGAGCTTTTGTTGACAATGCTATGGTGCTGTGCGGGGGTCACGCGTGACGTCACTGAACCGGACAATTACATTTAAGCACTAAAGGAAATCCCTGCACTCACTGATCACGTGCAGTGCACGCTCATGCTGTAGAGAGGGCCACGTTTGATGCAGTGATGGCTAACATTGTATTAGACATACAGTAGGGGAATTGTGACGAAAATCTGAATCTGTTTATCTGAACATCTAAGCACAAATCTCAAAATGTTCTACCAAACGAATTTGAAAAATGTTATATTTTAGGATACACATGACCTTAGATATGTTTTCAGCTCAACGAATGTAGCGCTATTGTCATGGAATAATACACCCCTACTGTAATAGCTGTTGCTAAAAGCAATCTGTGCTAATATTTATTTCATATCATGGCACATATGGTGGTTTTAGCTACCATATGTTTATTATTTCAAATTAAAAAAAAATGTTTAGTATTTTTAAGATTTTGTTAGAAGAGATCGAGGTAACTAACACAGATATCTTAACTTGATTGTGCGCATTTAATATAATATAATAATACTAACTGTATGCGATATATAAGGCATATGGGATGCTGTAGATCTGGTAATTTGTGCGTGTTTACATTTTCGCGATTTTCTGACTTTTCAAGCAGTTTAGAATTCGCGAAATAAATTTTTTCTTTAGCAACATTATAATATAAATTTTCGCGACATTCTTGACTTTGTAAATTTGTCCTCCTCGCGAATTTCGCGAAAATTAAAACCTCGCGACTATTACCAGATCTACAGTATTAGGGTTATTTTACACATGCGTTGTCTCGCATGTATGCAAAATGATGTATGTGCAATAAACGGGAGCTAAAAGTAAACAGATTCAAATATTTGTATTGTATAAATTTATAACACTAATATGTGTGTGTTATTCCAAATAGTTTGTTCTATTAGCATGTTATTTGATATCAATTAATTATCTATTGGAATACAATGTATTTCAAAGTGATTGGTATATTGTGCTGTCATGGGTATTTGTCAAGTAGGGTTTTCCATGGCCTACTTGTAAAAATATAGCGTACTAAACCCTTTATAAAATATATGTATGGATGATGTCAATGTCATATATACATGTATATTTAATTATATAATCTTATATTCATATCATTTTAAGGTATATATGTATGCACTTTATTGATCAAAATGAATCTGTGTCTGTCCATCACGATGGTTGACATTTTCAAAATGTAAAATCAAATAAAAAAATCCGAAATTATCAGTAAATCCCGACAAATCCGGGTGATGTGTTATTGATATATTTCATTTATATTTTCGTCTTGATGATTGCACAACAGTACTATACAAGGAACTTATAGGCACATATATTATGATTTGATGTTTGCGATATTCATTTGATCTATCCGGATCATTTGTCTTAAATCAGTCATATCAGTCGATCCCTCCTAGTTAGTGGAGGCAGTAAGTTGGCATTATTTTTGTATAGAATTGAATACTGGATACCGGGGAAAATATTGTTGTACAAGGCACAAACTTTGATTAAATTACAGTGAAATACCTAAATAAAAAATCACCTTTATTATAATTCCGCAGTGATCTTAATTTCAAATACAAGGGGGGAGGGGTGGTCATATATATTGTACCAGATATTGTAAGGGGGTCACAACATTTGTACAGGTTTGGGATGGGTAGTGGGAGGGTACCGATTTCATACGGAGGCTTTCAAAATCCTCTCAGCCCCTTTACCCATACAATATATTATGAACGCTCCCTAACCTCGATGGCAGCATTGACACACAGGCCGGGAGGGCCAAGGGGTATGACAGGTCGATGTATGTATTGATAGTGTATAGAAGGCGGGGTGGGGGGGGGGGGGGTACCGGCTCACCTGTTATGATCCAAATAAGGACAAATTTCACATTTTCATACATTTAAATTCACAAACAAGTGGTCTAGTAGGCCTACTATCAATACCTACATCCAGTGCACCTGTCACACCCCCTTGGACCTCCTGGCCTGTGCATTGACACTTGTATGGGTCAATGTATATGACCACTATGCATTTACACTGTGTTATTATTATGCTGCTCCTCTCTACTGAACAGCTGAATACATCAATACTAGGCCCCTATTACAGATTATAGACTCACCAACAGCAAAACAAAATGGTAGGTTTTCCAATTGGTCGTAACATATCTTCATAGCCTATTTAATTATGTTGTTTATTCTGCCTTCATCAGTGGACTCAATATGTAGCTGATGTTTTAGAATCTGAGAGAGAATAGGGCCTACTGCTTTAGACTTTGTCATGTCATCAATGTGTAGCCCCATGCAGTGGCTAAAGCCACAGATTGACCGCGTACAAAACGTGGGACATTTCTTTGGACTGTCATATCTGAATATATCGGGGAATAATCAGGCAAAATAGTTTTTTTTAGAATCAGTAACATTTCAGTTCCATGCCCGCATGCTCAGCTCAGAGGTCGCACAGTCATTAAAAAGTTATGGACATTTTTCGGACCTTAGGGTCGAGATCGCTCTCAGTCACCGCCATGCTGATTTTTTCATGTAAAGCAAATGAATCAATCCACAGCCTCGGAGCGGACGACACAGCTAATCAATGTGATATCAGTATCTAGGCTACAAGCGTGCAAACACAGATAATGTGTCACTATATGTGCATAACTAATACACGTGCACTATAACCCTGTATCACAGAGGCGTGTACACCCAGGCCACACCAACTACATATCTGGAATCACTTTCAAATGTCAAATCTGATTTTGTTCGCCTTCCAATAAATTTTACGGATAAATCAAGGAAAAAATGCATGGATGCATTATCGCGTCGCCGCCACCTTCTCTTCAATTCTTAATATACATTTGATTAAATTTGCAATACTTAGGCCTACAGTGTTTTATTGACACTTGATTGTATTTACTTGCACAATATTTTCTAATTATAATATTGGATGGATATATCATGTACGTATGGACATTGTTAACGAGTTTTAACGCTATTATCATGATTATAATACTGATATACTACTAATATAGAAGCAATATAGAAGAGCCATTGTTTTTAAACACACAATCACATGCGCATTTCCACATGAGAAATAATGTCCAACGAGCTAAATATCACATTGGTGTGGCCTTCTCTACCAGGCTATATGCTACTAATATAGCTGGCACATACATTATCAGATTATGACAACACCACGGTCCACATATCCCCAATAAACTGGTAAGCGCAGCAAAATGATCAAAATAATATTAGCTTTAATGTTGAAACGACGTAACGAACGCTTGGTATACACTCAGTGGAACATTTTGTGTATAAACCATGGAGATCAAAGGGTTCTTTCCAATTTGTAATCATCATTAATGTCTTAGTTAGCTTCATTTGAATATCTATTTTATGGGTCTACGACCATTAATTTATAAATATTTTACTTTTTCAGTGCGGGAATCGACTTTAGACGTCAGAATCTGACGTTTAAAGTCGGTCCCCGTACTGAAAGAGTTGTTGTTGCTCCAGCATGTCCAGCGTCGTATAGTGGTGAGTAACACGTTTACCACATTAAAAACACCGTTTTGGTTAGTTAGTCGGTAATAATTAGATACTACGGGATCATAGTAATGCCAGGATTTTAATATATTTCAGATTTCAATATTGCCAGATTTTGATAACTACCCTAGGTACCAAGTAAGATTTTCTGACAAATAGACACTCCGTGTTGTAAAAGGTCGGTCACAACCCGGGTAAACGAGCAAGCATTCCAAGTCTAGGAGTGGAGGAATGTAAGAAAAAAATGTAAAGGTGGTGCCGCTTCGGCAACAAATTTCACGTTTCTGAGATGAATTATTCAATTAATAATGCAGCGATTTGTAAGCTGTTTTTTTCCATAAGATGCGGAATTGTCTTAGGAATATTACAGTGTAAACTCAGATTTTTAGCTGCTCTACAAACCGGCCAAGTGGACGATATTCTGTCGACAATGTCGGTCTGATACGTCAAAAAAATGGTCAGGCTTTTATTTTATCCCAGATCACTGCTATTCAAGCAATTTTGATGTTAAACAATTGCTTGTAAATTTGTGTGTCCAACGACATGCACTGTACGCACACCTAATGTACAGTTGTATCACCAACAATTAAGTCATGTGGTGCAACGAGCGCATATCTTATATATATTACTATGATGTTGCTATACAACATAAGATAATGTGATACTAGGAATTGTCATTTAAATAACCATACCGACCAAAAATGATGTAAAAAGACATTTTACTTACTTACCTGTCTGATATATGTGGTAAGGCTAATATTAAGTGAAATATTTAGGTTTTTTAGTCCTCTTCCACATAAGTACTATCAGGTGTTTTTAAAAAGAATGATCTGGTACACACCTGAGGTAATACCACACAAATATGATGTGTCGGGCCGGTGTTGGCTTATAAATAATAATAAATAATGATAATAGAACACTTTTAAAGCGCCTAAATCCGTCCTATGGACGTTCATGAGGGCGTGACAGTTTGCTAAATTATACCAGATGTATCTTAGAATAAATCCGTTAAAGTTAGCTGAAACGTTTTTATAGACAAACTAGGTAATTATTACTTTAAAATGGTAGATATTGGGAAACCATAGGGAAGAACATTTCCATTGTCGAGTCTAGAGGTTATGAAAACATGTACCAGCTGCTTGGCGGCATCCTCTGTGATGTATTTTCGGATGTCACTGATTCGCTTCAGATGCTGGAAATATGAACGCCTAATATTATTGATGTGTTCGTCAGAGTGCAAGTGTTGATCAAACTCTATTCCCAAATTTCTTGCGCTTGTGCTTGATGGAAAGTTGTCATTTCCGATGGTAATGTGTGAAGTGGTGATAGTTTTACGAAAATATGGTGAGACAAAAGGTAGAAATTCAGTTTTTCCGTCGTTTTGTTGCAATTGATTTATCAACATCCATATTTTAATTTTAGCTAGGCCTATGCAAGATTGAACAAATTTATGGCAATTTCTTCACTGATGTTATCTGATGTCCTAAAGTTAATGTAAATATGTGGATCATCTGCATATAGATGAATCTCCAGGTTGTATTTACGGGCAATGTCAGCAAAAGGCAGTGTATAAATTGTATATAATACAGAGCTTTGTGGAACACCATACAATACATCAACAGGAGATGACAACGTTTCATTAATAAAAACCGACTGCTTTCTTCCTTTAAGATATGACTCGAACCATTTCAGTGCATCGCCGCCCACACTGAGTCTCTTGCTTAATCGCGACAGCCAGTGTCGCCGACGGTGGACCAGCATTGAGACAGCATTGGCTTAGCTTCATCTGTTTCCTGGCTAAAGACACACTGTCAACGATTCAATGCACCTGCATCTTTATCGCAAAAAGGAGAACAATGTAAAAAGGTCAGCGACACGTGGAGAGGGGATGGTCACTGGTCATTGTGAACACTCATCCCCTCTTTGAGTGAAAGAGAGTGAAAGAGAGAGAAATATATATTTATAATATATCTATATAATATATCTATATATCTATATATCTATAAATCTATATATTATGTATATATATTATAGCATATATAAATATATATATATATATATATATATACTCTCTCTCTCTCTTTCTCTCGCTCTCGCTCTCACTCTCTCTCTTTTTCTTTTCTCCATTCTATTGTACTGCAAATTAACTATATCACCATTCATCTCCTTCCACTGGGACTATTTTCTGTGTCTGTGCTTCAGTTGGGCCAACATGTGGTCAGTCGTTGAAAAACCAGCCCTAAATCCTGCTTGCTCTGGCCCGATAATATTACTATTATCAACAAAAAGTGTCAGTCTGTGATTAATAAGATTGGAAAAGAGTTTACCAAGGCAACTTAATAATGTTATTCCATAGTAATTGCTGGGGTCTGTATCGTCACCTGAAGATGTATATATCGGTTTAATCACTCCTATACTCCACTGCTCTGGTACTACCCCTGACGCTAATATTACGTTAACAAGCTTAGTTAAAGAATCATTCAGCTTCAAAACGCGCATGCCTGGGACGGTCAAGTGTAGGCCAACAGTAGCCTATTGAGTACAGATTGACGGCATTAATATAGCCACTGAACTGATTACAAGATACTACTCAAACGAGCCATTGATCCAATGCTGTTTTAATGTTAGGCCAACGTCTGCGACGCTGGCCCAACATTGAACCAGTATTAGATAAATGTACAACGTTTGAGAGAAAGTCCTCCTGCCCAGCAAACGCAAGACATTTGTCTGACATTTATGCAATGTCGGCCCAACGTCTTCGACGTTGGTCCAACATTGCATAAAGTCATACAAATGTTTTGTGTTTACTGGGTGACAATACAAACTTGGGGGTCAAGCAGTTTCCAAATCCCCGCAGTAATACAGTCAGTTTGTTTGCAAGTAGGCGACCAAGTAGGGGCAAAAGACAAGGGCTTTGAATTATTACCTCATAGATGTCGCTCAAGTATATATGAACTTGCTGTGATTTGAGAACTTGCTCTTAATGAGGCTTTGGGTATGAAACTCATATTTAGTATTATTATGGAATAGGGCCTTGGCTTACCCACGGACACTATTGCCTTCTGGGGGACCCTTGTCCCGCGAATTTTGACAGTTGACTACACCTTTAACATGGTAGTGATTTGTCGTGGTGACTTTTTCAGGAATTCATTCAAAATCTGGTCAGTTCCGGGACTTTTATTATTTTTAACTTTCCGATTAACTTAGTTACTTCTGCTGTTGTGAAAGGGTTATTAAGTAGAGAGTCGTTAAAGTCAAGGGTGGGGCCGTTTTGATTGTCATGACTGTAATTTAGGTTTTCAAAGTGTTCCTTAAATATCTCAAGATAAAATTAGCAGTAGTCTTTGAGTTATTTTTGTTGTTAATGATATTCCAGTAGTCGCGCGGGTTTTCAGATTTTAAATTTCGTATTTTATGTATAACTTGCTGTTTATATTTCCTAACTGCTTTGTTGATTTCGTTTTTGTAGTATTTACCTGTTTGCCGTAGTTGTTGTTTCTTAGGCGTCTGTATATATTTTTGTGCTAAATCTTACGTTTATTTTCACATTCCTGGTTGTACCAGTTTTTGTCGGACTCACTGCGCACACGAGACCTGCTGCACCCATAGGGTGTGCGGCCAGATCTAAACATACCTAGGCTACGTGCCGCATCACAATGTCGCTAACCACCTTGTTTACCTCCATTTGCATGGTTTGTGAAGTGTCACTACTCAGCCTGTCCAGCTCACGCATTATGCCACTTACGTCACCTTCGAGTAAAGTTTGTTTGTATTGGATGCTTAATTCGTGTTTCCATTTTGGTTTCAGCGGTAGGGAATTATGTTGAGTTAAGTTTGGCGGTGGTGTGGCATGATGCGTGTCCGGATCACAGTGCGATTCACGTCTTAGAGTGAGGCGTACAGCAATATGTACATCAGAGAGCATAGGATTAAAATCTTCCACTTCAAAATGTACAATTGTTGAGAGCAGTCTAGGTGTGCAAATAAAATAATCCACTACACTAAAGAAAATTACATGTTGGTCTACCGACCTGTGCGTCATTACCCATGCGACCATTTACAATAAACATATACAGTGATCTACATAACGTTAATAATCTGGTGCCATAATTATTTACAATGTTGTCAAAACTGACTCGATTTTTTTGGTTATATTCATGTTATTAAGTGATACATATCCTTCAATTAATTCGATTTCATATTGGGCCCATTTCTAAAACATCACTTGCATTACCTGTCCTAGCATTTAGGTCACCGATAATGCAAACGTCAATAATATTGTATTTAATCCGTACAGATCTATTATTGACGCACATCTTCTTGCAGACGACAAATCACCTTTGCGCATTAGAACAAACCCTTTCACGACTGACATAAAACGTGCTTTTGTTCATGGTCACAATACATTGTACTTTGTCAAGGATACGTCTGAGCACATTTTAAGATGGATTGTAGATTTTTTAGTTTGCGTTATAAAACAATAGAATCCAAACATTTTGCATTGTCTCACTCAAAATGATTTGAGCTTAAAATGGGTTAAATGGTACAAACATGTGTTACTTTTCGATTGATTATCAACACACACATTTGTATATTATGTAATCATGTTGTC
>OZ024908.1:6445708-6493695 GCA_964017125.1 Flabesymbios commensalis
CATTTTGGTTAGTTAGTCGGTAATAATTAGACACTACGGGATCATGGTAATGCCAGGATTTTAATATATTGCTGGATCACTCGTGGTCTAGTTCACCATTATTGCGTTTTGTACATTATTCCATTTATTATTTATTCTTCAACTTGTTAACCATCTTCTTAACTAACGGCGGTTGTCATCATGCTTTGCTGTGATGTTTCGTTACAGAGACAATGTTCATATTAAAATATCTGTCACTTCAGGATTTCTTCTCAGATCACATTCGTCAAGTTCATCTAGAAAGAATCATGTTATTACCAAGTAAAATTAGTTTCACCAATATTCATGAATATAGCCATGATATTAACATAAAAAACGTTCCATTGTGTCAATATTGTCGTAAGTGTCACTTAGTATAGTATCATTTTTATAGTAGAATGTTTTAAGTGGACAATATTGATTCCCTCTGAAAATACTACCTCGGCTTAATTTGGTAAATTTCGCCTTCCAGGAGAAGTTATACTCTACAGTCAAATTGGTATTGAGGTGATACAAATTTCAAAACAACAGGACGCTCACAAATACAATTTACAATGTCTACGCTGTGGTCATTTTGATTATCAAGTCTCCTTTTAAAAGTACAACTCTTTTCTGGATGATATAGACTAGTCCCTTCCCCAAACCCCCTTTCATAAATGGCATATTTCACGAACAGATGACGTTTCTTAAAAAGTATGAATGCAAGGTTCCTTAAAAGTATACCTATTAATAATGGTTGAACAGGTGCGCAGTGGTCATATGTTCGTTTTTTTGAAAGTTTGTTAAGTACCTTTTTTAAATACGAGTGAGATATTGACTCACCACATATTTCTGCTAGATTATCTAATTCTTTTGTTATTACTATTACAAAATCACTAAGATTGCAACATGTCCTTAAAGGGTGGATGTGCTGCTTGGTGTGGAATATTAAAGTGACATTTTTTAATTTATAGTATTTTGTTAGTCTCTTTGCAAAATACAATTTTGTTGAAATGTACGAAAAAGTCGAAGTTACCCTTGTGTCTTTGTGTGTGAGATGTAATTTTGAAATACATTTTCGACATATGTTCATGTACTACAAGCCTGTGTATTGCAGTGAGTATTGCTATTATTAGAAAATATATTCTTAGTATTAGAATATTCTTAATTCGGTAATAATTTCTTGAAAGAATCAATCACCCATGTACATCCATGAACTGTGGGATTACTAAAGTTGAATACAAATATAAACAAGGAGAGCACGGCGAAGTTCTGGTCTGGATTTGACAGGATTGATTTATTGATTAAAAAAGATAATTTAAAACAATAACAATTTTTTGTATAGCAGTTTGCAGGCTGTAATTGCGATCTGTAGACTTCCCAACCTCATATAACATTATTGTTTAATATATGATATCAGCCTGTCATGGTACGTCAAAGAATAACACTTCAAGTGCAATTTAAGCAAGTTTAAATTTAGTGCTGTGCATTGGTTTCAATTACCCAAATGACTTATATGTACCTCAGTATATTCTTTGTTTTCATCTGAATCAATCTCCAGTTCTTGCATCTTTTCATAAGGTGCTTCTTCTGGTGAATATGTTTCGTAAACAGCAGCTGAAATTACAATGTAGGAGCAAAAGAATAAATGTGTGAAAAAAGCTCTACCGTATAATATCACATTTCAATGTTATGTACATGTATGTCAGATTTTGTTTCTTAGTGATGATTAATATGACTTGTTATTATTACATGAAAAACGTTTATGTCAGAGGTAACAACGTTCATATAATATAACAATTTTCATATAACATATAACAACATTCATATAATATGCATACTTACTCGCTTGATACGGTTCATCTTCTCTTAAATTCATTTCTGTTTCATTTGGCATTTCATAGGGTGATTGTTCTGATGAACGCGTTGCATCTCCAGCGTCTGAAATTATACATCAAATTATTAAACGTGAGATAATTTTTCCTTGTTCTTATCCTTTTTTTCTACTTCAGTTGGGCTAAGGTGTTGATAACATTATTTTTTTAACTCCATTTGCGCCAATATGAAATTTATAAAAACTTGAAAACCGGATCATAACCACAGTCCAACAAATGTGACTCAAACGTTGTTTTAATGTTAAGCAAGCATTTGCAATACTGGCATATCGTTGCGTAGCATTTGCCGAATGTACTATGGTAACATTTTGAAATGCATGATGAATATAGTGTGTATAAGTAACATAATTGTATTACAATTTACAACAGACAAAATTTCTATGAGTAAACAATTTGATTGGTATATCTGGGCTGAAAAACGTCTGACTAAAATAATGACGCAGTGCTGGATCACCATTTGAGCCACTGGCCGAACATTGAGTCAGCGTTGGGTAAGTCGCCACACCTACAAATTAGAACAACAATTAGTGTTGTATTATTTATTTTAAATACATAGACATTATTGCATACCAGCAGCCATGTTGTAGTAGGTGTGTGCTGCGTCTTGATCGTTTGCATGAGGTACAAGTGTTGGATCAATTTGTGTTATTTTTTCCACGGCGTCTACACGAGAAGAAACAATTTCAAAACAATTGATACTCAACATGTTCAACGAAATCATAAGAATAAGTATGCATGGCCAATTTTTTTCACTTGGATGAGCTTTTAAAAATTGCGGATTATTATTTTCATTGTCAATATTAGCGTTTCATAGGGCTTGGCCTGCTAAGATGAATGTCATTGTTTAGCTTTGAATTAGTCTATAGCACAACGATGTAATCATATATAGACTGGTTGGCATTTTAAACTTGTGTAACAAGGACCGAAAACAGCATAAGTGGCGGAAACTGTGTGCTTTGTTAAATTGTCATTTATTGATATCTATAACATTCCATATGATTTAGGCTGTCAATATAAATGTTGTTGTTTTCAATGTTTATTATTTCCTTTTAGCATACCTTATTTGCTACGCATGAGTGTGTAGCAATAGGAATCTGGATGTAAACATATGCAGGCTGATTATCAGTCTAGACTCAAAAATAAAAGAATTGTAAGTCGATACTCTGATTTCCAGAATAAAGCCATTCACCCAACTGTGGATTTTTTAAACATACAATTTAAAATACGCTGCAATTAATACATATTGTTTTCTCTAGTAAACCATCGAAAAACACAGTACTAAAATACAGTTAATTATCAGGTGCTAGCCAGTGCTGTTGTAATTTGTTTTAAACGAGTCAGTATATTTTTCTTGCTCAAATGTCATCGTTTGAAAGTGTGATGAAATATCGCCGTGGGCATAATGGGCTTACGATTATTTAGTGACAGTTATTAGCAGCATATTACAATAGTAATATGGGAACAATAAATAAACCTTTTCACAGACTTACTGACCGACTTACTGTACTCATTATACAACACATACCTTCAGCCACGTTGCAGTAAGTATGAGTCGTGTCTTGGTTGTTTATATTAGGTGGAGATGTTTCATTATGTGTTTCTTTCTTTAGTCCACGACGTCTGTATATCAGTATGAGTAAACAAAATGTACGCATGTTTGAAATAATTAAAACAAATTAATTACATTCAGATTAAATCTATTTATAGTAAGACAATGATGACATGATGGTGTACATAAATATTGACCATAGTGTACTGTACTACTCTGTAAAACCGAAATATAAAATGCTGCATCAGCTTACTTGAAAAGTTTTGGCTTTAAACGACCATGTACATATCCCATAAAGGCAAAGTGTATGAACAAGTCATGGCAGAATATTGGTTGATATCACCATAGTTAAATTCAGAAATTGTGTTGAATAGTGTGTATTTATTTCAAAACACTGTGTGGTAAAGTTTTACACAGTGATGAGCAATACTGAATATATGTCACAGCAAAGAACTGTGATGTTGAAAGAAACGTCTCTCGTTCAAATCATAATTTGAACATTTATGATCGTAGATGATGGTAGCATAACCGTTGCTATATGGGGATGCAAACTAGTTTAGTCAAGCTATTTTTATTTGTCCCCACTTTATCGTACATCTCTCTATTTCAACTTACATTGTGATGTATCCTAGCTATGTCTAACAATAGCATAGTTAACCCAGATCATTATTCCCGACGTTTGCAATATTTACAAGTACTTTCACCTACCTTTACATTTAGGTAACGTTTAATCTACTCTACACTTCCCACCCAGCTGGACGAAAGGAAATTTGGTCGAATTGCGTCCACAGTGAACAGTATGTTTATGATTATAATATGTGACTTTGGCTTAAGTTGTTACCTTATGAATATAATGAGGAACACCACAGCACATATAATGATGACGATGACAACGACTCCCCCAACAGCTCCTCCAATCACAGCAGCAGAATATGGCCCGGTAGAGGTTGTCATAACTGTAACATTGTAAAACACTTTGTTGAATAAATTAACTCTAATAATTAATTTAAGGAAATAATTTACTGACGCAATGTGTAGCTTCACTTTAAATGAAGGGATGTACAGACAAAGTTGTTTGCATTTGGCATCGACGATATTGCAAAGCATCGTATAATGTTAAACGACCAGGTGCAAATTATGTTAATCTTACCTTACGTGATAACATCCCCGATTATACAATTGTGCTTTTTAATTTGTTATCTTTTGCTTTTTAGCCATTCAAAATCAAGTCATTTAATACTGTTTTAACCGCCATATTGATACTTCCACCCAGACCATGAACACATACTCACCCTTGCATACTCCAACTATTCTCTCATAGCCTTCTTCGCATAAACAGATGAATCCACCTTGTGTGTTATTACAGAACTGATCACAATCATGATCACCAGAAGCACATTCATCTACATCCTGACATCTGTTATCAACATGAGTAAAGCCACTGGAGCAGACACAGTGATAACCACCAGCGTCATTAACACAAACCATGTGTGGCTCATCACATGTGTGATCATTGTCAGAAACACACTTGATGTAATTTACACAGTGCTTGCCGTCAGGTCCAAGAATGTAAGAATCATTACAATAACACAGGAAAGAGCCGATGATGTTTTCACAAAACTGTTCACAGTCATGACTGCTATTGATACACTCATCAATGTCCTCACATTTAAAGTGATTGACTTCTATGTACCCTTGTCTACACGAACAATTGAAGGAACCTTCAGTATCTGTACATTCTTGATCACAGTTATCACTCTCACTTTCACATTCGTCAATGTTTTGACAGTTGTGATCGTCCCCATCTTCCAGCTGGTGACCTACAGGACACTCACATTGGAAACTGTCACCAGACAGTGGTTTACAGGAGTGAGAGCATGGAGCGCTGATACAAGGATCCTCAACTGAAACATATAAGCTGTCAAATTAGGCTTTGTATAGCAGCGTCTATTTTAAATGATCACTTCGAATAAACTGTTCATCCAATCATCTGCTGAAGCAGCCAATTATAATTGTAGAAACTTAAATTAGTGCTCTTTGGACAGGCATATAATTTGAAGAAAAAGTAAAAATTAAATATAATAAAACATATATAATTGGTTTAACAAGAATCTTATTCTAGGAGATATCAAAGATAAAACATAGCATCCCAATGATATGAAGGTTTTGAAATACGCAACATGTTAAAATTAAGCTTTGTCATGACGTCCCCATTTAAATTGTTCTTCAATTTTTAAATTGTTCATCAAAACCTTTGAGAAAAAGTAGTTGATTGCGAAAAACATATGATATTATCGTATTGATATGATTACAAAACAAAATGTCCAACAATCAAAAATTGATACAGCCAATTATGACTTAAAAAAAAAACTGAATTAGCATAACGCATGTTTGCATAAATGTGACGTGGTTCGTCATTTCCAAGTCACTTATTAACTCACTTTGCAAATCTTATTAAATTAGCAAACAAAATAAAATAGTTTAAAATGTTTATACATGAAATATTTTCTCTCTGATGCAAGATTTCTAACTTAACCATTTTAAAGTATTACAATGATATCTAATTATATTGAAGAAATGTTGATTTGCCCTGTAATGATAAGCAGCTCGTAATGCTGGAGCGACCTTGCTTGCCGAGCATAGAGCGGTATCAGGTAGCTTAACCATGTTAACGGTTCGATCGTGGTTTGATTTGACTCATAAATCATTGTTGGCTGACATGATTTAGAAGACGGAAAAATCCAATCAGATTTGAATGCTAGAACCACACATATTTGATTTATAAAGTGGATTTAGTTTTGATCGATTTGGCAAATTCTCCAATAAGATGAGACTGGTCTGTGAAACGATAAGGTTTACACTCACCGCAGGTTCTGTCATCACTGTGAAGGATATATCCATCTCTGCAGATACAAACAAAAGACTCCCAGCTCACTGGAGCGCATTCATGAGCACATCCACAATCTGTACAAAAAAGTTGGTTATTTTTGATGAAATAGAGCGTTAGACGGTGTTCAACTATAACATTAGACTATTATTAATCATTTTCACATATTTTATCAGAAAATTCCAAAAACGCTGCAAGTGTTATAATACGCTTCAATAATGTGGCAAATAAAAATAGTAGTTCATTGATACGATTCACTCTGTTTACATAGCTGTTATGTCAATACATTTCATCTCTAGGCAAGCACGGAATAAAAAGTGAGAAAAGGGCAACACACAAAATAATCTGTCTGGATCATCAACTTATCTAAATGTGACCCACGTTGAACCAGGTTTAATTACAGTTATGTATTACTCGGATACTTATGGTGATGTAGGTCTACGCATCATTAGGCCTACTTATAACTACATCTTAGTATGTCTAAATACAGATGATTGTGTTTTAAAGAAGCTGAACCGTAATCACACCCAGATATGGTCACGGATCATTGATATTTCAACTTGTTCAAAGCTGTCAAAAGCTAGAGAAGCCTTCAATATTGGGAAAAGCTGGGATGATCGTGTTGTGCGGTTTCATAATCCGCAGGGTCCTCAACCGCAAACCATGACAACGTGATGACAGCGTGATATCCATATATGCATCGTGGTCTATATGTGAACATCTACATGTATACACGCACGCATTGCCGGATTGGATCACGGTGGAGCGTTGTGCATCACGGATCGTCGTCTGTGTTTCATTTAAAAAAAATACGGATTTTAATACGTTATGGATATAGTACAATGACAATGACAATATTTTATTACTCAGGCCTTTATGGGGCATGGAGCACAGCTGCAATACGAAGTCGATAGACATGTGTAAGGTGTCAAGAACTAGCTGCTGACACGGACGCCCCAGTTGGCAACGCAGCACATACCGGACATTATTCAGGCAGATCCCGGGAACAATACGATAGGCCGGGAGCCGGATCTAGCCCTCGTACTCACAAAAACTAAGAAATTTTCACTGCGATTTTATTTAGCTTGACCATTGGGACATGGCGAGTTTTGGTTTGTTTTTGCCAAATAGGACGCTTTAAACCCTAGGGCCTATTTTACCATTTTTTAGAAGGACAACAAAACAAAATTGACAGCAATTCGAAAAATTGTTCAAAATAGTAATAGTTTTATTTATTTTCACTATTGTTTTATTCATAGCCCCCGTAACTCGAGCATTATTTTCAAATCCAAATGTCCCTAAAGATAATAACAAAAAACATAAGATATAAATATTATATCTATGGCAATAAATGATCATAGGTACAAGATGAAATATACATTCCTTGTAAAAGAACGAACTATCTCTGAATAAGCACCGCATCGACGTCTGACCATGTTACGAGCGACAATAATAGTATATAATGCTTACAAAATTCGTGTTTCAACTATCCAACTCCACAATACCGAATGAATTGTTTTGTTAAAACTCTATATAAAAAATAGTAAAACACATTAACAATTTCTTTTTTACATAAAGCTTGCATTCATATCTTGAAATGCCATATTGATAAACGTTTCTGGGTGATACAGCATTTATGTAGACCTTAAAGTTGTGAAAAATCAGATCAGAGATGCGTTTGACATAGCAAAATTACCATACAATGTTTAAAAGACAGGGGCCCTAGGGTAGTGGTTAGCACCGCTGCCTTTCACGCCAGAGCTGGGGTTCGGATCCCGGTCTCGGCGGTTTGAAAGAAACAAAAAATGTTTCTTCCCCATCCACGTGTGAAAGTCAGTATTGTGGGGAGCCTCCGTGACCGAGAGGTAGCGTGCTCGGCATCAGACAGCCAGGGCTCAAATTTCGAATCCGTCATCTCACCATCCACATGAGGTTCTCCTGGCCCAGTTTAGCCCATATGTGCACAAGGGTGGCATAAAGCCCAATTCATTTCATTTCATTTAAAATGTTTAAAATATTGAAGGGTTTCTAATATATCTATACTTCACTTTATAGTATACATATCTTCTAGACATGATGAAACAATAAGAAATAATACTTTACATGATTTTTCTTGTTATATTAATCCTTACTCCAAGCAATATAATATTTGGAGACGGATATTTAATCATACACAATGCTAACTGAGTATACATAGAATAAAGAGATAGATAAATAATTATCAAGATTATATTAGTCAGTTCACAGTTATGTATGCTTATGTATGTTCACAAATGTTTCATGTAAGCATTTTACTGGCATAATACTTACTTGGCCATCCACGGCAATAAACCACATCTGTGTATGTTTTCGCCCAGATAAATTCAGCTGGATCCAGACTATGTGGACCCCAATTCCTCGGCCAGCCCCGATTTCTAGCAGGTTGCCAGTCATCATCGTTGTACTTAAGCTTATACCAGTTATCATGTTCTATGTTGCTACATCTCCAGTGTGTATCGGTGACAAACCCATTGGACAGTTTGATGATAAATCCGTAGTCACCACCTGTGTTTTCTGCGCGAACACCCAGTAAACGGGTGTTATTTGGTAATGTGACTGTGGATGTTTCCCAAGGACTCCTGATTGTCTTCAGGTAAACACCATCAGCGTAAATATCAGCTTTGTCATCAGCTCGACCTTCTAGCTCACCTGACGTCATATACAGAATATATAAGCTCATTATTTAGTGTATTCTGACACCTGCACCTACATACATAGCATAGATGCTGCTGACAACAGAACAAAATGTAATGCTATTTTTTTATTTTAATATTTGTTGACAAATAATGCAGGTCTGTATCTTTTCTTTTAAAATTGAGAATACAAATAATGTAACATTCCCTTAATTTTTCTGTCATTTGGAATCTGTGTTCATATCAGCAAATGACGGCCATGTGCGTCAAACAAAAATACAGCACTTCTATTCTCATGTCATCTCTTTTAAGCCACATACCCCACATTAGATTCTTCTAAATTATTCTTCAACCATGTTATTAGTTCAACAATTACCATCGCCGCATGAGCTAGGACTAAAATGACATTTGTAATTATTTAGAAGACACAGTAGATTGAGCCAACGTTGGGTAGGCGTTGGCAACGGTGGGCCAACATTACAACAGCATCGAGTCTGCGTCCGGGGGCTCCCCCCCCCCCAAAATAGGTGTCACAAAGGATATCAAATAGTGTTATATTTCTTTCAATCGGTGTAGCTTAAACAGTTCTCAAACTCACTTTTTTCCACCGGAGTTCTCAGAATATTTAGGCCTTCTTAACCACAGGTGGGCTGCTTACTGTATCACACACGACCCGATGCCGCCTGTTGTACTACCATTATTTGTTTTATAAAAATCAACAAAGCTAGGAACTCTTTTTTCAGAGCCATTACATACTTGGCAATTTGTTTGATCTCCAAATAACGAACAAATGCTCGTAAGCCGCTGCCGTCACAACAGTGAAAAAATCTATGGTTTCCTGTTTTTTTTTGTATGTTACAAAGCCATTATATATCACTTGATAATTCATATTACGGCACTGTGATCTTTCAAAATCAACCCTTTATTTACGATGTCCACTGACAAAGAAATGCTCGTAAGTGTATGTGCATATTAACATTTGGGAATAAAACCTTTCTTCCGAATTTTATAATATTCAAGTGTCCCAATGTAGCTGGATTATTCTTGACAAAATAAAAATATAGCCGACTGGCAGCTATTTGTTGCTCATTGTGCTGTAAACCTTGCATTGTGGCAAGAACGTTATTCTGTAATAATATGCTTGTTGTTATTTGAGGAGAACTTATCACAAATCTCGCTGACTAGCGGTCATTTTTCAATGTATGTCATGTCTCATGCATACGAGAAAAACGTAAAATCGCTAAAACTTCGAAAATAATCAAGCTAGAAAGGTATTTTTTTGCGTCTATACCTATGTTTTACGACCCGTAGAGTTCGATTAGTGTGATATTATTCTTCGATTCTTCCTTATAAGCATACTTTTGCATATTTAATTCAAACATTTGATAAAAACGACTAAGCTCTTGAATCAGTTTACTTCATAAATTGATTTTTGCTTTCGAACTTATATTTTCTACCCCTCTTTATTTGTTTGAAGTATATTTAGCAAATTTTGAGCAGCAATCACTTGACATCAATTTTATGCATATGTTCATTAGCATATTTAGCATAATTTGCATAATTAATGAGGAAAATGTAAAATTGACTACAACAAGTTAATTTTTGCGTGTAAACCTATTCAAACTCCTAGCCAATTTTCTGGTTTGATGTCTCTCATAGGCACCTCAAAATCTTTCCACAAACAATATATCCTCCATTGCCAGTCACAAGTCGTCATTTGATAAGCAGCCTAATGTCTGATTTACTAATACTAGGTTGGAAAGCACAAGGCAAATAGATTTGTCTTATATTTTTCTAAAATATGGGCCTATTGATGTAAGGGTGTTGTGGGATTATGCCAGATTCTTTCAAGGGCATGTCCACGCTTTTTAGTCATTTAAATTTCCAGTGTAGAAGCCTATGTCATATACATGTCTTCACTATTTTTGTTTGCATGGGAGCATGTCTAGAAACACCCCCGAATTCAAATTACTCACGTAAGCAATTCAGATCATTTTATAACAAAATAATTGATATGGGTCCATAGTCTTACAAAAAAATAGTTTTCAATGATTTGTCGCTAACAAATTTGTCTAATTTGCAAATTCAAAATGGTCGCCATAAGATCAGTGCCAAAAGCGAAAATACGCCATATCATCATATAAAAAAATAATGGCTCTACACGTAGGTTTTCGGCTTTGGGGAATCCGCTGGTGCCATAGGGCGTGTTAGTCTCTTTTGAAATGGAAACCATTTCCGGTTCAAACCACTGAATTTCTGCGTCACATGGACAAAATTCAGTTTCGCAGTGTTCTGTGGTACCGTTGTTCAAGTTTAATTTTGTCATTATTCTGATAATTTTTACTTATGCTGACTAGTCCCATCAACGACCATGGAATGTGTGAGAGAAGTGCTAAGTCTATATAAGTCTCAGATGAGTGTTTCATATTGTAAGACTAATTTGAATCCGAAGTTTGTAAACTGTGGGTATTCCTTCTGGGGACTGTTTTTTCGGTTGTTGTGTACCTGCAGTCTAACCTCAAAGATGGGATATCGGAGATCTGTTAAATATCACACCTGCCAATATAAATTCCTCACATATTTCTCTTCAGTCCTGGTGCAATTTGCTCACCATATTCGTAAAGATATAGACATGATAGGGTTGATTTGCCACCTTTTTGGTTCACAGATTGGAGCAGTTATAATTCCAAGCGAGGTCGCTGACTCTCATGGCAGCATTTACAGTGATCTCGCCCTAAACTATACCAAAACTCAACGTGGAGTATTACTTTTGGTATTAGAAAACCAGACCATGTAGTAACCATGACAAAAAAGCTATGCCTGTACTGTGACATCACAATGCAAGATTCGTGGTGCTGCATGACATGGACGCACTGATCATGTTATGTATTATATTATGGATTCGACCAGAGCACCCTCGCTCTGGTTAAATCTGCTATTTCGGAAGGGCTGATTCTTGGCTAATTCCGATATTTCGGATGACATAACACACTTTGGTATGACCCCTTATCTGTTATAAGCTCAAGTATTTTTGAGGTCCATGGCTGAAATACATTGTTACAATAATACAACGAATAATTAAAGATATCTGGCCTGTATTTTGATTTTATTTACCCTCAAATTAAGAATTTATGAGTAATTCGAAACGAAACGTGGCCATGTCAGTTTCTAAGCTGATTTTGTTTCAGCTGGCCCTTGATTGCTCAATGGTCTGTGAGATGAACGTAGTACGTTTGATGATTTATTCTCCTTTTGTTTGTTATTTATATCTAACTGTTAGAACTAAATCTATTATGTTAAACCCAGTGACGTCACTCGGTGAAAACAAGGTTATATAAGACCCCTCCCCCATACTTTATTGTATTAGCCAGCTCGGTGAAAACAAAGGAGGTCATGTCATTGAGTGTCTCAGAATAGGGTCTTAAGTAGCAGCATCTAGCCGCTATGTAGCAGTACACCGGCATAGTCTCAGTTTTTGTAGCTCTATATTGTACATTTAGGTTTAGAATTAAATATTACTTTGTTTACAGGATCTCTCACATTTGAGCATCTGGAACATTGGTTTGATGAAAGCCATACTACCTGATAATTCACATTTGTGGGATATAATTATTAGTTTTGGTATGTAATTATTAGTTTTAGCATAGTTTTATTGCACATATATTTATGTTTAAATTTTGTGTGAATGTTCCCATCAAAGTTTTTCCAGGAAATTAGATTATTAGACACTAGGCAGCCATTTTCAACTTCTATTTTTTTCAATACCTTGATATTTTTGTACACATTCACTTGAAATGTAAAGCACTCTAAATTAAGTCACAAAGAAAAGTTTATATTGACTAGTTTTACAGAAACCTGTAAAATATATGCATAAAAACAGATATTCGGTAGCTCTGGGGAACAAAATATTTCAATATTATCGACAGCTCTATGGTATTCCTTTTTACCATAATAATAAAGTGAGTCAACGTCTGTTCACTGTTAGTTTATCCAGCAGAATGACAGAATGATTCAATAACGAATATCCACCCCACCTACCACTGGATAGTCGTCTTCCGTGATAGGTGGATTAGATTAGTAATGTACAATGTAATTGGCCAAGTCAATCTGCATGCTATTCCAACAGCGGAATAGCACACAGACCGAGCATAGAACAGCCCATAGCATAATGTCCAATCATATATAACTGATGCCACATTCCCCCTCCCCCTCTAGTGATAATGACTTGTTACATTAGAATGAATACTTTATTATCGGTTATTTATCTCAATGTCGAAACCGAGTCTGGCAGATTGCCTGACTGCTCGACCAGAAGCTGTACGAAGTGTTTCCGTCTTTGATGGGAGGGGTGTGTGGTTTTGACAGGCTTCAATCTGTCTATAGAAATATTTTTAATAGTTCCTTTCATTTTATTTTGTCATCAGACCTCCCTTTGTTTATCAGACCTCCCAATAACTAAGTATGGTCCATCGTAAGGGCACATTAGAAAAAATTGTGTCGCCATTCGTCTAACGAACACGTGTGTACAAGATCTCAAATCCGGGTGCACAAATACAGTTTTATTATTGGTGTGACGAGGTGCGACAGGCATAATGTCCGACATGACTTTGCGTAGTTGATCTGCGTACTTAGTCATATCACTTCACGTTGCTTGAGCAGATGGCGCGCAGTATTCACCTGGTAATCTCAAAGTAGTTCCATAGACTAGTTAGCTTAATGAACAGCTTAAATCTTCTTTGATTGCAGTTCTCACTCCTAGTAATACTATATGAAGCGCGGCCATCCAATCAGGGTATGCGTTATGCATGCGGAGTGCCTCTTTCAACTGGCGGTGGAAGCGCTCAACCATACCGTTCGATTGAGCGTGATAGGCTGTGGTTCTGTGTCTCTTGACGCCCAACAGTTGGCACAACTCAGTCCACAGTCTGGATTCGAACTGGCGGACCCTATCCGTGGTAATGACTGATGGGACCCCGAAGCGACAGATCCAGCCATTGGAAAACGCTCTGGCACCAGTGTCTGCTTGTCTGTCTGGTATCGGGATCGCTTCTGGCCACCCTGTGAACCTATCAACATATATAAGTATATAACGTTGGCCCTGGGAGAACGATAAAGGGCCTATTATGTCAAATTGTACCTGTTCGAAACGTCTATCTGGCAACATGAACGGCATAATTGGAGTGGCCGTGTGACGAGAGACTTTAGCTTTCTGCAAGGAATGCAAGTCCGTGCCCAAACGGCTATGTTGCTATTCATTTTCGGCCACACAAAACGAGCCGTTATTAACTTCCTGGTGGCTCTGCCGCTGGAATGAGATAAATTATGCAATAAGTTGTATACCGAGCGCCTGAAAGACGTCGGGATAAACGGTCTAGGTTTCCCTGTGGATACGTCACACCATAACACATATTTAGAGTTAATCAGCTCCAACTGCCTGAGATGTAATCCACGGGGATGGTTCAAGCCCTGGTGTAGATCGGGATCCGTAGTTTGAGCGACCGCCAGGGCTTCCTAATCCAGATCAATGGTCGTATTAACGGAGTCAACCACTAACCGCGAGAGGGCGTCGGCAGTCGGGTTGTCAGACCCCGCGACATGCCTGATATCAGTGGTAAACTCGGCAATGAATGCTAAATGTCTGATTTGACGCGGAGATGCACGTTCTGTTTTAGACGTCAAACAAAACGTTAAGGGCTTATGGTTCGTCAATACGTGGAATTCGCGGCCTTCCACGAAGTGATGAAAATGCTTCACTGACAAGTACACCGCTAGCAATTCTCTGTCAAATGCACTATATTTGGTTTCTGGTGGACGTAGTTTTTTACTGAAGAAGCCGAGTGGCTTCCACATATTACACTGATACTGTTGGAGCACACCACCTACTGCAAGATCCGACAACCATTATATTGGTCGGGGCGTTGTGGACAGGGTGTACAAGGAGTGTAGCACCTACAAGAGCGTCTTTGGCTGTCTGAAACGCTGTCTTAGCTTCGTCTGTCCTTTTCAGGGGGAGATTGCTGTTTTGAGAATTTTTTTTATTTGACAGCACACTGCAGGATAACACGTGGTTGAGTGGTGTAAGGTAGTTGGCGCACCTTGGCAGAAAACGATGATAGAAATTAACCATCCCCAAGAAACGTCTCAACTCCTTCTGACGTTCAGGGAGGGAAAAATTACAAATTGCACTCACTGATGATTCTAGTGGTGTTATACCACACGATGAGACGTGGTGTCCAGGAAAATCTAGTTCTGCAACGCCAAACACACACTTGGTCGGGCCCACTATTATACCGTATTCTGACAAACGTTGACAGACCAGACGCACGTGTTCTACTTGCTGCTCTTCATTTGAAGTACATCGTAGATATACGCAAAACAGAAGTCAAGACCCCTGATTACTTCGTCTATGAATCGCTGAAATGTCTGTCCGGCGTTTCGTAGACCAAATGGGGTTCGTTTGAAATTGAATGAACAGAACCTTGTGATAACTGCTGTTTTGTGTACATCACAGGGCTCCACAGGTATCTGGTGATAGGCCCTGACCAAGTCGATTTTACTGAATATCTTAGCACCAGCTAGCCCTGTGGTAAAATCATGTATGTGCGGCACTGGGTATCTATCAGGTACCGTACACACATTCAATGAGCGGTAGTCACCACAGGGACGCCAGTCCCCCGGTGATTTCCCAAGTACCATATGCAGTGGTGAAGCCCACTCACTTTTACTTGTTTCAATAATACGCAGCTCGAGCATATGATCCAATTCTCGTTTGGCGATGGTAAGTCGATCAGGCGCCATTCTACGGAGACGTGCATGTACTGGCGGTCCTGTAGTAACTATGTGATGAGTTATTCTGTGCTTTGGCGGAGCACTGTTTTATGTTGGCTGTATCAACTCTGGGAATTCTGTTAAAACAGCTGCCGAGGCGTTTTCTTTTGAGATCGAAAGAACATGCAACTTCAAGGCTTTGTAGTCGCAAGGCAGACTCGTGACGGATAAATCTGTGTTGGCATCACGTAGTTGATGGCACGGTAAATCCACTAATAATTCGTTATCCCACAAGAAGTCTGCACTTAAAATTGGAATCGCCACTGCCGCCACTGTGAAAATCCAGCGAAACGTTCTGCGTAAACCGAAGTCCATGGACAGAGAGACTTCGCCGAACGTGGGTATTGTTGATCCATTTGCTGCCTGCAACCTCTATGATTGTTTCTTTACCTTGCGTGTGGCCATGTTCCGGGGAACAACACTAATCTCTGCTCCCGTGTCTACCAGAAAACGGGTACCAGATAATCTGTCGGCGACATACAAATGTGTGGGCTTTTTAGGGCACGCCAGTGACGTCGCATTTACTTGTTGGCCCGCGCGTTTCCCAAGCGCCAGGAACATGGGTGGTTACAACGCCTTGCGTCTTGGCCGTACGTTGCGTGGTACCAACACTAAGGTGCGGTTTGGTCTGTGGCAGAAAAAGCAT
Organism: Flabesymbios commensalis; assembly: GCA_964017125.1. Classification (NCBI taxonomy): domain Eukaryota; kingdom Metazoa; phylum Annelida; class Polychaeta; order Terebellida; family Flabelligeridae; genus Flabesymbios; species Flabesymbios commensalis. Next base: position 6,462,183 of record OZ024908.1, read on the forward strand.
CTGTGCCCGTCTGAATCACTTTATTATCGCGGGAGCGTGATTTGCCAACTCAGCGATAACCTAAGTTGTTAGCAGACACAGGCTGTAATCCGTCGACTTCTGTAGTGCAGAATTTAAATTAGACACCTCTTGTTTCAAAACACTTACTTCGCTTGCGAGCGTAAAAACAAGCTGAGTGACCACTGACAATGAAGCTGCGTTATCCCCGTGTACTGACGTGTGATCACTGGCTTCCAGCATTTTGTCGGCCAGCTGGGCTAACTTATCTAGCGGCGTGTCGTCTATTGATGAGGCTAGCACCACTCTGATGTTAGCGGGAAGACGATTGTCAAAGAGATGGGTCAAGAAGTTATCACCCACCAGTTGGGGTTTTTCGCCGAGGAGCTGTCTCATGTGACGTTTTCTATCTCCCAGCTTCTCGGCGCTGGTCAGTTTCTGTAGTTTTTTCCACTCTGACAGGCTCGTACGCCGTATCAATTCATCCCGTAACTCGTCATAAGGGCTGCTTTCTGGTCTGTTTACCACCAAATCTCTCACCTCAGCTGCAACATCGTGAGACATTGAAGCCACCACGTGAAAAAAATTAGTAGACTGCTTGGTAATTTCACATGTAGCGAATTGGGCTTCAACTTGCGTGAACCATAATTCTGGATCTGAAGGCCAGAAAGTAGGTAATTTAAGCGCGGCGACTTGCACAGGTTTCGCAGTCGGCTCTGTCTTCTCAGCATGCTCGTCACCGAACACTGTATGCTGGTTGCACGAGTAGATAGCTGCTAGTAGTGAACACTTTGTGAACGTGATGTTTCGTATCACGTCGCGGTCACCAATATGGAATTCCTTATTACTATAATAATGAAGTGATTCAACCTCTGTTCACTGATAGTTTATTCAGCAGAATGACAGAATGATTCAATAACGAATATCCACTCCACCTACCACTGGAGTGTCGTCTCTCGTGATAGGTGGAGCAGATTAGCAATGTACAATGTAATTGGCCAAGTCAATCTGCATGCTATTCCAACAGCGGAATAGCACACAGACAGAGCATGGAACAGCCCATAGCATAATGTCAAATGATATATAACTGATGCCACAGCTCTTTTGTCTGCTGGTCATTTAGCATTTTCGGACGGCCATCTGAATTTTTGTGAGCTCGAGATAACATTACTATTATAACACGACTGTTACAGCACGACTGACGACTGTTATAACATGACTGTTACAACACAGCACGACTGTTGCAACACAACTGCTACAACACGATTGTTACAACACAACTATTACAACACGACTGTTACACCACGACTGTTACGGCATGACTGTTACAACACGACTATTACAACACGACTGTTACAACACTACTGTTACAACACGGCTGTTACAACACGACTGTTACAACACGACTATTACAATACGACTGCAACAACAAAACTATTACAACACGACTGTTACAGCACGACTATTACAACATAACACGACCGTTACAATACGACTGTTACAATACGACTGTTAAAACACCACTGTTACAACACGACTATCACAACACGACTGTTACAATACGACTGCAACAACAAAACTATTACAACACGACTGTTACAACACGACTATTACAACACGACTGTTACAACACGACTGTTACAACACGACTACCACAACACGACTGTTACAACACTACTGTTATAACACAAATATTACAACACGGCTGTCACAATACGACTATTACAACACGACTGTTACAACACGATTGTTACAACACGACTGTTACAACACGACTGTTAGAACACGACTGTTACAGCACGATTGACGATCTTTACAACACGACTATTACAACACGACTATCACAACATGACTATTACAACACGATTATTACAACACACCTGTTATAGCACGACTGTTATAATACGACTGTTACACCACGACTGTTACAATACGACTGCAACAACAAAACTATTACAACACGATTGTTACAAAACGACTATTACAGCACGACTGTTACAACACGACTGTTACGATACGACTGTTACAACACGACTGTTACAACACGACTATCACAACACGACTGTTACAATACGACTGTTACAATACGACTATTACAGCACGACTGTTACAACACGACTGTTACAATACGACTGTTACAATACGACTGTTACAACACGGCTGTTACAACACGACCGTTACAATACGACTGCAACAACAAAACTATTACAACACGACTGTTACAACACGACTGTTACAACATGACTGTTACAACACGACTGTTACAACACGACTACCACAACACGACTGTTACAACACGACTGTAATAACACAAATATTACAACACGACTGTTACAACACGACTGTTACAGCACGATTGACGATCTTTACAACACGACTGTTACAACACGACTATTACAACATGATTATTAAAACCCGATTATTACAACACACCTGTGATAACACGACTATCACAACACGACTGTTGCAATACGACTGCAACAGCAAAACTATTACAACACGACTGTTACAACACGACTATTACAACACGACTGTTACAACACGACTGTTACAACACAACTGTTCCAAACACGACTATTACAACTGTTACAACACGACTATTACAACACGACTATTACAACAATATTTCAACAGGACTATTGCACGACTGTCACAACACGACTGGTATAACACGACAGTTATAGCACAACATTTACAACACGACAGTTATAACACAACTGCTAGAACACGACTGTTACAACACGACTGTTACAACACGACTGTTACAACACTACTATTACAGCACGAATATTGCAAGACTGTTACTCCACTACTGTTACAACACGACTGCTACAACACTACTATTACACCACGACATTCAAGCCAGTACCTCTGGCTTCGATCCCAAACCGGATCTATTGAGCCATCTTAGCCGGCCACCTAGCAAGTAAAGGGCTAAGTTTCACATATATAACAACTAGTTTTTTTGCCCCTCAACATCTCCCCACATAGGTGTCTGCTGATACAGATGTGTTGTGTTTTACACACTCTTCTAATAACGGTGTCGATGAATTTCCATATTTACATTGTACACAAGCTTCAGTATTACCTGGCTAAACCAAGCTACTCACATCGCGATGTGGTCAGGATAGTTCACTATAATATATATGCACAGGAGCAGTAGTGTATTTTACAGATAATTGAAATGTCAAAACCTCTATATACGTATCTTACCTGCTGATCCATAACACAAACACACACACAACAACATGATTCTGCATGACAATAAATCCGGACAGTTTGAGTAAATCATTATCCCGATGCGTTGATTGTTGTATTAGTGTTGTACGTCTAGTTTTCGTCTTGGTAAATATAGAGACAGTGAGCCATACATCTACAAATATTTCAAGATATTATCAGTCCACAGGTTTAAATACTCCACAGTTTGATTCATAGAGTGATTCATATTGTTATTGTACAATGACACATGGATAATTCAATAAATAACCTAAACTTAACATGCCTAAAAATAATTATACTACCATTTTGTTGTGTTGATCAGTTAATCTAAGCATAAAATATAATTTAAAATATTTTGTGATATTATTTTGTGTTTCAAGGGTTGCCACGCCTCAGTGATCATATTACTGCAATAAACCAGGCTTATATATGTATATCGTTGTTTTATGTAACAACATTTATCATTGGTTTCATAAAGTTTATTTCATAAAGAAATAATCATAACTCTTGTAATAAAACTAATAAAACACCAGTGTGTTGTATTTACAGTCAGCACTAAAGCAAATTTACAACGATAGACATTTGCGTAAAAATAAGCGAAATTGTAAAACAATTGATTATCCCATAGCACTGTTAGTATCCCGTACCTATGTATGATAATTACGTAAAACGATACTTAATTTTGAGATCGTCCTCTTCATGTGCTCCACACCAATGGTTATACATAATATGATAAAAACCAAAATAACAAAATAATCGCTAAACTTGGTTATTATTAAATGTGTACCCTCTTTGCTGATTGTATATATATTGTAAATCTTACGTCATAATATTTAGTTAATCCATGTCAGCATGTATGTTGTAATGAAGTGTTCAGTTGAATTCTTTATTATTCTTGCTAACACAGTATGCTTCCGTTTCTACTAAGCTTAGATTATATATTGTAGATTATTTTATGGTTGACGACTACATGTGTCGCTGACAGGGGAGTATAAATCGCTTCAGTAATCACCGCAATTCAGATAAGCTGTTTACATGATAAAGACGACGCCATATGTAATAACTTCTACGATATTAATATAATAATATAAAACGGCGTAACAGTTTAAGATCACCCCCCTGTTCAGGTGCACCGGAGGTAATCTGAAACTAGTTTCAAGTTACTCCCTCTAGTTTCAAATTACCCCTCCATTCTACCGGTTAACTTTCAAAGATAACAGTTATTATATTTTATATTTTAATCACATGGCATTGGGACATTGTTCTGAGACACTTTAATCACCATAATTAAAAGCCTTTGATCGCCAGGGCACTCACTAAAAATGGTCTGTTTAAATGTCTAGCATGAGGTCTTGAAACATTTTAATAACCATATAACTCTTTTATCTCTATGACAAATAACGACAAATTGTTGTCTTGAAACACTTGAACCTTGGATTCATATGGCAATTAGTGAAGAGAACCTGTTATCACGATGTCTGGAAAAACTTCCATTTCTCTATAACATTACGAACTAAAGAAGAAAAATCTTTGTTTTGTATCATTGTCATTTAATTTATTTATTTCAGATATGACGTTGGCCATGTTTCCGTGCCTGTTTTAAAGTCTGTTTCAAGCCTATTTTTGTAGGTATATATCTGTATATAACCATTATCCGTGATCAAATAACAACAATACCCGCATAGGGGCCTACATTGCCCGCAATACCAGTCATATACGACATAATCAAACCAAAATGGTCGTCGCATAAAAAATAGATCGCCCATGTCAAAAAACTGTAATGTTAACCATTTAACCGCCGATCCCGATAGTATATGTTTCTTCATATTTATTAGGACATTAAATACCAGCTTTTGAACATGCTAAAGATAAAACGTGACATCAAACAATAACATTTCACAAAATCGTTGACCATTTTGTCAAATCTGAATAATTTTCACTCACTTGAAGTTGTCAATCGCGTCAGTGAGACACAACTTCAAATGAGTAAAAATTCCAATTAATTAATTTTGCGGTTAAAGGTTTAGCCCTGGCAGGTATAGAGTTGACATTGATTGGACATTTACCATGTTGCCCATGTGGTTTCAATGTGTATTCGAAACGTGACGACTAAAAAAAAATATATTCTTCAAGGTCAGCAATAATCAAGTTTGTCGTGTAGGCCTTACGGACCCAAATGACGGGGAGGTAGATTAAAAATGATTTGTTTCCGTTTCCAGATAACTTGTTTCAACGCCCTCCCCCCTCCCCGGTACGCTGAACCTAGTTTTAACGTACCACACCCCCTCCCCCGCCCACGGTACGCTAAACCCTGTCTCAACGTACCCCCGGGGGTAATCTGAAACGAATGGAGGTAACTATGAAACTGGACTATTTCTAGTTTCAGCACACCCCGGTATGCTGAATACTTACGTGTGCACTACTTGATTTCTGCACTGCATAATGTATTAAACATGTTATGTTAATGCTAAATACAATCATAGATTAATCATGATGATACAATGATATGCATGCAGTGAGTCGTAAACATTACTTAATTAATTTCCCGCAATCCAAAAACACTTGATCGTCAAAATATTCAACAATGTTCTAAGATATGCCTGGTCGAAATACTTTATTTGACTTGTCTTTCTCAATAATTATAGAAGCATTTCACAGAGTTTGGGCTGCTGGGATGAATCTCATTGTTTAGCTTAGCGTTGGTCCATAGCACAAAGATGTATAGGCCTACTTGTTGAGACTGGTTATCATTTTCAACATGTTCAACAAGCACCGATAACAGCATCACTGGCCAAAACTGTGTGATTGATTAAATTGCCATCTATGATATTTACAGGATCATTCTATAGGGTTATACCTGGTTATATGAAAGTCATTGCACTTTATTATTCCCATTTAGCATATATCATCTGCTATGCATTAATGTGTAGCAAAAGGAATCAAGATGTCAAACTATGCAGGCTGGTTATTTCAATTAACCAATTAATTTGAATTCTATATTGAGTGACTAACTGACTGACATGACTGACATGACTGACTGACTGACTGACTGACTGACTGACTGACTGACTGACTGACTGACTGACTGACTGACTGACTGACTGACTGACTGACTGACTGACTGACTGACTGACTGACTGACTGACTGACTGACTGACTGACTGACTGACTGACTGACTGACTGACTGACTGACTGACTGACTGACTGACTGACTAACGACTGATTAATATGACACGATAGTCGCATCAATGAGTATTTCATTGCTGTTGACAGTATTTGCTGTATATCTTTATATCTGCATACAATGTGTTTTATACAAATCCTTCCACTAAACGAGGTCTATATTTTGCAAATCCCGATTATGAACCTCCTTACAGAAATACAAAAACACAATGGGCGATGCGTTCATTTCTGAGCATATCTATTTATATTTGTTGAATAAGTTGATATTTTATGTGTAGAGAAATTACAAACTGAAATAACTTTTGCTTTCAAAATCGTTCTAGAAAGTAAAATTGTATATGATCTCCAAGTATTGTAAAATGTTAGTCACAAAACAAACAAAATATAGCATTTTTCAGCAACTTGAAGCTATGGGTCGCGGTGGCGAGACACAATATCAAGTGCACAAAAACAATAATTACTCAGATTGGCGCTAAAAGGGTGAACAGTCATTGAACCCTGAGATGCTACAAATTAACAAACACAATTCTCCACTTTCATTTATAGCTATATTTCATTATTTGACAAAGTTTTATCTTGGGTGTAATTGGATAAATTATTACTCTTGCTAGCATATTATTCTTTAGTTTGTAGTGTGTGTATAATTTAATGTAGATTATTTATAGTTGACGACTGGCAGAGTCTCTGACAGGGAAGTTTCGCCTCAGTGATCACTTCAAAATCAGATAAGATGTTTACATGATAAAGCTGGGCCGTATGTATTCACTTCGTTGGCCGTATGTAATAAGCGGGGTATAGAATTATACATATACTTATAAACCATGTACAGCGCAGCTTTAAGTGCGCAATGATCATAATAATGATTAATATGTACATAAAACATCTGTTCTTTATATATAGTCATATGATATATTCGTCATGTTCATTTATGCAGAATAGCTTTGAGTGAACGATAATGATTGAAGTGGACAAAATAACGACCAGTTGTAGAAAACATACTGTTTCTTAGCTTCATATGATGATAACATCTATGTATCTCAGTAAGCTTCGTATATGTTCATATGTTATTTCGGGTAAAATAATGATTGAATGAAGTAATGAATGGGTCACCTTCGTGCATATGTAGGCTAAACTGGGCCAGGATAACCTCCTCAAGATGGTGAGATAAATGAAATGACCTCCAGACACATGTTTCAAAATTCGAGCACTGGCGACTTTATAGCCAAGGACAACAACATTCTTAATCAACAGTTTTTATCATTAGGAGACCACCATTCACTCTCCAGGGGGGGAGGGAGGGTTTGGGCTGAAGTTTTTGACGCGGATACATTATTTATTTCACCCCGGCTCGGCGGCGCACTGATAATGTTAAATCTACTACTTGTTAAAAAAGAACATAATTATAGAACATAAATTATTTATTTCATGAAGAGCCCGCCCGAAATTATTTATTTCAAAAATACATCAGACGCAATTCGCCTCCCCCACCCCATGGAAATTGAATGGTAGTCCCCTTATGCTATGGTGACCTTGCCTGGCTGCATCCGTCACATGAAGTATGATTCTATCATCGGATTATTGCTGACTACAAGGTTCTAGGTCCTCCTTGTCGAATGTTTGAGGAGTTAGTGAATATTGCTTTACGTCGCTTTCTGTACACTGAGACAATATCGCGACAGAACGAAGCATGAAGCCGGGACTATGCCCTACTCTTATTTCGAATGACGGTTTTTTTAAGTGCACAGTACCATACGCAGCACTATACACTCCATGCCTTTGAACAGTTTTGAGCACTGTATATACACAACCACAATGACAAATATCCGGCCCGACAGGGATTTAAACCTTGTAGGCTTACAAGCCCAGTCGATACGAATGCGCCATCGAAGCCGGCCCAAAGATTGAGGAATACAAGCAGCATTCTCACCTATTGAAGTTCTGTATTTTGAGTGTCAAGTTTACAGATCTCGGAGGCCACGTATTCAAACAGCGCAACTTTTTCCGTTTATTCTGAGGAAGCTTTGCCAATTTTTGGTATCTTACCGTGAGCCACCACTCTTTTACGGATTCCAGTTCATCTGTGCTCTTGTGCAGATTGTTTCAGTTTTAATCGTCCAAAACAATGCCAAGACCATTTTTTTACCATTTTGGTATTTCAATAGGAGTTTTTTTAAAGCCATATGCATAGATTCACGTTAAACATTACAATGCAAATAAAAAATCCGCTTTATGCCGTAAATAAACAATTATTTATTAGCCCTATTTGAGCCACAGTGTGCAATTGGTGTATCAATTATAAAGAGATAAGTTTCTACTCAAAATACATTGTTTTTTCGACACTTTACTGGGGAATAGGTTTATTATTGTTATTTATACATTATTTTAATTGTCTGTACCATAATACGGAAATTATTTACCATGATTTCAATTTTGCTATCATTTTTTCTAGTATTGATGTACAGCTCACTAAAATAGCAAATAAAAGGGCTGATACCATAATGAATTTTTTTGTAGATATTTTCGGTGAAACATATTTTAATATCTTTAACATATGTTTAACAATAACCCGACTCTTTTAATAAGGGGCGGGGGTGCCCCGAACGAAGCCCTTACGCTCAGTTACAAGGTAGTTCCACTCCTGATGTGGATAAGTAGGCTTATACCTTTGTGTAGCTCTGTACCAAATTTTGTGCTTTTTCAAATTGGGAACGATTTTACCTAATTTAGGGCATTTACTTTACATAACAACTTGTCGAAAAAAGGGGTGTGAACCCCTAAGGTCCCATGAATCCGCCCTCAATTTGTTTTAATAAACTATAAACATCACTAATAATCAGTTTTGAAGACATATTTGTTGAAAAAATGATACAGATTCACTCGACAATGAATAAGTAATAATAATAATTAATATAGTAAATCAGTTGTTTGTGTTTTTTGTTCACCACTACCTAAATTTCGGGGGTATTTTTGCAAATTGTAAAAAAATATTGTTAATTTTTTTTTTTTTAATGTACGAAGCCGATACGTCATCAAACATGTTTTAAATACTGGTATTATAAAAACAAAAGTAATATTATTATGTGTCTACAGCTAGTCATAATTTACCTAAATAACCCCCCCCCCCCCCCTGCCATTGATGCCCTATAACTTTCCTGTACATGTAGATACAGATGCACACATGGACTTAAAATGATCCCAAGATGTTACTCTTTCAGAAAATCTAAGGGATCGTCTGTTGGCGGGGGGGGGGGGGTTGTGCAACACGACCACTTTTTTGTGACACCGGCTCCCAGCCTAACTGTTACAAGACGACTGTCACAACACGACTGTTATAACACGACTGTTACACCACGTCTGTTACAACACGGCAATTACAACACAATTGTCACAACACAACTGTCACATCACAACTTTTACAAAACGACCGTTACAACACGACTGTTACAACACCACTGTTGCATCACGACTGTTCCAATACCACTTACAGCACCACTGCTTCAACACGACTGTTACTGTACAACTTAAAAATGAGGTTCACTGGGAGCCTACTGAATGATATAATCTAATACTTGCTTATCACTGTGACCAATGGTGAATTTTCGAATTTTACGCTCTACAAAATCCTGCCCTCCGTTTCTAGAGAAGAGTGGAAGTTTATTTTTTGACAAATACCTCAATCTACCTGAAACAATCGTAAAACCCCACTTGCTTAAGGTTGATCAAGGAATTATGGCTTTGGAACCTACTAATATATAACTGTTAGTCGTTTGACTTTTGTGCGCATCTTTGACCTAAATTTAGGAGACTTTCACCTCACACTTTAGAACTTCTGATATGTTGCTTGTCATACTTCTAACAAACTTTCCTGAAATGTCAGCTTGTTACGAATTTGTTCCAGATATTAAGCTAACTTTCCTGAACTATATGCCTATATGATTAAAAGAGACATAAAACCTTATTAATTATTCAAAGTGTATTTTATTTGCCACTCATTAGCATAATATACAAAACGTTGTATGGACTCCAACGCAAGATGCAGCCACAAATCCTCATTTTACTCTTGGGCAACATTGAGCCAATACTGGTTGAACGTCTCCTCTTTGCTTCGTGTCCTGGAACAACTAAAGAAGGGTGTGTTGTGCAAACAGCAGAGATGAAGTCAGTATCACTTGAAAACCTGCGACACAGCTGTCGACTATGCCATACACTGTCACATGAAAACACATCATCTCAGTGTGTTGTCGACTAGGCCATACACTATGAAAACATTCCATATGTCTGTTTGTGGATTAATGCAGTAATTATATTGTAGAAGTAAATAAAAAAAAAAACTAAGAATATTATTATATATGGTTTAGATATCACCGAGATGTCTATATCACGTTGTTTAAACATTGAACATAATATCTATTTTGTTGATTAATTAGCAAAAAATTACTGTACACGAATCCATCCCTTTCCCATTTAAATATTCATATTTTAATTTTCGAGTGTATCTACATAATCACAAGAATCACAAGAAAATTAGTTGGAAGACAAAGTTATAATAATGCAATATATTAAATTAATTGAACGTGTTATTTTCTGTATTTTCTTATTTATGCTATTTTCATACAGACGTAATAATTGTTTAATAGTAGAAACACAAAGTTCCCAATACAATATTGCTGGATCACTCGTGGTCTAGTTCACCATGATTGCGTTTTGTACATTATTCCATTTATTATTTATTCTTCAACTTGTCAACCATCTTCTTAATTAACGGCGGTTGTCATCATGCTTTGATGTGATGTTTCGTTACAGAGACAATGTTCATATTAAAATATCTGTCACTTCAGGATTTCTTCTCAGATCACATTCGTCAAGTTCATCTAGAAAGAATCATGTTATTACCAAGTAAAATTAGTTTCACCAATATTCATGAATATAGCCATGATATTAACATAAAAAACGTTCCATTGTGTCAATATTGTCGTAAGTGTCACTTAGTATAGTATCATTTTTATAGTAGAATGTTTTAAGTGGACAATATTGATTCCCTCTGAAAATACTACCTCGGCTTAATTTGGTAAATTCCGCCTTCCAGGAGAAGTTATACTCTACAGTCAAATTGGTATTGAGGTGATACAAATTTCAAAACAACAGGACGCTCACAAATACAATTTACAATGTCTACGCTGTGGTCATTTTGATTATCAAGTCTCCTTTTAAAAGTACAACTCTTTTCTGGATGATATAGACTAGTCCCTTCCCCGAACCCCCTTTCATAAATGGCATATTTCACGAACAGATGACGTTTCTTAAAAAGTATGAATGCAAGGTTCCTTAAAAGTATACCTATTAAAAATGGTTGAACAGGTCCGCAGTGGTCATATGTTCGTTTTTTTGAAAGTTTGTTAAGTACCTTTTTTAAATACGAGTGAGATATTGACTCACCACATATTTCTGCTAGATTATCTAATTCTTTTGTTATTACTATTACAAAATCACTAAGATTGCAACATGTCCTTAAAGGGTGGATGTGCTGCTTGGTGTGGAATATTAAAGTGACATTTTTTAATTTATAGTATTTTGTTAGTCTCTTTGCAAAATACAATTTTGTTGAAATGTACGAAACAGTCGAAGTTACCCTTGTGTCTTTGTGTGTGAGATGTAATTTTGAAATACATTTTCGACATATGTTCATGTACTACAAGCCTGTGTATGATTGAGCAATATTTTTTGAATAATAACAGTGAGTATTGCAGTGAGTATTGCTATTATTAGAAAATATATTCTTAATTCGGTAATAATTTCTTGGAAGAATCAATCACCCATGTACATCCATGAACTGTGGGATTACTAAAGTTGAATACAAATATAAACAAGGAGAGCACGGTGAAGTTCTGGTCTGGATTTGACAGGATTGATTTATTGATTAAAAAAGATAATTTAAAACATTAACAATTTTTTGTATAGCAGTTTGCAGGCTGTAATTGCGATCTGTAGACTTCCCAACCTCAAATAACATTATTGTTTAATATATGATATCAGCCTGTCATGGTACGTCAAAGAAGAACACTTCAAGTGCAATTTAAGCAAGTTTAAATTTAGTGCTGTGCATTGTTTTCAATTACCCAAATGACTTATATGTACCTCAGTATATTCTTTGTTTTCATCTGAATCAATCTCCAGTTCTTGCATCTTTTCATAAGGTGCTTCTTCTGGTGAATATGTTTCGTAAACAGCAGCTGAAATTACAATGTAGGAGCAAAAGAATAAATGTCTGAAAAAAGCTCTACCGTATAATATCACATTTCAATGTTATGTACATGTATGTCAGATTTTGTTTCTTAGTGATGATTAATATGACTTGTTATTATTACATGAAAAACGTTCATGTCAGAGGTAACAACGTTCATATAATATAACAATTTTCAAATAACATATGACAACATTCATATAATATGCATACTTACTCGCTTGATACGGTTCATCTTCTCTTAAATTCATTTCTGTTTCATTTGGCATTTCATAGGGTGATTGTTCTAATGAACGCGTTGCGTCTCCAGCGTCTGAAATTATACATCAAATTATTAAACGTGAAATAATTTTTCCTTGTTCTTATCCTTTTTTTCTACTTCAGTTGGGCTAAGGTGTTGATAACATTATTTTTTTAACTCCATTTGCGCCAATATGAAATTTAAAAAAACTTGAAAACCGGATCATAACCACAGTCCAACAAATGTGACTCAAACGTTGTTTCAATGTTAAGCAAGCATTTGCAATACTGGCATATCGTTGCGTAGCATTTGCCGAACGTTACCATGGTAACATTTTGAAATGCATGATGAATATAGTGTGTATAAGTAACATAATTGTATTACAATTTACAACAGACAAAATTTCTATGAGTAAACAATTTGCTTGGTATATCTAGGCTGAAAAACGTCTGACTAAAATAATGACGCAGTGCTGGATCACCATTTGAGCCACTGGCCGAACATTGAGTCAGCGTTGGGTAAGTCGCCACACCTTCAAATTAGAACAACAATTAGTGTTGTATTATTTATTTTAAATACATAGACATTATTGCATACCAGCAGCCATGTTGTAGTAGGTGTGTGCTGCGTCTTGATCGTTTGCATGAGATACACATGTTGGATCAATTTGTGTTATTTTTTCCACGGCGTCTACACGAGAAGAAACAATTTCAAAACAATTGATACTCAACATGTTCAACGAGATCATAAGAATAAGTATGCATGGCCAATTTTTTTCACTTGGGTGAGCTTTTAAAAATTGCGGATTATTATTTTCATTGTCAATATTAGCGTTTCATAGGGCTTGGCCTGCTAAGATGAATGTCATTGTTAGCTTTGAATTAGTCTATATCACAACGATGTAATCATATATAGACTGGTTGGCATTTTAAACTTGTGTAACAAGGACCGAAAACAGCATAAGTGGCGGAAACTGTGTGCTTTGTTAAATTGTCATTTTCGATATCTATAACATTCCATATGATTTAGGCTGTCAATATAAATGTCGTTGTTTTCAATGTTTATTATTTCCTTTTAGCATACCTTATTTGCTACGCATGAGTGTGTAGCAATAGGAATCTGGATGTAAACATATGCAGGCTGATTATCAGTCTAGACTCAAAAATAAAAGAATTGTAAGTCGATACTCTGATTTCCAGAATAAAGCCATTCACCCAACTGTGGATTTTTTAAACATACAATTTAAAATACGCTGCAATTAATACATATTGTTTTCTCTAGTATACCATCGAAAAACACAGTACTAAAATACAGTTAATTATCAGGTGCTAGCCAGTGCTGTTGTAATTTGTTTTAAACGAGTCAGTATATTTTTCTTGCTCAAATGTCATCGTTTGAAAGTGTGATGAAATATCGCCGTGGGCATAATGGGCTTACGATTATTTAGTGACAGTTATTAGCAGCATATTACAATAGTAATATGGGAACAATAATTAAACCTTTTCACAGACTTACTGACCGACTTACTGTACTCATTATACAACACATACCTTCAGCCACGTTGCAGTAAGTATGAGTCGTGTCTTGGTTGTTTATATTAGGTGGAGATGTTTCATTATGTGTTTCTTTCTTTAGTCCACGACGTCTGTATATCAGTATGAGTAAACAAAATGTACGCATGTTTGAAATAATTAAAACAAATTCATTACATTCAGATTAAATCTATTTATAGTAAGACAATGATGACATGATGGTGTACATAAATATTGACCATAGTGTACTGTACTACTCTGTGAAACCGAAATATAAAATGCTGCATCAGCTTACTTGAAAAGTTTTGGCTTTAAACGACCATGTACATATCCCATAAAGGCAAAGTGTATGAACAAGTCATGGCAAAATATTGGTTGATATCACCATAGTTAAATTCAGAAATGGTGTTGAATAGTGTGTATTTATTTCAAAACACTGTGTGGTAAAGTTTTACACAGTGATGAGCAATACTGAATATATGTCACAGCAAAGAACTGTGATGTTGAAAGAAACGTCTCTCGTTCAAATCATAATTTGAACATTTATGATCGTAGATGATGGTAGCATAACCGTTGCTATATGGGGATGCAAACTAGTTTAGTCAAGCTATTTTTATTTGTCCCCACTTTATCGTACATCTCTCTATTTCAACTTACATTGTGATGTATCCTAGCTATGTCTAACAATAGCATAGTTAACCCAGATCATTATTCCCGACGTTTGCAATATTTACTTTCACCTACCTTTACATTTAGGTAACCTTTAATCTACTCTACACTTCCCACCCAGCTGGACGAAAGGAAATTTGGTCGAATTGCGTCCACAGTGAACAGTATGTTTATGATTATAATATGTGACTTTGGCTTAAGTTGTTACCTTATGAATATAATGAGGAACACCACAGCACATATAATGATGACGATGACAACGACTCCCCCAACAGCTCTTCCAATCACAGCAGCAGAATATGGCCCGGTAGAGGTTGTCATAACTGTAACATTGTAAAACACTTTGTTGAATAAATTAACTCTAATAATTAATTTCAGGAAATAATTTACTGACGCAATGTGTAGCTTCACTTTAAATGAAGGGATGTACAGACAAAGTTGTTTGCATTTGGCATCGACGATATTGCAAAGCATCGTATAATGTTAAACGACCAGGTGCAAATTATGTTAATCTTACATTACGTGATAACATCCCCGATTATACAATTGTGCTTTTTAATTTGTTATCTTTTGCTTTTTAGCCATTCCATATCAAGTAATTTAATACTGTTTTAACCGCCATATTGATACTTCCACCCAGACCATGAACACATACTCACCCTTGCATACTCCAACTATTCTCTCATAGCCTGCTTCGCATAAACAGATGAATCCACCTTGTGTGTTATTACAGAACTGATCACAATCATGATCACCAGAAGCACATTCATCTACATCCTGACATCTGTTATCAACATGAGTAAAGCCACTGGAGCAGACACAGTGATAACCACCAGCGTCATTAACACAAACCATGTGTGGCTCATCACATGTGTGATCATTGTCAGAAACACACTTGATGTAATTTACACAGTGCTTGCCGTCTGGTCCAAGAATGTAAGAATCATTACAATAACACAGGAAAGAGCCGATGATGTTTTCACAAAACTGTTCACAGTCATGACTGCTATTGATACACTCATCAATGTCCTCACATTTAAAGTGATTGACTTCTATGTACCCTTGTCTACACGAACAATTGAAGGAACCTTCAGTATCTGTACATTCTTGATCACAGTTATCACTCTCACTTTCACATTCGTCAATGTTTTGACAGTTGTGATCGTCCCCATCTTCCAGCTGGTAACCTACAGGACACTCACATTGGAAACTGTCACCAGACAGTGGTTTACAGGAGTGAGAGCATGGAGCGCTGATACAAGGATCCTCAACTGAAACATATAAGCTGTCAAATTAGGCTTTGTATAGCAGCGTCTATTTTAAATGATCACTTCGAATAAACTGTTCATCCAATCATCCGCTGAAGCAGCCAATTATAATTGTAGAAACTTAAATTAGTGCTCTTTAGACAGGCATATAATTTGAAGAAAAAGTAAAAAGTAAATATAATAAAACATATATAATTGGTTTAACAAAAATCTTATTCTAGGAGATATCAAAGATAAAACATAGCATCCCAATGATATGAAGGGTTTGAAATACGCAACATGTTAAAATTAAGCTTTGTCATGACGTCCCCATTTGAATTGTTCTTCAATTTTTAAATTGTTCATCAAAACCTTTGAGAAAAAGTAGTTGATTGCGAAAAACATGTGATATTATCGTAATGATATAATTACAAAACAAAATGTCCAACAATCAAAAAGTGATACAGCCAATTATGACTTAAAAAAAAACTGAATTAGCATAACGCACGTTTGCATAAATGTGACCTGGTTCGTCATTTCCAAGTCACTTATTAACTCACTTTGCAAATCTGATTAAATTAGCAAACAAAATAAAATAGTTTAAAATGTTTATACATGAAATATTTTCTCTCTGATGCAAGATTTCTAACTTAACCATTTTAAAGTATTACAATGATATCTAATTATATTGAAGAAATGTTGATTTGCCCTGTAATGATAAGCAGCTCGTAATGCTGGAGCGACCTTGCTTGCCGAGCATAGAGCGGTATCAGGTAGCTTAACCATGTTAACGGTTCGATCGTGGTTTGATTTGACTCATAAATCATTGTTGGCTGACATGATTTAGAAGACGGAAAAATCCAATCAGATTTGAATGCTAGAACCACACATATTTGATTTATAAAGTGGATTTAGTTTTGATCGATTTGGCAAATTCTCCAATAAGATGAGACTGGTCTGTGAAACGATAAGGTTTACACTCACCGCAGGTTCTGTCATCACTGTGAAGGATATATCCATCTCTGCAGATACAAACAAAAGACTCCCAGCTCACTGGAGCGCATTCATGAGCACATCCACAATCTGTACAAAAAAGTTGGTTATTTTTGATGAAATAGAGCGTTAGACGGTGCTCAACTATAACATTAGACTATTATTAATCATTTTCACATATTTTATCAGAAAATTCCAAAAACGCTGCAAGTGTTATAATACGCTTCAATAATGTGGCAAATAAAAATAGTAGTTCATTGATACGATTCACTCTGTTTACATAGCTGTTATGTCAATACATTTGATCTCTAGGCAAGCACGGAATAAAAAGTGAGAAAAGGGAAACACACAAAATAATCTGTCTGGATCATCAACTTATCTAAATGTGACCCACGTTGAACCAGGTTTAATTACAGTTATGTATTACTCGGATACTTATGGTGATGTAGGTCTACGCATCATTAGGCCTACTTATAACTACATCTTAGTATGTCTAAATACAGATGATTGTGTTTTAAAGAAGCTGAACCGGAATCACACCCAGATGGTCACGGATCATTGATATTTAAACTTGTTCAAAGCTGTTAAAAGCTAGAGAAGCCTTCAATATTGGGAAAAGCTGGGATGATCGTGTTGTGAGGTTTCATAGTCCGCAGGGATCCTCAACCGCAAACCATGACAACGTGATGACAGCGTGATATCCATATATGCATTGTGGTCTATATGTGAACATCTACATGTATACACGCACGCATTGCCGGATTGGATCACGGTGGAGCGTTGTGCATCACGGATCGTCGTCTGTGTTTCATTTAAAAAAATACGGATTTTAATACGTTATGGATATAGTACAATGACAATGACAATATTTTATTACTCAGGCCTTTGTGGGGCATGGAGCACAGCTGCAATACGAAGTCGATAAACATGTGTAAGGTGTCAAGAACTAGCTGCTGACACGGACGCCCCAGTTGGCAACGCAGCACATACCGGACATTATTCAGGAAGATCCCGTGAACAATACGATAGGCCGGGAGCCGGATCTAGCCCTCGTACTCACAAAAGCTAAGAAATTTTCACTGCGATTTTTATTTAGCTTGACCATTGGGACATGGCGAGTTTTGGTTCGTTTTTGCCAAATAGGACTCTTTAAGCCCTAGGGCCTAATTTACCATTTTTTAGAAGGACAGCAAAACAAAATTGACAGCAATTTGAAAAATTGTTCAAAATAGTAATAGTTTTATTTATTTTCACTATTGTTTTATTCATAGCCCCCGTATCTCGAGCATTATTTTCAAATGCAAATGTCCCTAAAGATAATAACAAAAAAAAACATAAGATATAAATATTATATCTATGGCAATAAATGATCATAGGTAAAAGATGAAATATATATTCCTTGTAAAAGAACGAACTATCTCTGAATAAGCACCGCATCGACGTCTGACCATGTTACGAGCCACAATGATAGTATATAATGCTTACAAAATTCGTGTTTTAACTATCCAACTCCACATTACCGGATGAATTATTTTGTTAAAACTCTATATTAAAAAATAGGGTAGTGGTTAGCACCGCTGCCTTTCACGCCAGAGCTGGGGTTCGGTTCCCGGTCTCGGCGGTTTGAAAGAAACAAAAAATGTTTCTTCCCCATCCACGTGTGAAAGTCAGTATTGTGGGGAGCCTCCGTGACCGAGAGGTAGCGTGCTCGGCCTCAGACAGCCAGGGCTCGAATTTCGAATCCGTCATCTCACCATCCACAGGAGGTTCTCATGGCCCAGTTCAGCCTATATGTGCACAAAGGTGGCATAAAGCCCAATTCATTTCATTTCATTTACAATGTTTAAAATATTGAAGGGTTTCTAATATATCTATACTTCACTTGATATTATACATATCTTCTAGACATGATGAAACAATAAGAAATAATACTTTACATCATAATACTTTACATCATACACAATGTTAACTGAGTATACATAGAATAAAGAGATAGATAAATAATTATCATGATTATATTAGTCAGTTCACAGTTATGTATGCTTATGTATGTTCACAAATGTTTCATGTAAGCATTTTACTGGCCTAATACTTACTTGGCCATCCACGGCAATAAACCACATCTGTGTATGTTTGCGCCCAGATGAATTCAGCTGGATCCAGACCGTGTGGAGGCCAATGTGACGGCCAGCCGTGATTTCTAGCAGGTTGCCAGTCATCATCGTTGTACTTAAGTTTATACCAGTTATCATGCTCTATGTTGCTACATCTCCAGTGTGTATCGGTGACAAACCCATTGGACAGTTTGATGATAAATCCGTAGACACCACCTGTGTTTTCTGTGCGAACACCCAGTAAACGGGTGTTATTTGGTAATGTGACTGTAGATGTTTTAAAAGGACTCCTGATTGTCTTCAGGTAAACACCATCAGCGTAAATATCAGCTTCGTCATCAGCTCGACCTTCTAGCTCACCTGACGTCATATACAGAAAATATAAGCTCATTATTTAGTGTATTTTGACAGCTACACCTACATACAGTTTAGCAGAGATGCTGCTGACAAAAGAACAAAATGTAATGCTATTTTTTTATTTCAATATTTGTTGACAAATAATGCAGGTCTGTGTCTTTTCTTTTAAAATTGAGAATACAAATAATGTGACACTCCCTTAATTTTTCTGTCATTTGGAATCTGTGTTCATATCAGAAAATGACGGCCATGTGCGTCAAACAAAAATACAGCACTTCTATTCTCATGTCATCATTTTTAAGCCACATAACCCACATTAGATTCTTATAAATTATTCTTCAACAATGTTAATAGTTCAACAATTACCATCGCCGCATGAGCTAGAACTAAAATGACATTTGTAATTATTTAGAAGACACAGTAGATTGAGCCAACGTTGGGTCGGTGTTGGCAACGGTGGGCAAACATTACAACAACATTGAGTCTGCGTCGGGGGGCTGCCCCCCCCCCCCCCAAATAGGTGTCACAAAGGATATAAAATAGTGTTATTTCTTTCAATCGGTGTAGCTTAAACATTTCTCAAACTCACTTTTTTCCACCGGAGTTCTCAGAATCTTTAGGCCTTCTTAACCACAGGTGGGCTGCTTACTGTATTACACACGACCAGCCGCCGCCTTTTGTACTACCATTATTTGTTTTGTAAAAATCATCAAAGCTAGGAACTCTTTTTTCAGAGCCATTACATACTTGGCAATTTGTTTGATCTCCAAATAACGAACACATGCTCGTAAGCCGCTGCCGTCACAACAGTGAAAAAAGCTATGGTTTCCTGTTTTTTTTTGTATTTTACAAAGCCATTATATATCACTTGATAATTCATATTACGGCACTGTGATCTCTAAAAATCAACCCTTTATTTACGAGGTCTACTGACAAAGAAATGCTCGTAAGTGTATGTGCATATTAACATTTGGGAATAAAACCTTTCTTCCGAATTTTATAATATTCAAGTGTCCCAATATAGCTGGATAAACCTTGACAAAATAAAAATATAGCCGACTGGCAGCTATTCGTTGCTCATTGTGTTGTAAACCTTGCATTGTGGCAAGAACGTTATTCTGTAATAATATGCTTGTTGTTATTTGAGGATAACTTATCACAAATCTCGCTGACTAGCGGTCATTTTTCAATGTCGGTCATGTCTCATGCATACATAATTGACGAGAAAAACGTAAAATCGCAATAACTTAGAAAATAATCAAGCTAGAAAGGTATTTTTTTGTGTCTATACCTTTGTTTTACGACCCGTAGAATTCGATTAATGTGATATTAAATCTTCAATTCTTCCTAATTAGCATACTTTGGCATATTTAATTCAAGCATTTGATAAAAACGACTAAGCTTTTGAATCAGTTTACTTCCTAAATTGATTTTTGCTTTCGAACTTATATTTTCTACCCCTCTTTATTTGTTTGAGGTATCTTTAACAAATTCTTAGCAGCAACCACTTGACAGCAATGTTATGCATATGCTCATTAGCATATTTTAGCCTAATTTGCATAATTAATGAGGAGAATGTAAAATTGACTACAACAAGTTAATTTTTGCGTGTAAACGTATATTTTGTACGCCTTTTTCGTCTGTATTATAATTATCAAATTCTGACCAGCAACCACCTGGCGATCATTTTAATCATAGTATAATTTGATATTTAATGAGGAAGAAGGATATTGGCTAAAACTTCAAAAATAATTAGGTTGGAATGTTAATTTTTGTGTCTATACCCATGTTTTCGAAAGTGTTCATCACGTGTTTAAAGCAATACCAGAATTGATACATAGGCTGGTGTGGTTTTAGTGTGCATGAAATATCCCCAACATCTCTCTCCATATTCGTGAACTAGGGCATCCGATATGACAAAAAAGTGAGGGTATAGACATGGAAATTTTAGTTTTTTATGACCTAATTAAAGGCAATGGAGCATATTCAAATTCCTAGCCAATTTCTGGTTTGATGTCTCTCATGGGCACCTCAAAACCTTTCCACAAACAATATATCCTCCATTGCCAGTCACAAGTCGTCATTTGATAAGCAGCCTAATGTCTGATTTACTAATACTAGGTTGGAAAGCACAAGGCAAATATATTTGTCTTCTATTTTTCTGAAATATGGGCCTATTGATGTATGGGTGTTGTGGGATTATGCCAGATTCTTTCAAGGGCATGTCCACGCTTTTTAGCCATTTAAATTTTCAATGTAGAAGCCTATGTCATATACATGTCTTCACTATTTTTGTTTGCATTGGAGCATGTCTAGAAACACCCCCGAATTCAAATTACTCACGTAAGCAATTCAGATCATTTTATAACAAAATAATTGATATGGGTCCATAGTCTTACAAAAAAATAGTTTTCAATGATTTGTCGCTAACAAATTTGTCTAATTTGCAAATTCAAAATGGTCGCCATAAGATCAGTGCCAAAAGCGAAAATACGCCATATCATCATATAAAAAAATAATGGCTCTACACGTAGGTTTTCGGCTTTGGGGAATCCGCTGGTGCCATAGGGCGTGTTAGTCTCTTTTGACATGGATACTACTTCCGGTTCAAGTTCGCCAAACCATGGAATTTCTGCGTCACATGGACAACATTCAGTTTCGCAGTGTTCTGTGGTACCGTTGTTCAAGTTTAATTTTGTCATTATTCTGATGATTTTTACTTATGCTGACTAGTCCCATCAACGACCATGGAATGTGTGAGAGAAGTGCTAAGTCTATATAAATCTCAGATGAGTGTTTCATCTTGTAAGACTAATTTGAATCCGAAGTTTGTAAACTGTGGGTATTCCTTCTGGGGACTGTATTTTTCGGTTGTTGGGTACCTGCAGTGTAACCTCAAAGACGGGATATCGGAGATCTGTTAAATATCACACCTGCCACTATAAATTCCTCACACATTTCTCTTCAGTCCTGGTGCAATTTGCTCACCATATTCGTAAAGATATAGACATGATAGGGTTGATTTGCCACCTTTTTGGTTCACAGATTGGAGCAGTTATAATTCAAAGCGAGGTCGCTGACTCTCATGGCAGCATTTACAGTGACCTCGCCCTAAACTATACCAGAACACAACGTGGACAAACCAGACCGGGCGGGGGCCCTAGGGTAGTGGTTAGCACCGCCGCCTTTCACGCCAGAGTCCGGGGTTCGGTTCCCGGTCTCGGCGGTTTGAAAGAAACAAAATTGTTTCTTCCCCATCCACGTGTGAAAGTTAGTATTGTGGGGAGCCTCCGTGACTGAGAGGTAGCGTGCTCGGCCTCAGACCGCCAGGGCTCGAATTTCGAATCCTGTGTCTGGAGGACAGTGTCATCTCAATCATCTCACCATCCTCAGGAGGTTCTCCTGGCCCAGTTTAGCCTATATGTGCACAAAGGTGGCCTAAAGCCCGATTCATTTCATTTCATTTTTACAAACCAGACCATGTAGTAACCATTACAAAAAAGCTATGCCTGTACTGTGACATCACAATGCATGATTCGTGGTGCTGCATGGCATGGACGCACTGATCATGTTATGTATTATATTATGGATTCGACCAGAGCACCCTCGCTCTGGTTAAATCTGCTATTTCGGATGGGCTGAGTCTTGGCTAATTCCGATATTTCGGATGACATAACATACTTTGGTATGACCCCTTATCTGTTATAAGCTCCAGTATTTTTGAGGTCCATGGCTGAAATACATTGTTACAATAATAAAACGAATAATTAAAGGCATATGGCCTGCATTTTGATTTTATTTACCCCCAAATTAAGAACTTATGAGTGATTCGAAACGAAACGTGGCCATGCCAGTTTCTAAGCTGATTTTGTTTCAGCTGGCCCTCGATTGCTCAATGGTCTGTGAGATGAACGTAGTACGTTTGATGATTTATTCTCCATTTGTTTGTATTTATATCTACTGAGTGTGAGCCAGGACCCAACTGTTAGAACTAAATCTATTATGTGAAACCCAGTGACGTCACTCGGGGAAAACAAGGTTATATAACATCCCCTCCCCCATACTTCAATGTGTGAAACGCAGTTACGTCACTCGGTGAAAACAAGGTTATATAAGACCCCTCCCCCATACTTTATTATATTAGCCAGCTCGGTGAAAACAAAGGAGGTCATGTCATTGAGTGTCTCAGAATAGGGCCTTAAGTAACAGCATCTAGCCGCTATGTAGCAGTACACCGGCATAGTCTCAGTCTATGTAGCTCTATATTGTACATTTAGGTTTAGAATTAAATATTACTTTATTTACAGGATCTCTCACATTTGTTCCTGGCATATGTTGCCCTCATTGTAACATAGACATCATTGTATCAAATCTTGTGAAGTTGTAAGCTACTCGTGGTGGCCATTTTTGTCAATGTCAATGTCAATGTCAGTAATTTTGCAGTTTTGAGTGAGCATCTGGAACATTGGTTTGATGAAAGCCATACTACCTGATGGGATATAATTATTAGTTTTGGGATGTAATTATTAGTTTTAGCATAGTTTTATTGCACATATATTTATGTTTAAATTTTGTGTGAATGTTCCTATCAATTGGTGACTTTGCACAAGTTTTTCCAGGAAATGAGATTATTAGACACTAGGCAGCCATTTTCAACTTTTATTTTTTCAATACCTTGATATTTTTGTACACATTCACTTGAAATGTAACGCACTCTAAATTAAGTCACAAAGAAAAGTTTATATTGACTAGTTTTACAGAAACCTGTAAAATAAATGCATAAAAACAGATATTCGGTAGCTCTGGGGAACAAAATATTTCAAAATTATCGACAGCTCTATGGAATTCCTTTTTACTAAAATAATAAAGTGAGTCAACGTCTGTTCACTGGTAGTTTATTCAGCAGAATGACAGAATGATTCAATAACGAATATCCACTCCACCTACCACTGGAGAGTCGTCTTCCGTGATAGGTGGATTAGATTAGTAATGTACAATGTAATTGGCCAAGTCAATCTGCATCCTATTCCAACAGCGGAATAGCACACAGACCGAGCATAGAACAGCCCATAGCATAATGTCCAATCATATATAACTGATGCCACATTCCCCCTCCCCCTCTAGTGATAATGACTTGTGACATTAGAATGAATACTTTATTATCGGTTATTTATCTCAATGTTGAAACCGAGTCTGGCAGATTGCCTGACTGCTCGACCAGAAGTGTTTCCGTCTTTGATGGTAGGGGTGTGTGGTTTTGACAGGCTTCAATCTGTCTATAGAAATATTTTTAATATTTCCTTTCATTTTATTTTGTCATGTTTATCAGACCTTCCAATAACTACGTGTGGTCCATCGTAAGGGCACATTAGAAAAATTTGTGTCGCCATTCGTCTCACGAACACGTGTGTACAAGATCTCAAATCCGGGTGCACAAATACAGTTTTATTATTGGTGTGACGAGGTGCGACAGGCATAATGTCCGACATGACTTTGCGTAGTTGATCTGCGTACTTAGTCATATCACTGCACGTTGCTCGAGCAGATGGCGCGCAGTATTCACCTGGTAATCTCAAAGTAGTTACATAGACGAGTTCGCTTGATGAACAGCTTAAATCTTCTTTGATTGCAGTTCTCACTCCTAGTAATACTATATGAAGCGCGGCCATCCAATCAGGGTATGCGTTATGCATGCGGAGTGCCTCTTTCAACTGGCGGTGGAAGCGCTCAGCCATACCGTTCGATTGAGAGTGATAGGCTGTGGTTCTGTGTCTCTTGACGGCCAACATTTGGCACAACTCAGTCCAAAGTCTGGATTCGAACTGGCGGCCCCTATCCGTGGTAATGACTGATGGGACCCCGAAGCGACAGATCCAGCTGTTGGAAAACGCTCTGGCACCAGTGTGTGCTTGTATGTCTGGTATCGAGATCGCTTCTGGCCACCCTGTGAACCTATCACCACAGGTAAGTATATAGCGTTGGCCCTGGGAGAACAATAAAGGGCCTACTATGTCAACGTGTACCTGGTCGAAACGTCTATCTGGCAACATGAACGGCATAATTGGAGTGGCCGTGTGACGAGAGACTTTTGCTTTCTGGCAAGGAATGCAAGTCTGTGCCCAAACAGCTATGTTGCTATTCATTTTCGGCCACACAAAACGAGCCGTTATTAAATTCCTGGTGGCTCTGCCGCTGGAATGAGATAAATTATGCAATAAGTTGTATACCGAGCGCCTGAAAGCCGTAGGGATAAACGGTCTAGGTTCCCCTGTGGATACGTCACACCATAACACATATTTAGAGTTAATCAGCTCCATCTGCCTGAGACGTAATCCACGGGGATGGTTCAAGCCCTGGTGTAGATCGGGATCCGTAGTTTGAGCGACCGCCAGGGCTTCATAATCCAGATCAATGGTCTTATTTACGGAGTCAACCACTAACTGCGAGAGGGCGTCAGCAGTCGGGTTGTCAGACCCCGCGATATGCCTGATATCAGTGGTAAACTCGGCAATGAATGCTAAATGTTTGATTTGACGCGGAGATGGACATTCTGTTTTAGACGTCAAACAAAACGTTAATGGCTTATGGTTCGTCAATACTATAATTCGCGGCCTTCCACGAAGTGATGAAAATGCATCACTGACAAGTACACCGCTAGCAATTCTCTGTCAAATGCACTATATTTGGTTTCTGGTGGACGTAGTTTTTTACTGAAGAAGCCGAGTGGCTTCCACATATTACACTGATACTGTTGGAGCACACCACCTACTGCATGATCTGACGCGTCAACCATTATATTGGTCGGGGCGTTGTGGACAGGGTGTACAAGGAGTGTAGCGCCTACGAGTGCGTCTTTGGCTGTCTGAAACGCTGTCTTAGCTTCGTCTGTCCATTTCAGGGGGAGATTGCTGTTTTGAGATTTTTTTTCTTTGACAGCACTACTGCAGGATAACACGTGGTTGAGTTGTGTAAGGTAGTTGGTGCACCTTGGCAGAAAACGATGATAGAAATTAACCATCCCCAAGAAACGTCTCAACTCCTCTGACGTTCAGGGAGGGAAAAATTACAAATTGCACTCACTGATGATTCTAGTGGTGTTATACCACACGATGAGACGTGGTGTCCAAGAAAATCGAGTTCTGCAACGCCAAACACACACTTGGTCGGGCCCACTATTATACCGTATTCTGACAAACGTTGACAGACCAGACGCACGTGGTCTACTTGCTGCTCTTTATTTGAACTGGCTATTAGTACATCGTAGATATACGCAAAACAGGACCCCTGATTACTTCGTCTATGAATCGCTGAAATGTCTGTCCGGCATTTCGTAGACCAAATGGGGTTCGTTTGAAATTGAATAAACAGAACCTTGTGATAACTGCTGTTTTGTGTACATCACAGGGCTCCACAGGTATCTGGTGATAGGCCCTGACCAAGTCGATTTTACTGAATATCTTAGCGCCAGCTAGCCCTGCGGTAAAATCATGTATGTGCGGTACTGGGTATCTATCAGGTATCGTACACACATTCAATGCGCGGTAGTCACCACAGGGACGCCAGTCCCCCGGTGATTTCCTGAGTACCCTATGCAGTGGTGAAGCCCACTCACTTTTACTTGTTTCAATAATACGCAGCTCGAGCATATGATCCAATTCTCGTTTGGCGATGGTAAGTCGATCCGGCACCAGTCTACGGAGACGTGCATGTACTGGCGGTCCTGTAGTAACTATGTGATGAGTTACTCTGTGCTTTGGTGGAGCACTGTTTTATGTTGGCTGTATCAACTCTGGGAATTCTGTTAAAACAGCTGCCGAGGCGTTTTCTTTTGAGATCGAAAGAACATGCAACTTCAAGGCTTTGTAGTCGCAAGGCAGACTCGTGACGGATAAATCTGTGTTGGCATCACGTAGTTGATGGCGCGGTAAATCCACTAATAATTCGTTATCCCACAAAAAGTCTGCACTTAAAATTGGAATCGCCACTGCCGCCACAGTGAAAATCCAGCGAAACGTTCTGCGTAAACCGAAGTCCATGGACAGAGAGACTTCGCCGAACGTGGGTATTGTTGATCCATTTGCTGCCTGCAACCTCTATGATTGTTTCTTTACCTTGCGTGTGACCATGTTCCGGGGAACAACACTAATCTCTGCTCCCGTGTCTACCAGAAAACGGGTACCAGATAATCTGTCGGCGACATACAAAAGTGTGGGCTTTTTAGGGCACGCCAGTGACGTCGCATTTACTTGTTGGCCCGCGCGTTTCCCAAGCGCCAGGAACATGGGTGGTTACAACGCCTTCCGTCTTGGCCGTACGTTGCGTGGTACCAACACCAAGGTGCGGTTTGGCCTGTGGCAGAAAAAGCATCTGTGCCCGTCTGAATCACTTTATTATCGCGGGAGCGTGATTTGCCAACTCAGCGATAACGTAAGTTGTTAGCAGACACAGGCTGTAATCCGTCGACTTGAAGTTTCTGTAGTGCAGAATTTAAATTAGACACCTCTTGTTTCAAAACACTTACTTCGCTTGCGAGCATAGAAAAAGGCTGAATGACCACTGACAATGAAGCTGCGTTATCCCCGTGTACTGACGTGTGATCACTGGCTTCCAGCATTTTGTCGGCCAGCTGGGCTAACTTATCCAGCGGCGTGTCGTATATTGATGAGGCTAGCACCACTCTGATGTTAGCGGGAAGACGATTGTCAAAGAAATGGGTCAAGAAGATATCAACCACCAGTTGAGGTTTTTCGCCGAGGAGCTGTCTCATGTGACGTAGAAGTTGTAACAGTCGTATTGTAACAGTCATGTTAGAACAGTTATGTTGTAACAGTCGTGCTGTAACAGTCGTGTTGTAATAGTTTTGTTGTTGCAGTCATATTGTAACAGTCGTGTTGTGATAGTCGTGTTGTAACAGTCGTGTTGTAACAGTCGTGTTGTAATAGTCGTGTTGTAATAGTCGTGTTGTAACAGTCGTGTCGTAACAGTAGTGTTGTAACAGTCGTGTTGTAATAGTCGTGTTGTAACAGTCGTGTCTTCGGCGCTGATCAGTTTCTGTAGTTTTTTCCACTCTGACAGGCTCGTACGTCGTATCAATTCAGCCCGTAACTCGTCATAAGGGCTGCTTTCTGGTCTGTTTACCACCAAATCTCTCACCTCAGCTGCAACATCGTGAGACATTGAAGCCACCACGTGAAAAAAATTAGTAGACTGCTTGGTAATTTCACGTGTAGCGAATTGGGCTTCAACTTGCGCGAACCATAATTCTGGATCTGAAGGCCAGAAAGTAGGTAATTTAAGCGCGGCGACTTGCACAGGTTTCGCAGTCGGCTCTGTCTTCTCAGCATGCTCGTCACCGTTGCCCATATTCACTGTAACACTCACCGTGAAGATGCGGGCACTTGAACAATACACTGAACACTGTATGCTGGTTGCACGAGTAGATAGCTGCTAGTAGTGAACACTTTGTGAACGTGATGTTTCGTATCACGTCGCGGTCACCAATATGGAATTCCTTATTACTATAATAATGAAGTGATTCAACCTCTGTTCACTGGTAGTTTATTCAGCAGAATGACAGAATGATTCAATAACGAATATGCACTCCACCTACCACTGGAGTGTCGTCTCTCGTGATAGGTGGAGCAGATTAGCAATGTACAATGTAATTGGCCAAGTCAATCTGCATGCTATTCCAACAGCGGAATAGCACACAGACAGAGCATGGAACAGCCCATAACATAATGTCAAATGATATATAACTGATGCCACAGCTCTTTTGTCTGCTGGTCATTTAGCATTTTCGGACGGCCATCTTAATTTTTGTGAGCTTGAGATAACATTACTATTATAACACGACTGTTACAGCACGACTGTTACAACATAACTGTTCTAACATGACTGTTACAATACGACTGTTACAATACGACTGCAACAACAAAACTATTACAACACGACTGTTACAACACGACTATTACAACACGACTGTTACAACACGACTGTTACAGCACGACTACCACAACACGACTGTTACAACACTACTGTTATAACACAAATATTACAACACGGCTGTCACAATACGACTATTACAACACGACTGTTACAACACGACTGTTACAACACGACTGTTACAACACGAATGTTACAACACGACTGTTACAGCACGATTGACGATCTTTACAACACGACTGTTACAACACGACTATCACAACATGACTATTACAACACGATTATTACAACACACCTGTTATAGCACGACTGTTATAATACGACTGTTACACCACGACTGTTACGACACGACTGTTACAACACGACTATCACAACACGACTTTTACAATACGACTGCAACAACAAAACTATTACAACACGACTGTTACAAAACGACTATTACAGCACGACTGTTACAACACGACTGTTACGATACGACTGTTACAACACGACTGTTACAACACGACTATCACAACACGACTGTTACAATACGACTGTTACAATACGACTGCAACAACTAAACTATTACAACACGACTGTTACAACACGACTATTACAGCACGACTGTTACAACACGACTGTTACAATACGACTGTTACAATACGACTGTTACAACACGACTGTTACAACACGACCGTTACAATACGACTGCAACAACAAAACTATTACAACACGACTGTTACAACACGACTGTTACAACATGACTGTTACAACACGACTGTTACAACACGACTACCACAACACGACTGTTACAACACGACTGTAATAACACACATATTACAACACGACTGTTACAACACGACTGTTACAGCACGATTGACGATCTTTACAACACGACTGTTACAACACGACTATCACAACATGATTATTAAAACCCGATTATTACTACACACCTGTGATAACACGACTATCACAACACGACTGTTGCAATACGACTGCAACAACAAAACTATTACAACACGACTGTTACAACACGACTATTACAACACGACTTTTACAACACGACTGTTACAACACAACTGTTCCAAACACGACTATTACAACTGTTACAACACGACTATTACAACACGACTATTACAACAATATTTCAACAGGACTATTGCACGACTGTCACAACACGACTGGTATAACACGACAGTTATAGCACAACATTTACAACACGACAGTTATAACACAACTGCTAGAACACGACTGCTACAACACGACTGTTACAATACGACTGTTACAACACTACTATTACAGCACGACTATTGCAAGACTGTTACTCCACTACTGTTACAACACGACTGCTACAACACGACTATTACAGCACGAGATTCAAGCCAGTACCTCTGGCTTCGATCCCAAACCGGATCCATTGAGCCATCTTAGCCGGCCACCTAGCAAGTAAAGGGCTAAGTTTCACATATATAACAACTAGTTTTTTTGCCCCTCAACATCTCCCCACATAGGTGTCTGCTGATACAGATGTGTTGTGTTTTACACACTCTTCTAATAACGGTGTCGATGAATTTCCATATTTACATTGTACACAAGCTTCAGTATTACCTGGCTAAACCAAGCTACTCACATCGCGATGTGGTCAGGATAGTTCACTATAATATATATGCACAGGAGCAGTAGTGTATTTTACAGATAATTGAAATGTCAAAACCTCTATATACGTATCTTACCTGCTGATCCATAACACAAACACACACACCACAACATGATTCTGCATGACAATAAATCCGGA
>OZ024908.1:6493895-6628895 GCA_964017125.1 Flabesymbios commensalis
ACACGACTGTTACAGCACGACTGACGACTGTTATAACATGACTGTTACAACACAGCACGACTGTTGCAACACGACTGCTACAACACGATTGTTACAACACAACTATTACAACACGACTGTTACACCACGACTGTTACGACACGACTGTTACAACACGACTATTACAACACGACTGTTACAACACTACTGTTACGACACGACTGTTACAACACGACTATTACAACACGACTATTACAACACGACTGTTACAACACGACTGTTACAACACGACTATCACAACACGACTGTTACAATATGACTGCAACAACAAAACTATTACAACACGACTGTTACAGCACGACTGTTACAACATAACTGTTCTAACATGACTGTTACAATACGACTGTTACAATACGACTGCAACAACAAAACTATTACAACACGACTGTTACAACACGACTATTACAACACGACTGTTACAACACGACTGTTACAGCACGACTACCACAACACGACTGTTACAACACTACTGTTATAACACAAATATTACAACACGGCTGTCACAATACGACTATTACAACACGACTGTTACAACACGACTGTTACAACACGACTGTTACAACACGAATGTTACAACACGACTGTTACAGCACGATTGACGATCTTTACAACACGACTGTTACAACACGACTATCACAACATGACTATTACAACACGATTATTACAACACACCTGTTATAGCACGACTGTTATAATACGACTGTTACACCACGACTGTTACGACACGACTGTTACAACACGACTATCACAACACGACTTTTACAATACGACTGCAACAACAAAACTATTACAACACGACTGTTACAAAACGACTATTACAGCACGACTGTTACAACACGACTGTTACGATACGACTGTTACAACACGACTGTTACAACACGACTATCACAACACGACTGTTACAATACGACTGTTACAATACGACTGCAACAACTAAACTATTACAACACGACTGTTACAACACGACTATTACAGCACGACTGTTACAACACGACTGTTACAATACGACTGTTACAATACGACTGTTACAACACGACTGTTACAACACGACCGTTACAATACGACTGCAACAACAAAACTATTACAACACGACTGTTACAACACGACTGTTACAACATGACTGTTACAACACGACTGTTACAACACGACTACCACAACACGACTGTTACAACACGACTGTAATAACACACATATTACAACACGACTGTTACAACACGACTGTTACAGCACGATTGACGATCTTTACAACACGACTGTTACAACACGACTATCACAACATGATTATTAAAACCCGATTATTACTACACACCTGTGATAACACGACTATCACAACACGACTGTTGCAATACGACTGCAACAACAAAACTATTACAACACGACTGTTACAACACGACTATTACAACACGACTTTTACAACACGACTGTTACAACACAACTGTTCCAAACACGACTATTACAACTGTTACAACACGACTATTACAACACGACTATTACAACAATATTTCAACAGGACTATTGCACGACTGTCACAACACGACTGGTATAACACGACAGTTATAGCACAACATTTACAACACGACAGTTATAACACAACTGCTAGAACACGACTGCTACAACACGACTGTTACAATACGACTGTTACAACACTACTATTACAGCACGACTATTGCAAGACTGTTACTCCACTACTGTTACAACACGACTGCTACAACACGACTATTACAGCACGAGATTCAAGCCAGTACCTCTGGCTTCGATCCCAAACCGGATCCATTGAGCCATCTTAGCCGGCCACCTAGCAAGTAAAGGGCTAAGTTTCACATATATAACAACTAGTTTTTTTGCCCCTCAACATCTCCCCACATAGGTGTCTGCTGATACAGATGTGTTGTGTTTTACACACTCTTCTAATAACGGTGTCGATGAATTTCCATATTTACATTGTACACAAGCTTCAGTATTACCTGGCTAAACCAAGCTACTCACATCGCGATGTGGTCAGGATAGTTCACTATAATATATATGCACAGGAGCAGTAGTGTATTTTACAGATAATTGAAATGTCAAAACCTCTATATACGTATCTTACCTGCTGATCCATAACACAAACACACACACCACAACATGATTCTGCATGACAATAAATCCGGACAGTTTGAGTAAATCATTATCCCGATGCGGTGATTAGTTGTATTAGTGTTGTACGTCTAGTTTTCGTCTTGGTAAATATAGAGACAGTGAGCCATACATCTACAAATATTTCAAGATATTATCAGTCCACAGGTTTAAATACTCCACAGTTTGATTCATAGAGTGATTCATATTGTTATTGTACAATGACACATGGATAATTCAATAAATAACCTAAACTTAACATGCCTAAAAATAATTATACTACCATTTTGTTGTGTTGATCAGTTACTCTAAGCATAAAATATAATTTAAAATATTTTGTGATATTATTTTGTGTTTCAAGGGTTGCCACGCCTCAGTGATCATATTACTGCAATAAACCAGGCTTATATATGTATATCGTTGTTTTATGTAACAACATTTATCATTGGATTCATAAAGTTTATTTCATAAAGAAATAATCATAACTCTTGTAATAAAACTAATAAAACACCAGTGTGTTGTATTTACAGTCAGCACTAAAGCAAATTTACAACGATAGACATTTGCGTAAAAATAAGCGAAATTGTAAAACAATTGATTATCCCATAGCACTGTTAGTATCCCGTAACTATGTATGATAATTACGTAAAACGATACTTAATTTTGAGATCGTCCTCTTCATGTGCTCTACACCAATGGTTATACATAATATGATAAAAACCAAAATAACAAAATAATCGCTGAACTTGGTTATTATTAAATGTGTACCCTCTTTGCTGATTGTATATATATATTGTAAATCTTACGTCATAATATTTAGTTAATCCATGTCAGCATGTATGTTGTAATGAAGTGCTCAGTTGAATTCTTTATTATTCTTGCTAACACAGTATGCTTCCGTTTCTACTAAGCTTAGATTATATATTGTAGATTATTTTATGGTTGACGACTACATGTGTCGCTGACAGGGAAGTATAAATCGCTTCAGTAATCACCGCAATTCAGATAAGCTGTTTACATGATAAAGACGACGCCATATGTAATAACTTCTAAGATATTAATATAATAATATAAAACGGCGTAACAGTTTAAGATCACTCCCCTGTTCAGGTGCACCGGAGGTAATCTGAAACTAGTTTCAAGTTACTCCCTCTAGTTTCAAATTACCCCTCCATTCTACCGGTTAACTTTCAAAGATAACAGTTATTATATTTTATATTTTATTCACATGGCATTGGGACATTGTTCTGAGACACTGTAATCACCATAATTAAAAGCCTTTGATCGCCAGGGCACTCACTAAAAATGGTCTTTTTAAATGTCTAGCATGAGGTCTTGAAACATTTTGATAACCATATAACTCTTTTATCTCCATGACAAATAACGACAAATTGTTGTCTTGAAACACTTTAAACTCTACATGAACCTTGGATTCATATGGCAATTAGTGAAGAGAACCTGTTATCACGATGTCTGGAGAAACTTCCATTTCTCTATAACATTACGAACTAAAGAAGAAAAATCTTTGTTTTGTATCATTGTCATTTAATTTATTTATTTCAGATATGACGTTGGCCATGTTTCCGTGCCTGTTTTAAAGTCTGTTTCAAGCCTATTTTTGTAGGTATATATCTGTATATAACCATTATCCGTGATCAAATAACAACAATACCCGCATAGGGGCCTACATTGCCCGCAATACCAGTCATATACAACATAATCAAACCAAAATGGTCGTCGCATAAAAAATAGATCGCCCATGTCAAAAAACTGTAATGTTAACCATTTAACCGCCGATCCCGGTAGTATATGTTTCTTCATATTTATTAGGACATTAAATACCAGCTTTTGAACATGCTAAAGATAAAATGTGACATCAAACAATAACATTTCACAAAATCGTTGACCATTTTGTCAAATCTGAATAATTTTCACTCACTTGAAGTTGTCAATCGCGTCAGTGAGACACAACTTCAAATGAGTAAAAATTCCAATTAATTAATTTTGCGGTTAAAGGTTTAGCCCTGGCAGGTATAGAGTTGACATTGATTGGACATTTACCATGTTGCCCATGTGGTTTCAATGTGTATTCGAAACGTGACGACTAAAAAAAAATATATTCTTTAAGGTCAGCAATAATCAAGTTTGTCGTGTAGGCCCTACGGACCCAAATGACGGGGAGGTAGATTAAAAATGATTTGTTTCCGTTTCCAGATAACTTGTTTCAACTCCCTCCCCCCTCCCCGGTACGCTGAACCTAGTTTTAACGTACCACCCACCCCCCTCCCCCGCCCACGGTACGCTAAACCCTGTCTTAACGTACCCCCGGGGGTAATCTGAAACGAATGGAGGTAACTATGAAACTGGACTATTTCTAGTTTCAGCACACCACGGTATGCTGAATACTTACGTGATTTCTGCACTGCATAATGTATTAAACATGTTATGTTAATGCTAAATACAATCATAGATTAATCATGATGATACAATGATATGCATGCAGTGAGTCGTAAACATTACTTGATTAATTTCCCGCAATCCAAAAACACTTGATCGTCAAAATATTCAACAATGTTCTAAGATATGCCTGGTCGAAATACTTTATTTGACTTGTCTTTTTCTATAATTATAGAAGCATTTCACAGAGTTTGGGCTGCTGGGATGAATCTCATTGTTTAGCTTAGCGTTGGTCCATAGCACAAAGATGTATAGGCCTACTTGTTGAGACTGGTTATCATTTTCAACATGTTCAACAAGCACCGATAACAGCATCACTGGCCAAAACTGTGTGATTGATTAAATTGCCATCTTCGATATTTACAGGATCATTCTATAGGGTTATACCTGGTTATATGAAAGTCATTGCACTTTATTATTCCCATTTAGCATATATCATCTGCTATGCATTAATGACTGACATGATTGACATGACTGACTAACTGACCTGACTGACTAACTGACCTGACTGACTGACTGACTGACTGACTGACTGACTGACTGACTGACTGACTGACTGACTGACTGACTGACTGACTGACTGACTGACTGACTGACTGACTGACTGACTGACTGACTGACTGACTGACTGACTGACTGACTGACTGACTGACTGACTGACTGACTGACTGACTGACTGACTGACTGACTGACTGACTGACTGACTGACTGACTGACTGACTGACTGACTGACTGACTGACTGACTGACTGACTGACTGACTGACTGACTGACTGACTGACTGACTGACTGACTGACTGACTGACTGACTGACTGACTGACTGACTGACTGACTGACTGACTGACTGACTGACTGACTGACTGACTGACTGACTGACTGACTGACTGACTGACTGACTGACTGACTGACTGACTGACTGACTGACTGACTGACTGACTGACTGACTGACTGACTGACTGACTGACTGACTGACTGACTGACTGACTGACTGACTGACTGACTGACTGACTGACTGACTGACTGACTGACTGACTGACTGACTGACTGACTGACTGACTGACTGACTGACTGACTGACTGACTGACTGACTGACTGACTGACTGACTGACTGACTGACTGACTGACTGACTGACTGACTGACTGACTGACTGACTGACTGACTGACTGACTGACTGACTGACTGACTGACTGACTGACTGACTGACTGACTGACTGACTGACTGACTGACTGACTGACTGACTGACTGACTGACTGACTGACTGACTGACTGACTGACTGACTGACTGACTGACTGACGACTGATTAATATTACACGATAGTCGCATCAATGAGTATTTCATTGCTGTTGACAGTATTCGCTGCATATCTTTATATCTGCATACAATGTGTTTTATACGAATCCTTCCACTAAACGAGGTCTATATTTTGCAAATTCCGATTATGAACCTCCTTACAGAAATACAAAAACACAATGGGCGATGCGTTCATTTCTGAGAATATCTATTTATATTTGTTGAATAAGTTGATATTTTATGTGTAGAGAAATTACAAACTGAAATAACTTTTGCTTTGAAAATCGTTCTAGAAAGTAAAATTGTATATAATCTCCAAGTATTGTAAAATGTTAGTCACAAAACAAACAAAATATTGCATTTTTCAGCAACTTGAAGCTATGGGTCGCGGTGGCGGGACACAATATCAAGTGAACAAAAACAATAATTATTCAGATTGGCGCTAAAAGGGTGAACAGTCATTGAACCCTGAGATATAGCAGGATGCTACAAATTAACAAACACAATTCTCCACTTTCATTTATAGCTATATTTCATTATTTGACAAAGTTTTATCTTGTGTGTAATTGGATACATTATTACTCTTGCTAACATATTATTATTTAGTTTGTAGTATATTTATAATATAATGTAGATTATTGATAGTTGACGACTGGCAGATTCTCTGACAGGGAAGTTAAATTCGCCTGAGTGATCACTTGAAAATCAGATAAGATGTTTACATGATAAAGCTGGGCCGTATGTATTCACTTCGTTGGCCGTATGTATTAAGCCACACGCTTTAGTCGCTCAATCCCTATATTATAGTCATTGCTTGGGTTTCCAGTTGTCCACCAAAAAAAGCTCCCATCTTCTGACACTGAAAATGCATGTTTTCTGAATAAAAACAACTTATGTGACATTACAATGGGGTATAGAATTATACATATACTTATAAACCATGTACAGCGCAGCTTTAAGTGCGCAATGATCATGATAATGATTAATATGTACATAAAACATCTGTTCTTTATATATAGTCATATGATATATTCGTCATGTTCATACATGCAGAATAGCTTTGAGTGAACGATAATGATTGAAGTGGACAAAATAACGACCAGTTGTAGAAAACATACTGTTTCTTAGCTTCATATGATGATAACATCTATGTATCTCAGTAAGCTTCGTATATGTTAATATGTTATTTCGGGTAAAATAATGATTGAATGAAGTAATGAATGGGTCACCTTCGTGCATATGTAGGCTAAACTGGGCCAGGATAACCTCCTCAAGATGGTGAGATAAATGAAATGACAGTGCCCTCCAGACACATGTTTCAAAATTCGAGCACTGGCGACTTTATAGCCAAGGACAACAACATTCTTAATCAACAGTTTTTATCATTAGGAGACCACCATTCACTCTCCAGGGGGAGAGGGAGGGTTTGGGCTGAAGTTTTGACGCGGATACATTATTTATTTCACCCCGGCTCGGCGGCGCACTGATAATGTTAAATCTACTACTTGTTAAAAAAGAACATAATTATAGAACATAAATTATTTATTTCATGAAGAGCCCGCCCGAAATTATTTATTTCAAAAATACATCAGACGCAATTCGCCTCCCCCACCACATGGAAATTGAATGGTAGTCCCCTTATGCTATGGTGACCTTGCCTGGCTGCATCCGTCACATGAAGTATGATTCTATCATCGGATTATTGCTGACTACAAGGTTCTAGGTCCTCCTTGTCGAATGTTTGATGAGTTAGTGAATATTGCTTTACGTCGCTTTCTGTACACTGAGACAATATCGCGATAGCACGAAGCATGAAGCCGGGACTATGCCCTACTCTTATTTCGAATGACGGTTTTTTTAAGTGCACAGTACCATTCGCAGCACAATACACTCCATGCCTTTGAACAGTTTTGAGCACTGTATATACACAACCACAATGACAAATATCCGGCCCGACAGGGATTTAAACCTTGTAGGCTTACAAGCCCAGTCGATACGAATGCGCCATCGAAGCCGGCCCAAAGATTGAGGAATACAAGCAGCATTCTCACCTATTGAAGTTCTGTATTTTGAGTGTCAAGTTTACAGATCTCGGAGGCCACGTATTCAAACAGCTCAACTTTTTTCCGTTTATTCTGAGGAAGCTTTGCCAATTTTTGGTAACCGTGAGCCACCACTCTTTTACGGATTCCAGTTCATCTGTGCTCTTGTGCAGATTGTTTCAGTTTTAATCGTCCAAAACAATGCCAAGACCATTTTTTTACCATTTTGGTATTTCAATAGGAGTTTTTTTAAAGCCATATTCATAGATTCACGTTAAACATTACAATGCAAATAAAAAATCCGCCTTATGCCGTAAATAAACAATTATTTATTAGCCCTATTTGAGCCACAGTGTGCAATTGGTGTATCAATTATAAAGAGATAAGTTTCTACTCAAAATACATTGTTTTTTCGACACTTTACTGGGGAATAGGTTTATTATTGTTATTTATACATTATTTTAATTGTCTGTACCATAATACGGAAATTATTTACCATGATTTCATTTTTTCTAGTATTGATGTACAGCTCACTAAAATGGCAAATAAAAGGGCTGATACCATAATGAATTTTTTTGTAGATATTTTCGGTGAAACATATTTTAATATCTTTAACATATGTTTAACAATAACCCGACTCTTTTAATAAGGGGCGGGGGTGCCCCGAACGAAGCCCTTACGCTCAGTTACAAGGTAGTTCCACTCCTGATGTGGATAAGTAGGCTTATACCTTTGTGTAGCTCTGTACCAAATTTTGTGTTTTTTTCAAATTGGGAACGATTTTACCTAATTTAGGGCATTTACTTTACATAACAAAAAAGGGGTGTGAACCCCTAACGACCCATGGATCCGCCCTCAATTTGTTTTAATAAACTATAAACATCACTAATAATCAGTTTTGAAGACATATTTGTTGAAAAAATGATACATATTCACTCGACAATGAATAAGTAATAATAATAATTAATATAGTAAATCAGTTGTTTGTGTTTTTTGTTCACCACCACCTAAATTTTTGGGGTATTTTTGCAAATTGTAAAAAAATATTGTTATTATTTTTTTTTGTACGAAGCCCATACGTCATCAAACATGTTTTAAGTACTGGTATTATAAAAACAAAAGTAATATTATTATGTGTCTTTTGTCGTTTAGGTACAGCTAGTCATAATTTACCTAAATTACCCCCCCCCCCCCCCCTGCCATTGATGCCCTATAACTTTCCTGTACATGTAGATACAGATGCACACATGGACTTAAAATGATCCCAAGATGTTACTCTTTCAGAAAATCTAAGGGATCGTCTGTTGGCGGGGGGGGGGGCGGTTGTGCAACACGACCACTTTTTTGTGACACCGGCTCCCAGCCTAACTGTTACAAGACGACTGTCACAACACGACTGTTATAACACGACTGTTACACCACGACTGTTACAACACGGCAATTACAACACAATTGTCACAACACAACTGTCACAACACAACTTTTACAAAACGACCGTTACAGCACGACTGTTACAACACCACTGTTGCATCACGACTGTTCCAATACCACTTACAGCACCACTGCTTCAACACGACTGTTACTGTACAACTTAAAAATGAGGTTCACTGGGAGCCTAGTGAATGATATAATCTAATACTTGCTTATCACTGTGACCAATGGTGAATTTTCGAATTTTACGCTCTACAAAATCCTGCCCTCCGTTTCTAGAGAAGAGTGGAAGTTTATTTTTTGACAAATACCTCAATCTACCTGAAACAATCGTAAAACCCCACTTGCTAAAGGTTGATTAAGGAATTATGGCTTTGGAACCTACTAATATATAACTGTTAGTCGTTTGACGTTTGTGCGCATCTTTGACCTAAATTTAGGAGACTTTCACCTCACACTTTAGAACTTCTGATATGTTGCTTGTCATACTTCTAACAAACTTTCCTGAAATGTCAGCTTGTTACGAATTTGTTCCAGGTATCAAGCTAACTTTCCTGAACTATAGGCCTATATGCTTAAAAGCGACATAAAACCTTATTAATTATTCAAAGTGTATTTTATTTGCCACTCATTATCATAATATACAAAACGTTGTATGGACTCCAACGCAAGATGTAGCCACAAATCCTCATTTTACTCTTGGGCAACATTGAGCCAATACTGGTTGAACGTCTCCTCTTTGCTTCGTGTCCTGGAACAACTAAAGAAGGGTGTGTGGTGCAAACAGCAGAGATGAAGTCAGTATCACTTGAAAACCTGCGACACAGCTGTCGGCTATGCCATACACTGTCACATGAAAACACATCATCTCATTGTGTTGTCGACTAGGCCATACACTATGAAAACATTCCATATGTCTGTTTGTGGATTAATGCAGTAATTATATTGTAGAAGTAAATTAAAAAAAAAACTAAGAATATTATTATATATGGTTTAGATATCACCGAGATGTCTATATCACGTTGTTTAAACATTGAACATAATATCTATTTTGTTAATTAATTAGCAAAAGATCACTGTACACAAATCCATCCCTTTCCCATTTCGATTTTCATATTTTAATTTTTGAGTGTATCTACATAATCACAAGAATCACAAGAAAATTAGTTGGAAGACAAAGTTATGATAATGCAATATCTCAAATTAATTGAACGTGTTATTTTCTGTATTTTCTTATTTATGCTATTTTCATGCAGACGTAATAGTTGTTTAATAGTAGAAACACAAAGTTCCCAATACAATATTGCTGGATCACTCGTGGTCTAGTTCACCATGATTGCGTTTTGTACAATATTCCATTTATTATTTATTCTTCAACTTGTCAACCATCTTCTTAATAAACGGCGGTTGTCATCATGCTTTGATGTGATGTTTCGTTACAGAGACAATGTTCATATTAAAATATCTGTCACTTCAGGATTTCTTCTCAGATCACATTCGTCAAGTTCATCTAGAAAGAATCATGTTATTACCAAGTAAAAATAGTTTCACCAATATTCATGATTATAGCCATGATATTAACATAAAAAACGTTCCATTGTGTCAATATTGTCGTAAGTGTCACTTAGTATAGTATCATTTTTTATAGTAGAATGTTTTAAGTGGACAATATTGATTCCCTCTGAAAATACTACCTCGGCTTAATTTGGTAAATTCCG
Source organism: Flabesymbios commensalis (assembly GCA_964017125.1). Classification (NCBI taxonomy): domain Eukaryota; kingdom Metazoa; phylum Annelida; class Polychaeta; order Terebellida; family Flabelligeridae; genus Flabesymbios; species Flabesymbios commensalis. The sequence goes on from OZ024908.1 coordinate 6,504,991, forward strand.
CCTTCCAGGAGAAGTTATACTCTACAGTCAAATTGGTATTGAGGTGATATAAATTTCAAAACAACAGGACGCTCACAAATACTATTTACAATGTCTACGCTGTGGTCATTTTGATTATCAAGTCTCCTTTTAAAAGTACAACTCTTTTCTGGATGATATAGACTAGTCCCTTCCCCAAACCCCCTTTCATAAATGGCATATTTCACGAACAGATGACGTTTCTTAAAAAGTATGAATGCAAGGTTCCTTAAAAGTATACCTATTAAAAATGGTTGAACAGGTGCGCAGTGGTCATATGTTCGTTTTTTTGAAAGTTTGTTAAGTACCTTTTTTAAATACGAGTGAGATATTGACTCACCACATATTTCTGCTAGATTATCTAATTCTTTTGTTATTACTATTACAAAATCACTAAGATTGCAACATGTCCTTAAAGGGTGGATGTGCTGCTTGGTGTGGAATATTAAAGTGACATTTTTTAATTTATAGTATTTTGTTAGTCTCTTTGCAAAATACAATTTTGTTGAAATGTACGAAACAGTCGAAGTTACCCTTGCGTCTTTGTGTGTGAGATGTAATTTTGAAATACATTTTCGACATATGTTCATGTACTACAAGCCTGTGTATGATCGAGCAATATTTTTTGAATAATAACAGTGAGTATTGCAGTGAGTATTGCTATTATTAGAAAATATATTCTTAGTATTAGAATATTCTTAATTCGGTAATAATTTCTTGGAAGAATCAATCACCCATGTACATCCATGAACTTTGGGATTACTAAAGTTGAATACAAATATAAGCAAGGAGAGCACGGTGAAGTTCGGGTCTGGATTTGACAGGATTGATTTATTGATTAAAAAGGATAATTTAAAACATTAACAATTTTTTGTATAGCAGTTTGCAGGCTGTAATTGCGATCTGTAGACTTCCCAACCTCATATAACATTATTGTTTAATATATGATATCAGCCTGTCATGGTACGTCAAAGAAGAACACTTCAAGTGCAATTTAAGCAAGTTTAAATTTAGTGCTGTGCATTGTTTTCAATTACCCAAATGACTTATATGTACCTCAGTATATTCTTTGTTTTCATCTGAATCAATCTCCAGTTCTTGCATCTTTTCATAAGGTGCTTCTTCTGGTGAATATGTTTCGTAAACAGCAGCTGAAATTACAATGTAGGAGCAAAAGAATAAATGTGTGAAAAAAGCTCTACCGTATAATATCACATTTCAATGTTATGTACATGTATGTCAGATTTTGTTTCTTAGTGATGATTAATATGACTTGTTATTATTACATGAAAAACGTTTATGTCAGAGGTAACAACGTTCATATAATATAACAATTTTCAAATAACATATAACAACATTCATATAATATGCATACTTACTCGCTTGATACGGTTCATCTTCTCTTAAATTCATTTCTGTTTCATTTGGCATTTCATAGGGTGATTGTTCTGATGAACGCGTTGCATCTCCAGCGTCTGAAATTATACATCAAATTATTAAACGTGAGATAATTTTTCCTTGTTCTTATCCTTTTTTTCTACTTCAGTTGGGCTAAGGTGTTGATAACATTATTTTTTTAACTCCATTTGCGCCAATATGAAATTTATAAAAACTTGAAAACCGGATCATAACCACAGTCCAACAAATGTGACTCAAACGTTGTTTCAATGTTAAGCAAGCATTTGCAATACTGGCATATCGTTGCGTAGCATTTGCCGAACGTTACCATGGTAACATTTTGAAATGCATGATGAATATAGTGTGTATAAGTAACATAATTGTATTACAATTTACAACAGACAAAATTTCTATGAGTAAACAATTTTATTGGTATATCTAGGCTGAAAAACGTCTGACTAAAATAATGACGCAGTGCTGGAGTGCTGGAGTCAGCGTTGGGTAAGTCGCCACACCTTCAAATTAGAACAACAATTAGTGTTGTATTATTTATTTTAAATACATAGACATTATTGCATACCAGCAGCCATGTTGTAGTAGGTGTGTGCTGCGTCTTGATCGTTTGCATGAGATACACATGTTGGATCAATTTGTGTTATTTTTTCCACGGCGTCTACACGAGAAGAAACAATTTCAAAACAATTGATACTCAACATGTTCAGCGAGATCATAAGAATAAGTATGCATGGCCAATTTTTTTCACTTGGATGAGCTTTTGAAAATTGTGGATTATTATTTTTATTGTCAATATTAGCGTTTCATAGGGCTTGGCCTGCTAAGATGAATGTCATTGTTTAGCTTTAAATTAGTCTATAGCACAACGATGTAATCATATATAGACTGGTTGGCATTTTAAACTTGTGTAACAAGGACCGAAAACAGCATAAGTGGCGGAAACTGTGTGCTTTGTTAAATTGTCATTTTCGATATCTATAACATTCCATATAATTTAGGCTGTCAATATAAATGTCGTTGTTTTCAATGTTTATTATTTCCTTTTAGCATACCTTATTTGCTACGCATGAGTGTGTAGCAATAGGAATCTGGATGTAAACATATGCAGGCTGATTATCAGTCTAGACTCAAAAATAAAAGAATTGCGAGTCGATACTCTGATTTCCAGAATAAAGCCATTCACCCAACTGTGGATTTTTTAAACATACAATTTAAAATACGCTGCAATTAATACATATTGTTTTCTCTAGTATACCATCGAAAAACACAGTACTAAAATACAGTTAATTATCAGGTGCTAGCCAGTGCTGTTGTAATTTGTTTTAAACGAGTCAGTATATTTTTCTTGCTCAAATGTCATCGTTTGAAAGTGTGATGAAATATCGCCGTGGGCATAATGGGCTTACGATTATTTAGTGACAGTTATTAGCAACATATTACAATAGTAATATGGGAACAATAAATAAACCTTTTCACAGACTTACTGACCGACTTACTGTACTCATTATACAACACACACCTTCAGCCACGTTGCAGTAAGTATGAGTCGTGTCTTGGTTGTTTATATTAGGTGGAGATGTTTCATTATGTGTTTCTTTCTTTAGTCCACGACGTCTGTATATCAGTATGAGTAAACAAAATGTACGCATGTTTGAAATAATTAAAACAAATTAATTACATTCAGATTAAATCTATTTATAGTAAGACAATGATGACATGATGGTGTACATAAATATTGACCATAGTGTACTGTACTACTCTGTAAAACCGAAATATAAAATGCTGCATCAGCTTACTTGAAAAGTTTTGGCTTTAAACGACCATGTACATATCCCATAAAGGCAAAGTGTATGAACAAGTCATGGCAGAATATTGGTTGATATCACCATAGTTAAATTCAGAAATTGTGTTGAATAGTGTGTATTTATTTCAAAACACTGTGTGGTAAAGTTTTACACAGTGATGAGCAATACTGAATATATGTCACAGCAAAGAACTGTGATGTTGAAAAAAAACGTCTCTCGTTCAAATCATAATTTGAACATTTATGATCGTAGATGATGGTAGCATAACCGTTGCTATATGGGGATGCAAACTAGTTTAGTCAAGCTATTTTTATTTGTCCCCACTTTATCGTACATCTCTCTATTTCAACTTACATTGTGATGTATCCTAGCTATGTCTAACAATAGCATAGTTAACCCAGATCATTATTCCCGACGTTTGCAATATTTACAAGTACTTTCACCTACCTTTACATTCAGGTAACGTTTAATCTACTCTACACTTCCCACCCAGCTGGACGAAAGGAAATTTGGTCGAATTGCGTCCACAGTGAACAGTATGTTTATGATTATAATATGTGACTTTGGCTTAAGTTGTTACCTTATGAATATAATGAGGAACACCACAGCACATATAATGATGACTATGACAACGACTCCCCCAACAGCTCCTCCAATCACAGCAGCAGAATATGGCCCGGTAGAGGTTGTCATAACTGTAACATTGTAAAACACTTTGTTGAATAAATTAACTCTAATAATTAATTTAAGGAAATAATTTACTGACGCAATGTGTAGCTTCACTTTAAACGAAGGGATGTACAGACAAAGTTGTTTGCATTTGGCATCGACGATATTGCAAAGCATCGTATAATGTTAAACGACCAGGTGCAAATTATGTTAATCTTACATTACGTGATAACATCCCCGATTATACAATTGTGCTTTTTAATTTGTTATCTTTTGCTTTTTAGCCATTCCAAATCAAGTCATTTAATACTGTTTTAACCGCCATATTGATACTTCCACCCAGATCATGAACACATACTCACCCTTGCATACTCCAACTATTCTCTCATAGCCTTCTTCGCATAAACATATGAATCCACCTTGTGTGTTATTACAGAACTGATCACAATCATGATCACCAGAAGCACATTCATCTACATCCTGACATCTGTTATCAACATGAGTAAAGCCACTGGAGCAGACACAGTGATAACCACCAGCGTTATTAACACAAACCATGTGTGGCTCATCACATGTGTGATCATTGTCAGAAACACACTTGATGTAATTTACACAGTGCTTGCCGTCTGGTCCAAGAATGTAAGAATCATTACAATAACACAGGAAAGAGCCGATGATGTTTTCACAAAACTGTTCACAGTCATGACTGCTATTGATACACTCATCAATGTCCTCACATTTAAAGTGATTGACTTCTATGTACCCTTGTCTACACGAACAATTGAAGGAACCTTCAGTATCTGTACATTCTTGATCACAGTTATCACTCTCACTTTCACATTCGTCAATGTTTTGACAGTTGTGATCGTCCCCATCTTCCAGCTGGTAACCTACAGGACACTCACATTGGAAACTGTCACCAGACAGTGGTTTACAGGAGTGAGAGCATGGAGCGCTGATACAAGGATCCTCAACTGAAACATATAAGCTGTCAAATTAGGCTTTGTATAGCAGCGTCTATTTTAAATGATCACTTCGAATAAACTGTTCATCCAATCATCCGCTGAAGCAGCCAATTATAATTGTAGAAACTTAAATTAGTGCTCTTTAGACAGGCATATAATTTGAAGAAAAAGTAAAAAGTAAATATAATAAAACATATATAATTGGTTTAACAAAAATCTTATTCTAGGAGATATCAAAGATAAAACATAGCATCCCAATGATATGAAGGGTTTGAAATACGCAACATGTTAAAATTAAGCTTTGTCATGACGTCCCCATTTGAATTGTTCTTCAATTTTTAAATTGTTCATCAAAACCTTTGAGAAAAAGTAGTTGATTGCGAAAAACATGTGATATTATCGTAATGATATAATTACAAAACAAAATGTCCAACAATCAAAAAGTGATACAGCCAATTATGACTTAAAAAAAAACTGAATTAGCATAACGCATGTTTGCATAAATGTGACCTGGTTCGTCATTTCCAAGTCACTTATTAACTCACTTTGCAAATCTGATTAAATTAGCAAACAAAATAAAATAGTTTAAAATGTTTATACAAAAAATATTTTCTCTCTGATGCAAGATTTCTAACTTAACCATTTTAAAGTATTACAATGATATCTAATTATATTGAAGAAATGTTGATTTGCCCTGTAATGATAAGCAGCTCGTAATGCTGGAGCGACCTTGCTTGCCGAGCATAGAGCGGTATCAGGTAGCTTAACCATGTTAACGGTTCAATCGTGATTTGATTTGACTCATAAATCATTGTTGGCTCACATGATTTAGAAGACGGAAAAATACAATCAAATTTGAATGCTAGAACCACACATATTTGATTTATGTAGTGGCTTTAGTTTTGATCGATTTGGCAAATTTTCCAATAAGATGAGACTGGTCTGTGAAACGATAAAGTTTACACTCACCGCAGGTTCTGTCATCACTGTGAAGGATATATCCATCCCTGCAGATACAAACAAAAGACTCCCAGCTCACTGGAGCGCATTCATGAGCACATCCACAATCTGTACAAAAAAATTTGGTTATTTTTGATGAAATAGAGCGTTAGACGGTGTTCAACTATAACATTAGACTATTATTAATCATTTTCACATATTTTATCAGAAAATTCCAAAAACTCTGCAAGTGTTATAATACGCTTCAATAATGTGGCAAATAAAAAAAGTAGTTCATTGATACGATTGACTCTGTTTACATAGCTGTTATGTCAATAAATTTGATCTCTAGGCAAGCACGGAATAAAAAGTGAGAAAAGGGGAACACACAAAATAATCTGTCTGGATCATCAACTTATTTAAATGTGACCGACGTTGAACCAGGTTTAATTACAGTTATGTATTACTCGGATACTTATGTTGATGTAGGTCTACGCATCATTAGGCCTACTTATAACTACATCTTAGTATGTCTAAATACAGATGATTGTGTTTTAAAGAAGTTGAACCGGAATCACACCCAGATGGTCACGGATCATTGATATTTCAACTTGTTCAAAGCTGTTAAAAGCTGGAGAAACCTTCAATATTGGGAAAAGCTGGGATGATCGTGTTGTGCGGTTTCAGAATCCGCAGGGATCCTCAACCGCAAACCATGACAACGTGATGACAGCGTGATATCCATATATGCATTGTGGTCTATATGTGAACATCTACATGTATACACGCACGCATTGCCGGATTGGATCACGGTGGAGCGTTGTGCATCACGGAGCGTCGTCTGTGTTTCATTTAAAAAAATACGGATTTTAATACGTTATGGATATAGTACAATGACAATGACAATGACAATATTTTATTACTCAGGCCTTTATGGGGCATGGACCACAGCTGCAATACGAAGTCGATAGACATGTGTAAGGTGTCAAGAACTAGCTGCTGACACGGACGCCCCAGTTGGCAACGCAGCACATACCAGACATTATTCAGGAAGATCCCAGGGAACAATACGATAGGCCGGGAGCCTGATCTAGCCCTCGTACTCACAAAAGCTAAGAAATTTTCACTGCAATTTTTATTTAGCTTGACCATTGGGACATGGCGAGTTTTGGTTGGTTTTTGCCAAATAGGACTCTTTAAGCCCTAGGGCCTATTTTACAATTTTTTAGAAGGACAACAAAACAAAATTGACAGCAATTCGAAAAATTGTTCAAAATAGTAATAGTTTTATTTATTTTCACTATTGTTTTATTCATAGCCCCCGTATCTCGAGCATTATTTCCAAATCCAAATGTCCCTAAAGATAATAAGAAAAAAAACATAAGATAAAAATATTATATCTATGACAATAAATGATCATAGGTACAAGATGAAATATATATTCCTTGTAAAAGAACGAACTATCTCTGAATAAGCACCGCATCGACGTCTGACCATGTTACGAGCCACAATGATAGTATATAATGCTCACTAAATTCGTGTTTTAACTATCCAACTCCACAATACCGAATTAATTATTTTGTTAAAACTCTATATAAAAAAATAGTAAAACACATCAACAATTTCTTTTTTACATAAAGCTTGCATTCATATCTTGAAATGCCATATTGATAAACGTTTCTGGGTGATACAGCATTTATGTATACCTTAAAGTTGTGAAAAATCAGATCAGAGATGCGTTTGACATAGCAAAATTATCATACAATGTTTAAAGGACAGGGGCCCTAGAGTAGTGGTTAGCACCGCTGCCTTTCACGCCAGAGCTGGGGTTCGGTTCCCGGTCTCGGCGGTTTGAAAGAAACAAAAAATGTTTCTTCCCCATCCACGTGTGAAAGTCAGTATTGTGGGGAGCCTCCGTGACCGAGAGGTAGCGTGCTCGGCCTCAGACAGCCAGGGCTCGAATTTCGAATCCGTCATCTCACCATCCACAGGAGGTTCTCCTGGCCCAGTTCAGCCTATATGTGCACAAAGGTGGCATAAAGCCCAATTTATTTCATTTCATTTACAATGTTCAAAATATTGAAGGGTTTCTAATATATCTATACTTCACTTGATATTATACATATCTTCTAGACATGATGAAACAATAAGAAATAATACTTTACATGATTTTTCTTGTTATATCAATCCTTACTCCAAGCAATATAATATTTGGAGACGGATATTTAATCATACACAATGTTAACTGAGTATACATAGAATAGAGAGATAGATAAATAATTATCAAGATTATATTAGTCAGTTCACAGTTATGTATGCTTATGTATGTTCCCAAATGTTTCATGTAAGCAGTTTACTGGCATAATACTTACTTGGCCATCCACGGCAATAAACCACATCTGTGTATGTTTTCGCCCAGATGAATTTAGCTGGATCCAGACTATGTGGAGCCCAATCTTGCGGCCAGACGCGATTTCTAGCAGGTTGCCATTCATCATCGTTGTACTTAAGTTTATACCAGTTATCATGTTCTATGTTGCTACATTTCCAGTGTGTATCGGTGAAAAACCCGTTGGACAGTTTGATGATAAATCCGAAGTCACCACCTGTGTTTTCTGTGCGAACACCCAGTAAACGGGTGTTATTTGGTAATGTGACTGTGGATGTTTTCCAAGGACTCCTGATTGTCTTCAGGTAAACACCATCAGCGTAAATATCAGCTTTGTCATCAGCTCGACCTTCTAGCTCACCTGACGTCATATACAGAATATATAAGCTCATTATTTAGTGTATTCTGACACCTACACCTACATACATAGCATAGATGCTGCTGACAACAGAACAAAATGTAATGCTATTTTTTTATTTTAATATTTGTTGACAAATAATGCAGGTCTGTGTCTTTTCTTTTAAAATTGAGAATACAAATAATGTAACATTCCCGTAATTTTTCTGTCATTTGGAATCTGTGTTCATATCAGCAAATGACGGCCATGTGCGTCAAACAAAAATACAGCACTTCTATTCTCATGTCATCTCTTTTAAGCCACATACCCCACATTAGATTCTTCTAAATTATTCTTTAACCATGTTATTAGTTCAACAATTACCATCGCCGCATGAGCTAGGACTAAAATGACATTGGTAATTATTTAAAAGACACAGTAGATTGAGCCAACGTTGGGTAGGCGTTGGCAACGGTGGGCCAACATTACAACAGCATTGAGTCTGCGTCCGGGGGCTGCCCCCCCCCCCCAAATAGGTGTCACAAAGGATATCAAATAGTGTTATATTTCTTTCAATCGGTGTAGCATAAACAGTTCTCAAACTCACTTTTTTCCACCGGAGTTCTCAGAATATTTAGGCCTTCTTAACCACAGGTGGGCTGCTTACTGTATCACACACGACCCGCTGCCGCCTGTTGTACTACCATTATTTGTTTTATAAAAATCAACAAAGCTAGGAACTCTTTTTTCAGAGCCATTACATACTTGGCAATTTGTTTGATCTCCAAATAACGAACAAATGCTCGTAAGCCGCTGCCGTCACAACAGTGAAAAAATCTATGGTTTCCTGTTTTTTTTTGTATTTTACAAAGCCATTATATATCACTTGATAATTCATATTACGGCACTGTGATCTCTAAAAATCAACCCTTTATTTACGATGTCTACTGACAAAGAAATGCTCGTAAGTGTATGTGCATATTAACATTTGGGAATAAAACCTTTCTTCCGAATTTTATAATATTCAAGTGTCCCAATGTAGCTGGATAATTCTTGACAAAATAAAAATATAGCCGACTGGCAGCTATTTGTTGCTCATTGTGTTGTAAACCTTGCATTGTGGCAAGAACGTTATTCTGTAATAATATGCTTGTTGTTATTTGAGGATAACTTATCACAAATCTCGCTGACTAGCGGTCATTTTTCAATGTCTGTCATGTCTCATGCATACATAATTGACGAGAAAAACGTAAAATCGTTAAAACTTCGAAAATAATCAAGCTAGAAAGGTATTTTTTTGCGTCTATACCTATGTTTACGACCCGTAGAATTTGATTAGTGTGATATTAATCTTCGATTCTTCCTAATTAGCATACATTTGCATATTTAATTCAAACATTTGATAAAAACGACTAAGCTCTTGAATCAGTTTACTTCATAAATTGATTTTTGCTTTCGAACTTATATTTTCTACCCCTCTTTATTTGTTTGAAGTATCTTTAGCAAATTTTGAGCAGCAACCACTTGACATCAATTTTATGCATATGTTCATTAGCATATTTAGCATAATTTGCATAATTAATGAGAAAAATGTAAAATTGACTACAACAAGTTAATTTTTGCGTGTAAACCTATTCAAACTCCTAGCCAATTTTCTGGTTTGATGTCTCTCATAGGCACCTCAAAATCTTTCCACAAACAATATATCCTCCATTGCCAGTCACAATTCGTCATTTGATAAGCAGCCTAATGTCTGATTTACTAATACTAGGTGGGAAAGCACAAGGCAAATAGATTTGTCTTCTATTTTTCTAAAATATGGGCCTATTGATGTAAGGGTGTTGTGGGATTATGCCAGATTATTTCAAGGGCATGTCCACGCTTTTTAGTCATTTGAATTTCCAGTGTAGAAGCCTATGTCATATACATGTCTTCACTATTTTTGTTTGCATGGGAGCATGTCTAGAAACACCCCCGAATTCAAATTACTCACGTAAGCAATTCAGATCATTTTATAACAAAATAATTGATATGGGTCCATAGTCTTACAAAAAAATAGTTTTCAATGATTTGTCGCTAACAAATAATGGCTCTACACGTAGGTTTTCGGCTTTGGGGAATCCGCTGGTGCCATAGGGCGTGTTAGTCTCTTTTGAAATGGAAACCATTTCCGGTTCAAACCACGGAATTTCTGCGTCACATGGACAAAATTCAGTTTCGCAGTGTTCTGTGGTACCGTTGTTCAAGTTTAATTTTGTCATTATTCTGATAATTTTTACTTATGCTGACTAGTCCCATCAACGACCATGGAATGTGTGAGAGAAGTGCTAAGTCTATATAAGTCTCAGATGAGTGTTTCATCTTGTAAGACTAATTTGAATCCATTTTGTAAGACTAATTTGAAAACTGTGGGTATTCCTTCTGGGGACTGTTTTTTCGGTTGTTGGGTACCTGCAGTCTAACCTCAAAGATGGGATATCGGAGATCTGTTAAATATCACACCTGCCAATATAAATTCCTCACATATTTCTCTTCAGTCCTGGTGCAATTTGCTCACCATATTCGTAAAGATATAGACATGATAGGGTTGATTTGCCACCTTTTTGGTTCACAGATTGGAGCAGTTATAATTCCAAGCGAGGTCGCTGACTCTCATGGCAGCATTTACAGTGATCTCGCCCTAAACTATACCAAAACTCAACGTGGAGTATTACTTTTGGTATTAGAAAACCAGACCATGTAGTAACCATGACCAAAAAGCTATGCCTGTACTGTGACATCACAATGCAAGATTCGTGGTGCTGCATGACATGGACGCACTGATCATGTTATGTATTATATTATGGATTCGACCAGAGCACCCTCGCTCTGGTTAAATCTGCTATTTCGGAAGGGCTGATTCTTGGCTAATTCCGATATTTCGGATGACATAACATACTTTGGTATGACCCCTTATCTGTTATAAGCTCCAGTATTTTTTAGGTCTATGGCTGAAATACATTGTTACAATAATAAAACGAATATTTAAAGACATCTGGTCTGCATTTTGATTTTATTTACACCCAAATTAAGAATTTATGAGTAATTCGAAACGAAACGTGGCCATGTCAGTTTCTAAGCTGATTTTGTTTCAGCTGGCCCTTGATTGCTCAATGGTCTGTGAGATGAACGTAGTACGTTTGATGATTTATTCTCCTTTTGTTTGTTCTTTAAATCTACTGAGTGTGAGCCAGGACCCAACTGTTAGAACTAAATCTATTATGTGAAACCCAGTGGCGTCACTCGGTGAAAACAATGTTATATAACATCCCCTCCCCCATACTTCATTCTGTGAAACGCAGTTACGTCACCCGGTGAAAACAAGGTTATATAAGACCCCTCCCCCATACTTTATTGTATTAGCCAGCTCGGTGAAAACAAAGGAGGTCATGTCATTGAGTGTCTCAGAATAGGGCCTTAAGTAACAGCATCTAGCATCAGCATCTATGTAGCAGTACACCGGCATAGTCTCAGTTTTTGTAGCTCTATATTGTACATTTAGGTTTAGAATTAAATATTACTTTGTTTACAGGATCTCTCACATTTGAGCATCTGGAACATTGGTTTGATGAAAGCCATACTACCTGATAATTCACATTTGTGGGATATAATTATTAGTTTTGGTATGTAATTATTAGTTTTAGCATAGTTTTATTGCACATATATTTATGTTTAAATTTTGTGTGAATGTTCCCATCAAAGTTTTTCCAGGAAATTAGATTATTAGACACCAGGCAGCCATTTTCAACTTCTATTTTTTCAATACATTGATATTTTTGTACACATTCACTTGAAATGTAAAGCACTCTAAATTAAGTCACAAAGAAAAGTTTATATTGACTAGTTTTACAGAAACCTGTAAAATATATGCATAAAAACAGATATTCGGTAGCTCTGGGGAACAAAATATTTCAATATTATCGACAGCTCTATGGTATTCCTTTTTACCATAATAATAAAGTGAGTCAACGTCTGTTCACTGGTAGTTTATCCAGCAGAATGACAGAATGATTCAATGACGAATATCCACCCCACCTACCACTGGATAGTCGTCTTCCGTGATAGGTGGATTAGATTAGTAATGTACAATGTAATTGGCCAAGTCAATCTGCATGCTATTCCAACAGCGGAAAAGCACACAGACCGAGCATAGAACAGCCCATAGCATAATGTCCAATCATATATAACTGATGCCACATCCCCCCTCCCCCTCTAGTGATAATGACTTGTGACATTAGAATGAATACTTTATTATCGGTTATTTATCTCAATGTTGAAACCGAGTCTGGCAGATTGCCTGACTGCTCGACCAGAAGCTGTACAAAGTGTTTCCGTCTTTGATGGTAGGGGTGTGTGGTTTTGACAGGCTTCAATCTGTCTATAGAAATATTTTTAATAGTTCCTTTCATTTTATTTTGTCATCAGACCTCCCTTTGTTTATCAGACCTCCCAATAACTAAGTGTGGTCCATCGTAAGGGCACATTAGAAAAATTTGTGTCGCCATTCGTCTCACGAACACGTGTGTACAAGATCTCAAATCCGGGTGCACAAATACAGTTTTATTATTGGTGTGACGAGGTGCGACAGGCATAATGTCCGACATGACTTTGCGTAGTTGATCTGCGTACTTAGTCATATCACTGCACGTTGCTTGAGCAGATGGCGCGCAGTATTCACCTGGTAATCTCAAAGTAGTTCCATAGACTAGTTCGCTTAATGAACAGCTTAAATCTTCTTTGATTGCAGTTCTCACTCCTAGTAATACTATATGAAGCGCGGCCATCCAATCAGGGTATGCGTTATGCGTGCGGAGTGCCTCTTTCAACTGGCGGTGGAAGCGCTCAACCATACCGTTCGATTGAGCGTGATAGGCTGTGGTTCTGTGTCTCTTGACGCCCAACAGTTGGCACAACTCAGTCCACAGTCTGGATTCGAACTGGCGGACCCTATCCGTGGTAATGACTGATGGGACCCAGAAGCGACAGATCCAGCCATTGGAAAACGCTCTGGCACCAGTGTCTGCTTGTATGTCTGGTATCGGGATCGCTTCTGGCCACCCTGTGAACCTATCAACATATATAAGTATATAACGTTGGCCCTGGGAGAACGATAAAGGGCCTATTATGTCAAATTGTACCTGTTCGAAACGTCTATCTGGCAACATGAACGGCATAATTGGAGTGGCCGTGTGACGAGAGACTTTAGCTTTCTGCAAGGAATGCAAGTCCGTGCCCAAACGGCTATGTTGCTATTCATTTTCGGCCGCACAAAACGAGCCGTTATTAACTTCCTGGTGGCTCTGCCGCTGGAATGAGATAAATTATGCAATAAGTTGTATACCGAGCGCCTGAAAGACGTCGGGATAAACGGTCTAGGTTTCCCTGTGGATACGTCACACCATAACACATTTTTAGAGTTAATCAGCTCCATCTGCCTGAGACGTAATCCACGGGGATGGTTCAAGCCCTGGTGTAGATCGGGATCCGTAGTTTGAGCGACCGCCAGGGCTTCATAATTCAGATCAATGGTCTTATTAACGGAGTCAACCACTAACCACGAGAGGGCGTCGGCAGTCGGGTTGTCAGACCCCGCGACATGCCTGATATCAGTGGTAAACTCGGCAATGAATGCTAAATGTCTGATTTGACGCGGAGATGCACGTTCTGTTTTAGACGTCAAACAAAACGTTAAGGGCTTATGGTTTGTCAATACGTGGAATTCGCGGCCTTCCGCGAAGTGATGAAAATGCTTCACTGACAAGTACACCGCTACCAATTCTCTGTCAAATGCACTATATTTGGTTTCTGGTGGACGTAGTTTTTTACTGAAGAAGCCGAGTGGCTTCCACATATTACACTGATACTGTTGGAGCACACCACCTACTGCAAGATCCGACGCGTCAACCATTATATTGGTCGGGGCGTTGTGGACAGGGTGTACAAGGAGTGTAGCACCTACAAGTGCGTCTTTGGCTGTCTGAAACACTGTCTTAGCTTCGTCTGTCCTTTTCAGGGGGAGATTGCTGTTTTGAGAATTTTTTTTATTTGACAGCACACTGCAGGATAACACGTGGTTGAGTGGTGTAAGGTAGTTGGCGCACCTTGGCAGAAAACGATGATAGAAATTAACCATCCCCAAGAAACGTCTCAACTCCTTCTGACGTTCAGGGAGGGAAAAATTACAAATTGCACTCACTGATGATTCTAGTGGTGTTATACCACACGATGAGACGTGGTGTCCAAGAAAATCTAGTTCTGCAACGCCAAACACACACTTGGTCGGGCCCACTATTATACCATATTCTGACAAACGTTGACAGACCAGACGCACGTGTTCTACTTGCTGCTCTTCATTTGAAGTACATCGTAGATATTCGCAAAACAGAAGTCAAGACCCCTGATTACTTCGTCTATGAATCGCTGAAATGTCTGTCCGGCGTTTCGTAGACCAAATGGGGTTCGTTTGAAATTGAATGAACAGAACCTTGTGATAACTGCTGTTTTGTGTACATCACAGGGCTCCACAGGTATCTGGTGATAGGCCCTGACCAAGTCGATTTTACTGAATATCTTAGCGCCAGCTAGCCCTGTGGTAAAATCATGTATGTGCGGTACTGGGTATCTATCAGGTACCGTACACACATTCAATGAGCGGTAGTCACCACAGGGACTCCAGTCCCCCGGTGATTTCCTAAGTACCATATGCAGTGGTGAAGCCCACTCACTTTTACTTGTTTCAATAATACGCAGCTCGAGCATATGATCCAATTCTCGTTTGGTGATGGTAAGTCGATCCGGCACCAGTCTACGGAGACGTGCATGTACTGGCGGTCCTGTAGTAACTATGTGATGAGTTACTCTGTGCTTTGGCGGAGCACTGTTTTATGTTGGCTGTATCAACTCTGGGAATTCTGTTAAAACAGCTGCCGAGGCGTTTTCTTTCGAGATCGAAAGAACATGCAACTTCAAGGCTTTGTAGTCGCAAGGCAGACTCGTGACGGGTAAATCTGTGTTGGCATCACGTAGTTGATGGCACGGTAAATCCACTAATAATTCGTTATCCCACAAGAAGTCTGCACTTAAAATTGGAATCGCCACTGCCGCCACTGTGAAAATCCAGCGAAACGTTCTGCGTAAACCGAAGTCCATGGACAGAGAGACTTCGCCGAACGTGGGTATTGTTGATCCATTTGCTGCCTTCAACCTCTATGATTGTTTCTTTACCTTGCGTGTGGCCATGTTCCGGGGAACAACACTAATCTCTGCTCCCATGTCTACCAGGAAACGGGTACCAGATAATCTGTCGGCGACATACAAAAGTGTGGGCTTTTTAGGGCACGCCAGTGACGTCGCATTTACTTGTTGGCCCGCGCGTTTCCCAAGCGCCAGGAACATGGGTGGTTACAACGCCTTCCGTCTTGGCCGTACGTTGGGTGGTACCAACACCAAGGTGCGGTTTGGCCTGTGGCAGAAAAAGCATCTGTGCCCGTCTGAATCACTTTATTATCGCGGGAGCGTGATTTGCCAACTCAGCGATAACGTAAGTTGTTAGCAGACACAGGCTGTGATCCGTCGACTTGAAGTTTCTGTAGTGCAGAATTTAAATTAGACACCTCTTGTTTCGAAACACTTACTTCGCTTGCGAGCGTAGAAACAGGCTGAGTGACCACTGACAATGAAGCTGCGTTATCCCCGTGTACTGACATGTGATCACTGACATCTAGCATTTTGTCGGCCAGCTGGGCTAACTTATCTAGCGGCGTGTCGTATATTGATGAGGCTAGCACCACTCTGATGTTAGCGGGAAGACGATAGACAAAGAGATGGGTCAAGAAGTTATCAGCCACCAGTTGAAGTTTCTCGCCGAGGAGCTGTCTCATGTGACGTAGAAGGCGCTGATCAGTTGCTGTAGTTTTTTCGACTCTGACAGGCTCCTACGTCGTATCAATTCAGCCCGTAACTCGTCATAAGGTCTGCTTTCTGGTCTGTTTAACACCAAATCTCTCACCTCAGCTGCAACATCGGGAGACAATGCAGCCACCACGTGAAAAAAATTAGTAGACTGCTTGGTAATTTCACGTGTAGCGAATTTGGCTTCAACTTGAGCGAACCATAATTCTGGATCTGAAGGCCAGAAAGTAGGTAATTTAAGCGCGGCGACTTGCACAGGTTTCGCAGTCGGCTCTGTCTTCTCAGCATGCTCGTCACCGTTGCCCATATTCACTGTAACACTCACCGTGAAGATGCGGGCACTTGAACAATACACTGAACACTGTATGCTGGTTGCACGAGTAGATAGCTGCTAGTAGTGAACACTTTGTGAAAGTGAATGTTTCGTATCACGTCGCGGTCACCAATATGGACTTCCTTATTACTATAATAATGAAGTGATTCAACCTCTGTTCACTGGTAGTTTAATCAGCAGAATGACAGAATGATTCAATAACGAATATCCACTCCACCTACCACTGGAGTGTCGTCTCTCGTGATAGGTGGAGCAGATTAGCAATGTACAATGTAATTGGCCAAGTCAATCTGCATGCTATTCCAACAGCGGAATAGCACACAGACAGAGCATGGAACAGCCCATAGCATAATGTCAAATGATATATAACTGATGCCACAGCTCTTTTGTCTGCTGGTCATTTAGCATTTTCGGACGGCCATCCTAATTTTTGTGAGCTCGAGATAACATTACTATTATAACACGACTGTTACAGCACGACTGACGACTGTTATAACATGACTGTTACAACACAGCACGACTGTTGCAACACGACTGCTACAACACGATTGTTACAACACAACTATTACAACACGACTGTTACGACACGACTGTTACAACACGATTATTACAACACGACTATTACAACACGACTGCTACAACACGACTACTACAACACGGCTGTTACAGCGCGACTGTTACAACACGACTGTTACAACACGACTATCACAACACGACTGTTACAATACGACTGCAACAACAAAACTATTACAACACGACTGTTACAGCACGACTATTACAACATAACTGTTATAACACGACCGTTACAATACGACTGTTACAATACGACTGTTAAAACACCACTGTTACAACACGACTATCACAACACGACTGTTACAATACGACTGCAACAACAAAACTATTACAACACGACTGTTACAACACGACTATTACAACACGACTGTTACAACACGACTGTTACAACACGACTACCACAACACGACTGTTACAACACTACTGTTATAACACAAATATTACAACACGGCTGTCACAATACGACTATTACAACACGACTGTTACAACACGATTGTTACAACACGACTGTTACAACACGACTGTTAGAACACGACTGTTACAGCACGATTGACGATCTTTACAACACGACCGTTACAGCACGACTATCACAACATGACTATTACAACACGATTATTACAACACACCTGTTATAGCACGACTGTTATAATACGACTGTTACACCACGACTGTTACAATACGACTGCAACAACAAAACTATTACAACACGATTGTTATAAAACGACTATTACAGCACGACTGTTACAACACGACTGTTACGATACGACTGTTACAACACGACTGTTACAACACGACTATCACAACACGACTGTTACAATACGACTGTTACAATACGACTGCAACAACTAAACTATTACAACACGACTGTTACAACACGACTATTACAGCACGACTGTTACAACACGACTGTTACAATACGACTGTTACAATACGACTGTTGCAACACGGCTGTTACAACACGACCGTTACAAAACGACTACCACAACACGACTGTTACAACACGACTGTAATAACACAAATATTACAACACGACTGTTACAACACGACTGTTACAGCACGATTGACGATCTTTACAACACGACTGTTACAACACGACTATCACAACATGATTATTAAAACCCGATTATTACAACACACCTGTGATAACACGACTATCACAACACGACTGTTGCAATACGACTGCAACAACAAAACTATTACAACACGACTGTTACAACACGACTATTACAACACGACTGTTACAACACGACTGTTACAACACAACTGTTCCAAACACGACTATTACAACTGTTACAACACGACTATTACAACACGACTATTACAACAATATTTTAACAGGACTATCGCACGACTGTCACAACACGACTGGTATAACACGACAGTTATAGCACAACATTTACAACACGACAGTTATAACACAACTGCTAGAACACGACTGTTACAACACGACTGCTACAACACGACTGTTACAACACTACTATTACAGCACGACTATTGCAAGACTGTTACTCCACTACTGTTACAACACGACTGCTACAACACGACTATTACACCACGACATTCAAGCCAGTACCTCTGGCTTCGATCCCAAACCGGATCTATTGAGCCATCTTAGCCGGCCACCTAGCAAGTAAAGGGCTAAGTTTCACATATATAACAACTAGTTTTTTTGCCCCTCAACATCTCCCCACATAGGTGTCTGCTGATACAGATGTGTTGTGTTTTACACACTCATCTAATAACGGTGTCGATGAATTTCCATATTTACATTGTACACAAGCTTCAGTATTACCTGGCTAAACCAAGCTACTCACATCGCGATGTGGTCAGGATAGTTCACTATACTATATATGCACAGGAGCAGTAGTGTATTTTACAGATAATTGAAATGTCAAAACCTCTATATACGTATCTTACCTGCTGATCCATAACACAAACACACACACAACAACATGATTCTGCATGACAATAAATCCGGACAGTTTGAGTAAATCATTATCCCGATGCGCTGATTAGTTGTATTAGTGTTGTACGTCTAGTTTTCGTCTTGGTAAATATAGAGACAGTGAGCCATACATCTACAAATATTTCAAGATATTATCAGTCCACAGGTTTAAATACTCCACAGTTTGATTCATAGAGTGATTCATATTGTTATTGTACAATGACACATGGATAATTCAATAAATAACCTAAACTTTAATGCCTAAAAATAATTATACTACCATTTTGTTGTGTTGATCAGTTACTCTAAGCATAAAATATAATTTAAAATATTTTGTGATATTATTTTGTGTTTCAAGGGTTGCCACGCCTCAGTGATCATATTACTGCAATAAACCAGGCTTATATATGTATATCGTTGTTTTATGTAACAACATTTATCATTGGTTTCATAAAGTTTATTTCATAAAGAAATAATCATAACTCTTGTAATAAAACTAATAAAACACCAGGGTGTTGTATTTACAGTCAGCACTAAAGCAAATTTACAACGTTAGACATTTGCGTAAAAATAAGCGAAATTGTAAAACAATTGATTATCCCATAGCACTGTTAGTATCCCGTACCTATGTATGATAATTACGTAAAACGATACTTAATTTTGAGATCGTCCTCTTCATGTGCTCTACACCAATGGTTATACATAATATGATAATAACCAAAATAACAAAATAATCGCTAAACTTGGTTATTATTAAATGTGTACCCTCTTTGCTGATTGTATATATATTGTAAATCTTACGTCATAATATTTAGTTAATCCATGTCAGCATGTATGTTGTAATGAAGTGTTCAGTTGAATTCTTTATTATTCTTGCTAACACAGTATGCTTCCGTTTCTACTAAGCTTAGATTATATATTGTAGATTATTTTATGGTTGACGACTACATGTGTCGCTGACAGGGAAGTATAAATCGCTTCAGTAATCACCGCAATTCAGATAAGCTGTTTACATGATAAAGACGACGCCATATGTAATAACTTCTAAGATATTAATATAATAATATAAAACGGCGTAACAGTTTAAGATCACCCCCCCTGTTCAGGTGCACCGGAGGTAATCTGAAACTAGTTTCAAGTTACTCCCTCTAGTTTCAAATTACCCCTCCATTCTACCGGTTAACTTTCAAAGATAACAGTTATTATATTTTATATTTTAATCACATGGCATTGGGACATTGTTCTGAGACACTTTAATCACCATAATTAAAAGCCTTTGATCGCCAGGGCACTCACTAAAAATGGTCTGTTTAAATGTCTAGCATGAGGTCTTGAAACATTTTAATAACCATATAACTCTTTTATCTCTATGACAAATAACGACAAATTGTTGTCTTGAAACACTTGAACCTTGGATTCATATGGCAATTAGTGAAGAGAACCTGTTATCACGATGTCTGGAAAAACTTCCATTTCTCTATAACATTACGAACTAAAGAAGAAAAATCTTTGTTTTGTATCATTGTCATTTAATTTATTTATTTCAGATATGACGTTGGCCATGTTTCCGTGCCTGTTTTAAAGTCTGTTTCAAGCCTATTTTTGTAGGTATATATCTGTATATAACCATTATCCGTGATCAAATAACAACAATACCCGCATAGGGGCCTACATTGCCCGCAATACCAGTCATATACGACATAATCAAACCAAAATGGTCGTCGCATAAAAAATAGATCGCCCATGTCAAAAAACTGTAATGTTAACCATTTAACCGCCGATCCCGATAGTATATGTTTCTTCATATTTATTAGGACATTAAATACCAGCTTTTGAACATGCTAAAGATAGAACGCGACATCAAACAATAACATTTCACAAAATCGTTGACCATTTTGTCAAATCTGAATAATTTTCACTCACTTGAAGTTGTCAATCGCGTCAGTGAGACACAACTTCAAATGAGTCAAAATTCCAATTAATTAATTTTGCGGTTAAAGGTTTAGCCCTGGCAGGTATAGAGTTGACATTGATTGGACATTTACCATGTTGCCCATGTGGTTTCAATGTGTATTCGAAACGTGACGACTAAAAAAAAATATATTCTTTAAGGTCAGCAATAATCAAGTTTGTCGTGTAGGCCCTACGGACCCAAATGACGGGGAGGTAGATTAAAAATGATTTGTTTCCGTTTCCAGATAACTTGTTTCAACGCCCTCCCCCCTCCCCGGTACGCGGAACCTAGTTTTAACGTACCACCCTACCCCCCCCCCCCGCCCACGGTACGCTAAACCCTGTCTTGACGTACCCCCAGGGGTAATCTGAAACGAATGGAGGTAACTATGAAACTGGACTATTTCTAGTTTCAGCACACCCCGGTATGCTGAATACTTACGTGTGCACTACTTGATTTCTGCACTGCATAATGTATTAAACATGTTATGTTAATGCTAAATACAATCATAGATTAATCATGATGATACAATGATATGCATGCAGTGAGTCGTAAACATTACTTGATTAATTTCCCGCAATCCAAAAACACTTGATCGTCAAAATATTCAACAATGTTCTAAGATATGCCTGGTCGAAATACTTTATTTGACTTGTCTTTTTCAATAATTATAGAAGCATTTCACAGAGTTTGGGCTGCTGGGATGAATCTCATTGTTTAGCTTAGCGTTGGTCCATAGCACAAAGATGTATAGGCCTACCTATAGGCCTACCTATTGGTTATCATCTTCAACAAGCACCGAAAATAGCATCACTTGCCAAAACTGTGTGATTTATTAAATTGCCATCTTCGATATTTACAGGATCGTTCTATAGGGTTATACCTGGTTATATGAAAGTCATTGCACTTTATTATTCCCATTTAGCATATATCATCTGCTATGCATTAATGTGTAGCAAAAGGAATCAAGATGTCAAACTATGCAGGCTGGTTATTTCAATTAACCAATTAATTTGAATTCTATATTGAGTGACTAACTGACCGACATGACTGACATGATTGACATGACTGACTAACTGACCTGACTGACTGACTGACTGACTGACTGACTGACTGACTGACTGACTGACATGATTGACATGACTGACTAACTGACCTGACTGACTGACTGACTGACTGACTGACTGACTGACTGACTGACTGACTGACTGACTGACTGACTGACTGACTGACTGACTGACTGACTGACTGACTAACGACTGATTAATATTACACGATAGTCGCATCAATGAGTATTTCATTGCTGTTGACAGTATTCGCTGTATATCTTTATATCTGCATACAATGTGTTTTATACAAATCCTTCCACCAAACGAGGTCTATATTTTGCAAATTCCGATTATGAACCGCCTTACAGAAATACAAAAACACAATGGGCGATGCGTTCATTTCTGAGAATATCTATTCATATTTGTTGAATAAGTTGATATTTTATGTGTAGAGAAATTACAAACTGAAATAACTTTTGCTTTCAAAATCGTTCTAGAAAGTGAAATTGTATATAATCTCCAAGTATTGTAAAATTTTAGTCACAAAACAAACAAAATATTGAATTTTTCAGCAACTTGAAGCTATGGGTCGCGGTGGCGAGACACAATATCAAGTGAACAAAAACAATAATTATTCAGATTGGCGCTAAAAGGGTGAACAGTCATTGAACCCTGAGATATAGCAGGATGCTACAAATTACAAACACAATTCTCCACTTTCATTTATAGCTTTATTTCATTATTTGACAAAGTTTTATCTTGTGTGTAATTGGATAAATTATTACTCTTGCTAGCATATCATTCTTTAGTTTGTAGTATGTGTATAATTTAATGTAGATTATTTATAGTTGACGACTGGCAGAGTCTCTGACAGGGAAGTTTCGCCTCAGTGATCACTTCTAAATCAGATAAGATGTTTACATGATAAAGCTGGGCCGTATGTATTCACTTCGTTGGCCGTATGTAATAAGCCACACGCTTTAGTCGCTCAATCCCTATATTATAGTCATTGCATGGGTTTCCAGCTGTCCACCAAAAAAAGCTCCCATCTTCTGACACTGAAAATGCATGTTTTCTGAATAATATACAATGGGGTATAGAATTATACATATACTTATAAACCATGTACAGCGCAGCTTTAAGTGCGCAATGATCATGATAATGATTAATATGTACATAAAACATCTGTTCTTTATATATAGTCATATGATATATTCGTCATGTTCATACATGCAGAATAGCTTTGAGTGAACGATAATGATTGAAGTGGACAAAATAACGACCAGTTGTAGAAAACATACTGTTTCTTAGCTTCATATGATGATAACATCTATGTATCTCAGTAAGCTTCGTATATGTTCATATGTTATTTCGGGTAAAATAATGATTGAATGAAGTAATGAATGGGTCACCTTCGTGCATATGTAGGCTAAACTGGGCCAGGATAACCTCCTCAAGATGGTGAGATAAATGAAATGACAGTGCCCTCCAGACACATGTTTCAAAATTCGAGCACTGGCGACTTTATAGCCAAGGACAACAACATTCTTAATCAACAGTTTTTATCATTAGGAGATCACCATTCACTCTCCAGGGGGGAGGGAGGGTTTGGGCTGAAGTTTTTGACGCGGATACATTATTTATTTCACCCCGGCTCGGCGGCGCACTGATAATGTTAAATCTACTACTTGTTAAAAAAGAAAATAATTATAGAACATAAATTATTTATTTCATGAAGAGCCCGCCCGAAATTATTTATTTCAAAAATACATCAGACGCAATTCGCCTCCCCCACCCCATGGAAATTGAATGGTAGTCCCCTTATGCTATGGTGACCTTGCC
The DNA here is from genome assembly GCA_964017125.1 of Flabesymbios commensalis. Taxonomy (NCBI): domain Eukaryota; kingdom Metazoa; phylum Annelida; class Polychaeta; order Terebellida; family Flabelligeridae; genus Flabesymbios; species Flabesymbios commensalis. Next base: position 6,529,173 of record OZ024908.1, read on the forward strand.
TGGCTGCATCCGTCACATGAAGTATGATTCTATCATCGGATTATTGCTGACTACAAGGTTCTAGGTCCTCCTTGTCGAATGTTTGAGGAGTTAGTGAATATTGCTTTACGTCGCTTTCTGTACACTGAGACAATATCGCGACAGAACAAAGCATGAAGCCGGGACTATGCCCTACTCTTATTTCGAATGACGGTTTTTTTAAGTGCACAGTACCATACGCAGCACAATACACTCCATGCCGTTGAACAGTTTTGAGCACTGTATATACACAACCACAATGACAAATATCCGGCCCGACAGGGATTTAAACCTTGTAGGCTTACAAGCCCAGTCGATACGAATGCGCCATCGAAGCCGGCCCAAAGATTGAGGAATACAAGCAGCATTCTCACCTATTGAAGTTCTGTATTTTGAGTGTCAAGTTTACAGATCTCGGAGGCCACGTATTCAAACAGCTCAACTTTTTTCCGTTTATTCTGAGGAAGCTTTGCCAATTTTTGGTAGCTTACCGTGAGCCACCACTCTTTTACGGATTCCGGTTCATCTGTGCTCTTGTGCAGATTGTTTCAGTTTTAATCGTCCAAAACCATTTTTTTACCATTTTGGTATTTCAATAGGAGTTTTTTTAAAGCCATATTCATAGATTCACGTTAAACATTACAATGCAAATAAAAAATCCGCCTTATGCCGTAAATAAACAATTATTTATTAGCCCTATTTGAGCCACAGTGTGCAATTGGTGTATCAATTATAAAGAGATAAGTTTCTACTCAAAATACATTGTTTTTTCGACACTTTACTGGGGAATAGGTTTATTATTGTTATTTATACATTATTTTAATTGTCTGTACCATAATACGGAAATTATTTACCATGATTTCAATTTTTCTAGTATTGATGTACAGCTCACTAAAATGGCAAATAAAAGGGCTGATACCATAATGAATTTTTTTGCAGATATTTTCGGTGAAACATATTTTAATATCTTTAACATATGTTTAACAATAACCCGACTCTTTTAATAAGGGGCGGGGGTGCCCCGAACGAAGCCCTTACGCTCAGTTACAAGGTAGTTCCACTCCTGATGTGGATAAGTAGGCTTATACCTTTGTGTAGCTCTGTACCAAATTTTGTGCTTTTTCAAATTGGGAACGATTTTACCTAATTTAGGGCATTTACTTTACATAACAACTTGTCGAAAAAAGGGGTGTGAACCCCTAAGGACCCATGGATCCGCCCTCAATTTGTTTTAATAAACTATAAACATCACTAATAATCAGTTTTGAAGACATATTTGTTGGAAAAATGATACAGATTCACTCGACAATGAATAAGTAATAATAATAATTAATATAGTAAATCAGTTGTTTGTGTTTTTTGTTCACCACTACCTAAATTTTGGGGGTATTTTTGCAAATTGTAAAAAAATATTGTTATTATTTTTTTTTTGTACGAAGCCCATACGTCATCAAACATGTTTTAAGTACTGGTATTATAAAAACAAAAGTAATATTATTATGTGTCTTTTGTCGTTTAGGTACAGCTAGTCATAATTTACCTAAATTAACCCCCCCCCCCTGCCATTGATGCCCTATAACTTTCCAGTACATGTAGATACAGATGCACACATGGACTTAAAATGATCCCAAGATGTTACTCTTTCAGAAAATCTAAGGGATCGTCTGTTGGCGGGGGGGGGCGGTTGTGCAACACGACCACTTTTTTTGTGACACCGCCTCCCAGCCTAACTGTTACAAGACGACTGTCACAACATGACTGTTATAACACGACTGTTACACCACGACTGTTACAACACGGCAATTACAACACAATTGTCACAACACAACTGTCACAACACAACTTTTACAAAACGACCGTTACAACACGACTGTTACAACACCACTGTTGCATCACGACTGTTCCAATACCACTTACAGCACCACTGCCTCAACACGACTGTTACTGTACAACTTAAAAATGAGGTTCACTGGGAGCCTAGTGAATGATATAATCTAATACTTGCTTATCACTGTGACCAATGGTGAATTTTCGAATTTTACGCTCTACAAAATCCTGCCCTCCGTTTCTAGAGAAGAGTGGAAGTTTATTTTTTGACAAAAACCTCAATCTACCTGAAACAATCGTAAAACCCCACTTGCTTAAGGTTGATCAAGGAATTATGGCTTTGGAACCTACTAATATATAACTGTTAGTCGTTTGACTTTTGTGCGCATCTTTGACCTAAATTTAGGAGACTTCCACCTCACACTTTAGAACTTCTGATATGTTGCTTGTCATACTTCTAACAAACTTTCCTGAAATGTCAGCTTGTTACAAATTTGTTCCAGGTATTAAGCTAACTTTCCTGAACTATAAGCCTATATGATTAAAAGCGACATAAAACCTTATTAATTATTCAAAGTGTATTTTATTTGCCACTCATTATCATAATATACAAAGCGTTGTATGGACTCCAACGCAAGATGTAGCCACAAAGCCTCATTTTACTCTTGGGCAACATTGAGCCAATACTGGTTGAACGTCTCCTCTTTGCTTCGTGTCCTGGAACAACTAAAGAAGGGTGTGTGGTGCAAACAACAGAGATGAAGTCAGTATCACTTGAAAACCTGCGACACAGCTGTCGGCTATGCCATACACTGTCACATGAAAACACATCATCTCATTGTGTTGTCGACTAGGCCATACACTATGAAAACATTCCATATGTCTGTTTGTGGATTAATGCAGTAATTCCATTGTAGAAGTAAATAAACAAAAAAAATAATAATAATATTATTATATATGGTTTAGATATCACCGAGATGTCTATAACACGTGGTTTAAACATTGAACATAATATCTATTTTGTTGATTAATTAGCAAAAGATCACTGTACACGAATCCATCCCTTTCCCATTTAAATCTTCATATTTTAATTTTCGAGTGTATCTACATAATCACAAGAATCACAAGAAAATTAGTTGGAAGACAAAGTTATGATAATGAAATATCTAAAATTAATTGAACGTGTTATTTTCTGTATTTTCTTATTTATGCTTTTTTCATACAGACGTAATAATTGTTTAATAGTAGAAACACAAAGTTCCAAATACAATATTGCTGGATCACTCGTGGTCTAGTTCACTAGACCACGAGTGGTCTAGTTCATTATTGCGTTTCGTACATTATTCCATTTATTATTTATTCTTCAACTTGTCAACCATCTTCTTAATTAACGGCGGTTGTCATCATGCTTTGCTGTGATGTTTCGTTACAGAGACAATGTTCATATTAAAATATCTGTCACTTCAGGATTTCTTCTCAGATCACATTCGTCTAGTTCATCTAGAAAGAATCATGTTATTACCAAGTAAAATTAGTTTCATCAATATTCATGAGTATAGCCATGATATTAACATAAACAACGTTCCATTGTGTCAATAGTGTCGTAAGTGTCACTTAGTATAGTATCATTTTTCAGAGTAGAATGTTTTAAGTGGACAATATTGATTCACTCTGAAAATACTACCTCGGCTTAATTTGGTAGTTGTATCGTGATAATATTTGCTCAAAAAATTACGCCTTCCAGGAGAAGTTATACTCTACAGTCAAATTGGTATTGAGGTGATACAAATTTCAAAACAACAGGACGCTCACAAATACAATTCACAATGTCTACGCGGTGGTCATTTTGATTATCAAGTCTCCTTTTAAATGTACAAATCTTTTCTGGATGATAAAGACTAGTCCCTTCCCCAAACCCCCTTTCATAAATGGCATATATCACGAGCAGATGACGTTTCTTAAAAAGTATAAATGCAAGGTTCCTTAAAAGTATACCTATTAAAATGGTTGAACAGGTGCGCAGTGGTCATATGTTCGTTTTTTTGAAAGCTTGTTAAGTACTTTTTTTAAATACAATTGAGACATTGACTCACCACCTCTTTCTGATAAATTATCTAATTATTTTGTTATTATTATTACAAAATCACTAAGATTGCAACATGTCCATAAAGGGTGGATGTGCTGATTGGTGTGGAATATTAAAGTGACATTTTTGCATTTATAATATTTTGTTAGTCTCTTTGCAAAATACAATTTTGTTGAAATGTACGAAACATTCGAAATTACCATTGTGTCTTTGTGTGTGAGATGTAATTTTGAAATACATTTTCGACATATGTTCATGTACTACAAGCCTGTGTATGATTGAGCAATATTTTTTGAATAATAACAGTGAGTATTGCAGTGAGTATTGCTATTATTAGAAAATATATTCTTAGTATTAGAATATTCTCAATTCGGTAATAATTACTTGGAGGAATCAATCATCCATGTACATCCATGAACTGTGGGATTACTAAAGTTGAATAAAAATATAAACAAGGAGAGCACGGTGAAGTTCTCGTCTGGACTTAACAGGATTGATTTATTGCTTAAACATGATAACTTAAAACATTAACATTTTTTTATATAGTAGCTTGCAGACTGTAATTGCGATCTGTAGACTTCCCAACCTCATATAACAATATCACTGCGCAGAATTTGAGAAATGTTAATATGGATTTAAAAGAAACCCGTTTTAATTATACCTTTTCATAACTCGTTAAATTTCCGATATTATTGGGACCGACATAGAACTCAAATGTTCTTGATATAATAACAGGCTAACATCAATGTAACATAGCTTTATTAGCTAAGAAACCATACGCTATCAATGAAGTGCGCACGAAGCTACGAGATCAGGCAATTGTTTTTCTATAAATGTTTATTATTATTGGCTTCCATTATTATCATCTCTGAAATATGTGTGTTGGTAATTACGTGTTCAATACAATGGCAATAAATCCTCTGTCATTACCACCTGCAATGAGACAGGACTCTGGTGATATCTCTACGCTTAGTGGTATAGCCCTCAAATGTTACCAGCCTGACACATAAATAGTCCGCAATAATAGATCCTATTACCACTGATTGTTTTCATAATTCACCGACGCCCACCTCACACGATACCAGTGGAAACGAGACGTTGGACCAATGTTGTTTTAAGATTGGGCCAGCGTCGCAGACATGAATAGAGAGAGATACGAAAGCCAACATTAGATCAATGTTGGTTCACAGTCGTAAACGCTGAGCGTTTCGTAGTGAAAGCCAACATCATAAGTGTGAGAATACATCCCCAACTCGTATAACGTTCAGCCAGTTTCGGACCCTACCGCTTGCCGTGTCTAAATCACCAGTTGATCCCCTAATGACGTCAAGATACTCTGTTATTTCTGGCATTGTCTAAAGCGCAGTTACAAGCCGAGGTCCCAATATATCCTGATATAAGGGCAGGTCTTACAAGGGGAGATTTAACCCCTTTCTATGAAGCAACGTATTTGATCATTTTGTATATGGCATGCTGTGAAATAAAAAAATCTACCCCGCTTACACACCTTGTTCAATCGGAGTGTAGTAAATGCGCAATGTTTTGTCATAATTATCTTCATCCCATAGTGAGCTAACCATCCAACTAAACACACACAAAACACTCTCGAATAGTAGGAAGACTTTTAAAAGGAATATCAATGCGTGTGAACATCTGAGATATGTAGTACAACATAAATATAGCAAACATGATGCATGATTTTTTTCGGGTTTACAAATGTACACACCAGTATTATATATGGGAAAACACAATAGATGGCGCCACGATGCTTGACAATAGCTGGAAAAGAGGCTGCAGCCTCGTTTACAACTGTGTAGTCTATGTCTCAAGGTCATTAGAAGGTCACTAGATAAGGAGATTACCATGACGCTGCCGTAAATTATGTAGCTTACACAAGAACTAAAATATTTACTGCAGACCAAACGTATGCTATTACCATCACACTATAACATTCTAAAATAAACTTTTAACTCAGACTTATACATCAATTGTTGCTTTAGGGCTGAACTGGACATTTACGTCCTGTAAGGCTATGCATCCCTTGTTAGATATAATAATGATCTATCGATTAACATTGTGATATACATTGTAGGCCTATTACCATGATTACTGCATGTATTATTTTCTTTATCTTTTATTCTAACACGTGGACTAGTGACTCAGTCTGTCACACCTCGAGATCAGCTGATGACCGCCGTCAATCAGATGTTATTTAAATTAGGGTGTAAAATACCATACTGGAGCTTTTTTGTCCTAACAATAATTTGTTGTCCCATAATCGGAACCAACGTATAGACTAACAGCATGGTGATAGTTTGGCTAGATATCTTAAGAAGTATTCTGATTTTTTTTCTATTTGTACGTTAATTTTAATTGAATATGTATGTTACTCGCTGAGCTAATTGCTTGGGTTTACACCTGATAACTTATTAGTTTAACTCAAAATTTACCATTGTCATTTTCATCCACTACAAGCCGCGAATTGCTCTCGCAATTCTCGATTTGCAGTGGATGCAGATGACTTGGGTCATTCTTCACAGATGCAGAATGCTGTTTTAACCCTTGAAGCGCTGCATTTTAAATGCAAACCTTGGAGACCAAAGGGTCTTTTTCAATTTGAAATCATCATAACTGTCTCAGTTAGCTCTTTCTGATTCATTTCAAAAACTCACTCACTCACTCACTCACTCACTAACTCACTCACTCACTCACTCACTCGCTCACTCGCTCGCTCGCTCGCTCGCTCGCTCGCTCGCTCGCTCGCTCGCTCGCTCACTCACTCACCCAAATTCCACCAGATGCCGGATGTTGTACGAATGTCTGCGTCCGCGTCTGCCGAATAGGCCTACAGACGTCTGCTGTCTGCGTCTGCCGAAAAACACACATGCCGCGTCCGCGTCTGCCGAATAGGCCTACAGACGTCTGCTGTCTGCGTCTGCCGAAAACACACATGCCGCGTCCGCGTCTGCCGAATAGGCCTACAGACGTCTGCTGTCTGCGTCTGCCGAAAACACACATGCCGCGTCCGCGTCTGCCGAATAGGCCTACAGACGTCTGCTGTCTGCGTCTGCCGAAAACACACATGCCGCGTCCGCGTCTGCCGAATAGGCCTACAGACGTCTGCTGTCTGCGTCTGCCGAAAACACACCTGCCGCGTCCGCGTCTGCCGAATAGGCCTACAGACGTCTGCTGTCTGCGTCTGCCGAAAACACACCTGCCGCGTCCGCGTCTGCCGAATACACACAGACATTTATTAAATGCATTAGTCTGGATCGTTAACATCATCACATGCAAAGTTTGATAATAAAATAATGGGACCGCTTTAGAACTGTAACATTACGTTCATATTCATAATATTTGGGAGCGATTTAATTTGTTTTATCTTATTTTCATGCGTTCATAGTCAAAATAGTCCAAATGTGTAATTAGCTTGTGATATGCTCAGCAGTTATATCATTACATTGTTATGTCTAGTTTAACCCTTGAAGCGCTGAATTATTTCGTATAAACTATGGAGCCAAAAGGGTTTTTTACAATTCATAAATGTCTTTGTCAGGTCTTTCTGATTCATTTGAATACGTATGTTATGGGTCTACGACCATTAGAAATATGGTAATTCTTTCATTGCAGGGTTCGTCTTTATACGTCGGAATCTGACGTCGTAGACGGTCCCCGCGCTGAAAGGGTTAACATAATAACACGCAACATGGTGTACTGTTTAATATGGTACTCCTTCATGTACTACGCAGTATACAGATATATAGCATACAACAGTGCCGGTTGACTGCACACCTACAACAGCGTGGCCAAGATGATATGTTTAGATGCGTGACATTATCTCCCTTGTCGAAGGTATATATGATGACACACATTTCAAACCTACTTTAAAACATTGTGACACACCTCTAACAGGCTGGTTTCCTTGTGTATCAGCAGAAATGCATAACCAGAAATGTATAGCTCCGGCCTGTTGATTTCAGACAGTATATTCACCAAATTGCATATAACTCAAAATCTATTTCACCTATAAACTTGGTTCTGGTGTCATCGGAATGAACGATCATGTATTTTTAAATTGGCTTTGTTAGTACAATTTTAAATATAATATGGTAGTTGTAGGATGCTAATATCCATCAGATACCACGATCAAACTGCCTGTCCACATGTATGTCCCGGGGTCCGCTGTCATAAATTGGAAGCTCATAATTATAAAATTAGCTTGTAGCTATGGCTACCAACGTACTTCTCTCATAGGGCGCTTTGGTTTGTTGTTTGACCCCTTTGTGGAGAACTAGAAACGGTTGTGTTATTGCCAGTATGTGGTTCTCAAACGAATATCTGTGCACAGTTAAACAATACACACATGAAATATAATGGTATGTCTGTATAATGTTCAGTTGACAGCATACGGTAGCTTGTAGCACAATAATGCATGCTTATATACACACACACACACACATATACACGAATGTACTCACCTGTATGCCAGGTTACATTGCTACATTAGCCTTTGCCTGGCGAGACAGGCCAATTTCATTTATGGCCGGTTATTGGCCAAGGCTCTTAGTCACGTGACCATCATGCCTGTGCTATTGAGGCCGGTGAATAATTTTCTGGGCCAAGTCATAGGAAATGCGTCAGAGGGGAAATACAATGCTGTGAAAAACTCTTCATCCAGGGAAGTGACCTTTCAAAAATGGCTGAATTCGGGGATTACCCTGTTTTTATCTAAAAATAGTAACAAGTCACAAACATTCGCCACTGGGCCATACCAGAGGGTACATGAAGCTCGGTCACGCCGCGTAGTGTGGCTCTGGGAACCAGAGTACATTCGCCTAGTATTTGTCATTCTCCACCTGCTTACGAATATGGACCATTTTAGGAAGCGTCTCCTAAAATTCAGCGGATGTTGCGAATGTTGTCATTCGCCGTCAATTTTCGTAAGCATTCACATGCCATTGGTAACGTTGGTAGGGCATTCAGACGCATTTGCAAAGTTCGTAAGGTATTTGCAAGGCGTTTGTAGCGTTCGCCGTTTCCCATTCCTTGTGAATATCTGCCAGCGTCATATTCACTCCGTCTTTATTCAAATCGCAGCATCGTCATCAAATATTCCCATCATTCGTAAGAAAATGGCAAGACGATGGCAACGTTGGTAAGACATTCGCATCATTCACAAGTACGTTTGTAACGTTTGCAAGCCCATTTGTAAGCATTCGCAAGCATTCATAAGATTCGCAAGGCAGTCGCAGCATTTATTACATTAAAAACTATCTAAAAATATTTTGAAAACACAAAATGTAATTGCAAACAAAGTAGAACTATTTTGTATGTGTTACTGAGTCAATTGGTTCAGAAATACGAATAAATTCACATACTGAAATATTGATGTCCAGATACAACACAAAGCAAACGGGATTGTGGGGCTGTATACAGATATTCGATTAAATATTTTATTTAAATATTAGAAAATATAAGCTGAATTGAGCTATTTTTGGTGGAACATCGCTTTGCACGATGTATTTATGCAGTTTGTTATAAATTAGGGGAAATGGTGAAAAACGCGTTTTTTCAAAATAATGGTCATTTAGCTCAAAGCGACATATAAACACAATATTATATTTTTAAGGAGTATTGAAGTATATTATATTTCAACTGTAATAGTGTCTAGTTCACTTGTCATGAACTTTCATATATAATGTTTGCCTTTGAAAAATTACAGCCATATTGAATTTTACCCCTAAAACAATATCTAGGGTGCCTTCATCCGAGAATAATATATATATGAATGTTCATGGCAAATAAACTATACAGCAATACTGTCGAAGTATAATAGGGTCTATTTGCTAGTACACTTATGCGGCTTTGAGGTAAATGATCGCTATTTTGAAAACGCTGCTGCAAGTAGTTAGTTAAAAACGATTATGATTATGAGTCAACCACAAACTGTCCACAAAGTTTAGTGGCATTTTGACAGTGCTGAGCTGTAATTAAAGCGCCATTGACCCAAGTCTTGTCTTTAAAGGGTGTGCAAGCAGAGATACCAGCTTGAATTGATTGTTTTCACTAAATACTGGCTTAATGTTGAGTGAACGTCGTAGATTGTGGGCTAATAATAAAACAACATTGGCCAACTTATGTTGTTTTTTCACATTTAAAACTGTATTAGATATTGGATTCCACTCTCAGATGTCCCGGTTACAATATTTTGTCGCCTCAGCTGACCAGTAAACAGGACTCACATAATCACCACCTACTCTCTACTCTTTCGTCTGTAAATAGTTAAGTCCAATTCTGTGAAACTCCATAGCCTTGACCTGCAATATTTGCATCGGGTTAGCTAATATAATGAAGTATGGGGGAGGGGGTCTTATATAACATCGAGTAACCATTCAAAAGGGTTTCCGGTGACGTCACTGTGCTTCCCAGAATAGTAAACCTGATATCTGGTGAAGTAATCTTGACAATAGTCTCTGAATGAGTAGTGGCAGATACGCAAGAGATCATATGTCTGCCAACTAGTAAATGTGTTTGTCAGTTTGTATGTCAGCAGGGCTACTTACAAAGCAATGAACGTATTTATATGAAAATTGTTCCAGAGATGTGTATCGGGCCAAGCAACAATCCATTAATTTTTTTGGATGATACGGATTACCAAGGAATCTACAGATTCCTTGAGATTACTATCCGGATCTCGATTACGATCCGGGTCGCACTAGATTACAATTTTGCCAGAATAGTTTACGAGTGCAATTTCTTTCAAATACCGCCACCGAGGACAAAAACGTGAGAGGCATTTGGCGTAACCACTACGCTAAGGACCAGCCCTCCATGCGAAATATAATTCACAATAACTGTTATTTGGAAGTTACCAGTGTTAATTTAATGCTGTTTCAACATTAGCAATTCTGGCACATCATTTAAGCAACAGATGCTAAATTATATAAGTAGGCTGGCCATATTTGTGTATTTCCTTCACTCAGAATTATTCAAGCGAAAGAGGGGTGGGGGTGAATGTGCATGTTATTGGTATTCATCCAATGCTGATATAATTTTGGTCCACCCTCAACGATTCTGACCCAATAATAAAATAACATTGGTTCAATGTGTCCTGTAATTTGCTTGGTTGATCTTACGTGAGCCCCACAGACGTGACTTATATAATAACGCTTATTGCCATGATTTTTGTGACCCAGCAGACACTAGACCAATCTTGAAGTAATACTGAACCCACCTTCTAAACATCGAGCTGTCATTAGAATGGCATCAAATGAATGAAAGCAAGAAAGAATGAAAGCATTACCAAATGAAAGTAAAATCGAATGAATGAATAAACGAATGAATAAATAAACCAATGACTGAATAAACGAATGAAAGAATAGATGAATGACTGAATCAACGATAATGAATAAACAAATGAAGAAATAAACGAATGAATAACATTTCAATATACAAATGATTGAATAAACGAATGAATGTGAGAATGCGTTAATGCTACCCTGATGACATCGCAAGGCTCTGGCAACCTTTTTCAAATGTAATAGTTCTAATACGATCACAAGTGTATGCCTGTTGAAATAGCCTAGCTTTCTTATATTATATATATTCGCCTGAATGGCATCCGAGTTTATTCAACAGTTTGCAAAGCTGTATCAACATCATACCAACATTGTTTCAATTTATTGTGTTCATTTATATTTTATATATAGTAGAACAGTAGGCTTTCACTAAGACAGAATAGTCGCTGGCGTTGATTTTGGTAGGGAAATGGCATATTGACGAATATCAAATGTGAAAGCCGATGGACGAGTCATATGATGTATTTTAATAAATTGGCTTCGAAGAGTGTTGAAATTTGAGCAATTCATAATAAAATGAAACTCGTCTCCCAGTTCACTCACACACCAGTTACACTTTCTTTGTTCTCTGGCTATACCTCTATGACATCCGGTTTCAACTGGAAGGTTGTGGTTTCTGCAACGGAATCTCGCAAGTAATCGTCTGTAGTTTCAACACTTGCTGCTTTGTTGGATTTCTGCTGCCTATTTTTGTCTAAACTGATGGAGTAATCTTTGTTTGATTTGTTGTTTGAAGCATTCCTTACTGCAAAGGATGACTTGACTTCCCCATATACCAGGGAAACCACAATCTTCCAGAATCGTTTTAACACAATTGAGCCAAGGCGATTTATACACACTTTCTTTGTTCAATTTGTATAACAGTTTGTACATTAAGTTTGACATTTTAGTTTTCTCAGTGTCTTGAGAAATGTTGGCCCAGAACATAATCATTCTTGTTTGGGCGGATAGAATTAACGGGTATTCACCTAGCTCACCATATACCATGTTTGAACATGTTGTCTTGTTTACTAATAATATATATTTACAGAATCTTAGATGGAGTTTTTCAAGAATTTCTGTTCCTTCATGGGCCCAAATTTCACTACCATATAAGAGCACAGGTTTCACAAGTGTATCAAATAAGTGTATCATAATATCTACTGGTAATTGCAATTGTTTGCCTCAGCACAGCACAGCACAGTGCAGCATAGTGCAAACAGCGCTCTGGTACCTTTGTCATACAATAGATTTTTTGCTTTAGTGAATTTACCGTTGAAATTGAAAGTATTTATATTGGTCGGTTACTTCTGTTTGTGTTTCACCAAATTGAAATTTAGGGATGTTTCGTGTTTTGCCTCTTCAGAAAATAGTTATCTTGGTTTTGATAATTAGTCTCCAGAGATCGAAATAGTCTTTCATTAGGGTGATTGATTTCTGTAAATCTTTTGCCGATTCAGCAACTAGCACAGTGTCATCTGCGTAGAATAGTACATACAGTTTAAGGTATTTCAATAAAGATTCGTCTAGTCTATCTTTGATCATTTTATTCACAGCAGTCAGCCCCTTGTGTGCATCTTGTAAAAAAAGTTGCAGGTCACCAAGGTATATAGAAAGCAATAAGGGAGATACATTTTCGTCTTGTCTTACCCCAACAAGACACGGAAATGTATCAGCAATCTGACCATCACTGGTAACACACGATTTTGCTGTTTTATACATGTTATGGACTAAAATGAAAATTTTCCCCGATATATTAGATTCGAGCAGCTTATGCCATAACTTAGTGCGAGATATACTATTAAAAGCTTTGCTGTAATCTACAAAGCAGCAAAATATATTTTTACGTTTATGCGTATATAAGACAATTAATGTATTAACAGCAAACGGGGTACTGGGATGATTGCTAGTAGTAGTACTTTTCGCCCCCATCCGGGGAGGGTCATTAGGGATCTGTTTCGTCTGTTGGATGCTGTGTACGGCATTGTACGGAAGCACTAGTCTACAGCAATCATCCAAGGGCAGCTGCAGCCTCCTCGTATCTGGCTATAATCTTCGGGCGGATTGCCAGTGGCGTACCCTGGTTCCTCCGCTCAACAGCGGAGCCAATGCAGCATCCGCATCAGTGCTGGCGCTGATGTAGGCCGTGGTGGCCTTAAATAACCGGCAATAGCGTGTTTGACATTAGGTCTCTCACGTGGGATGAATGGAGTTACCCAGAGGGAGTGATCCTTCCTATTGTTACTCTGGGGACTATCCGACCCGAGGATAGCGGAGCTGCGCGAAATGCCACAGAGTTTCATCATTAAATTGTACAGCGAAACTCAAGTCTCCGGCCGTCTGGGCATGTCTGGGGGTATATCCCCTAGACATGCCCAGAACCCCTTATCGGGCGAGCGAAGGAAAACGCTCTCAATAACCCACCATGCCCTATCACCCCCACCCTCACATCATCATCTGTACATCATTTCATCTCATCAAATGACTAGAACGTTTTTATCGTATTACAATGTCACTTAAAAGACCTTTTGTGCCGAAAAGTGACGTAAAGCATTTATTTACTACTACTACTACATTAACAGCAAACATGTGGTCAGTCGTTGAAAAACCAGCCGTAAATCCTGCTTGCTGCGGCGCGATAATATTATTATTATCAACAAAAAGTGTCAGTCTGTGATTAATAAGATTGGAAAAAAGTTTACCAAGGCAACTTATTAATGTTATTCCACGGTAATTGCTGGGGTCTTTATCGTCACCTGAAGATTTATATATCGCTTTAATCACTCCTATACTCCACTGCTCTGGTACTACTCCTGACGCTAATATTACGTTAAAAAGTTTAGTTAACATGGTAGTGATTTGTCGTGTTGACTTTTTCAGGAATTCATTCGAAATCTGGTCAGTTCTGGGACTTTTATTATTTTTTAACTTTGCGATTAGCTTAGTTACTTTTTCTGTTGTGAAAGGGTCATTAAGTAGAGGTTCGGAGTCGTTAAAGTCAAGGGTGGGGGCCATTTTGATTGTCATGACTGTAATTTAGGTTTTCAAAGTGTTCTATAAATATCTCAAAAGAAACTTTAGCAGTCGTTTTTGAGTTATTTTTGTTGTTAATGATATACCAGTAATCGCGCGGGTTTTCAGATTTTAAATTTCGTATTTTATGTATAACTTGCTGTTTATATTTCCTAACTGCTTTGTTGATTTCGTTTTTGTACTCTTTACCTGTTTGTCGTAGTTTTTGCAAGTTATTGTTGTTTCTTAGGCGTCTGTATTTTTTTTTGTGCTTTAGGATAATCTTACGTTTTTTTTCACATTCCTGGTTGCACCAGTTTTTGCGGGGTTCACTGCGCACACGAGATCTGCTGCACCCAGAGAGTGTGTGGCCAGATCTAAACTAGACTACGTGCCGCATCGTTGAGCATATCATTAATGTCGCTAAAGACCTTGTTTACCTCCGTTTGCATGGTTTGTGGAGTGTCACTACTACATCTTGGCCCATTTCCAAAACATCACTTGCATCACCTGTCCTAGCATTTAGGTCACCGATAATGCAAACGTCAATATTATTGTATTTAATCCGTACAGATCTATTATTGACCCACATCTCCTTGCAGACGACAAATCACCTTTGCACATTAGAACAAACCCTTTCACGACTAACATAAAACGTGCTGTTGTTCATGGTCACAATACATTGTACTTTGTCTAGGATACGTCTGAGCACATTTTAAGATGGATTGTAGATTTTTAGTTTGCGTTATAAAACATTTTGCACTGTCTTCCCTCAAAATGACTTAGGCTTAAAATGGGGTAAATGGTATAAACATGTGTTACTTTTCGATTGATTATCAACACACACATTTGTATATTATGTAATCATGTTGTCAGTGTACATAGTTTATTTTTTCGTTTATATATATGACACAATTTGAACATGTGAACAAAACAAGTAGTAGTCATGTGGATGTTTGCAGTTATAGAAAATTAATGAAATTAAATAAACAAAAAATGCCATGAAATTAATGGTGAAGGAGAAGGGGGGAGTTCAGATGATATTCAGGCCCATCTACACCAGTCGATAGCTAACAGAAGACGCTCAACCAATGCTGTTTTAATGCTGGCACACTATCTATGGAGCCCAACCAACATTGAACTAACATAGATATAACTTTTTGTGGAGGCCCGTATATGTAACTATTATTCTGCGAAGCGCAGTGACGTCACCGTAAACCGTTTTCAATGGGAACTCGGTGAAAAGAAAGTTATATAACACCCCTCCCCCATACTTCATTGTATAGCTAGCTCGGTGACAACAATGGAGGTCAAGGTTATTGAGTTTCACAGAATAAGCGCTTAATATCCTGATTATAAATTTTGTGCTTAACTGAAAAATTATGAATGTACACCTTTGAATGTTCAATAAATTAAATCAATCGATCAATCGATCAATCGATCAATCAATCAATCAATCAATCAATCAATCAATCAATCAATCAATCAATCAATCAATCAATCAATCAATCAATCAATCAATCAATCAATCAATCAATCAATCAATCAATCAATCAATCAATCAATCAATCAATTAAATGTATTAATTAGATTTAATAATCAAATTTATTAATTAAATTTATTAATTAACTTAGGATTAAATAAGAGAGCATTGATTCACCTAACTATATGTTGCCATGAAGAGACATTAATTTTAAGGTAGCGTAGCATTACTGTTTAGTAATAAAACGACAAGAACAAGCCATCATAGAATTTCCATGAATTTGTGTAGCCTGTCATGCTTGAAGAAATTTGGTTTACAGCTTGTATGTCCTCTGAGCCACATGGCAATGTTGTGAGAAAACATACAGATGCCGCGTGCTAATGTGTTGGTCACCATGCAAATAAGGTATATAAGCGCCCCATGTGCTCAGAAAGTGAACTAGGTCTACATGTATGGGCGGGACATACATGTGAAATGGCAGTTTTACTGTAACATTTGATAGATATCACTATCCAGAAACTACCATACAACATTACCAATATTATTAAAAGCCACAATTAAAAGATATATGATCGCTCTTTCTGATGACACCAAAACCAAGTTTATAGGTAAAATAGATTTTGAGTTATATGCAATTTGGTGAACATACTGTCTGAAATCAACAGGCCGGAGCTATACATTTCTGGTTATGCATTTCTGATATCAGTATATCTGATTTATAGTTTATTCCCATTGCTGCCAAATATGTCATTACTTGTTTTAGAATGTGAAAGTCATATTGCATCAACTATAAATCAACTACTCGTGCTGGGGAAATAAAGTACACCCAAGTAGCATACCACGAGATGATTTACCTTGAGTATGAAATAAACATTATTATTACTACACACGTTCCCGAGCGAATTACAAATTATGTGAAAATTCATTTTACATTTGTAAGCCAGTGTCACTTGATCGACCAACTTTTTTCCTCACTTGCAATGTAATCAACATTAATATTACACTATCTATTATAGATTGTCTGTCACGCGTCCATTTCGACTAATTTTAAGGGGATTCGTTAATAGGAATTCCAGTCACCGACCGTTAAAATGTTTTGTCTTTTTGGTGCAATATGGAGATCATTGCAGACTTCCATACAAGGAAAGATCATCATTTCAGGCAAACTTTTTTTTCAATAGAACAGATGGATGATTGAAGGCAGTTTCTTGTAATCGTGCACTAACCACGCAGTTGTCTTCATTTAAGGACGCCAAGGGAAGATTATCATCATGGACTACTGTCCACTGTGGGTTATTCTCATCTTGTTCGTAATCCATTATAATAAGATATGGAAGTTTGTGAATTACTTCCAATCAGTACAAAATTATAGTATACAAATGTGTCTGTAGCAAATTAAATATGCTACAACTTTGTATTTGTGAATTAAACTAAATCATGCTAAATGCGATAATTGCCAATTGACTGTATATATAACCGTATCAAGAAATAAAAATGTCAACTGTTTCGGAAATTAATCGAGCTTCATTGATATCTTTATACTCGTGAATTTTAGGTTCCAGTGATTTCCGCCCAACATTTTGACCGGTTCTTCCCTATTCTAACATGACCATATAGCTTTTTTTGACATATATGGAATTATCATGCTATGCAAAAAATAGTTGTAATGGATGGCCCAGAAATCAACTTAAATTCATATAAATTGGTCAAAAGTTAAACATGTTAAAAGTGTTCTCAATGTGTTACTCCAAAGTGCATCTGTCAAGATTTCTGTGATTACAATGGTGTTGAGGAACATAAACTTGAAGACTAATATGATGATTTTTTTATTTTTAGATCAGTGTTTTACTGCTAAATTGAACAGTCTAACCATATTTAATACTCAGTCAAAATTTGAAGATAGTCCCCAAGTGACCGCCAATTAGCTAAGTGACCGCGATCGGCGAGCCAATGTATAATGGAGTGTGTTAGACCAGTATATGTACATAAATCCCGCAACACAAAGTTGTAATAGGTTTGTCCTTGTGGCTGAAATCATCACAAATACCATTCAGTTGCAGCGTCGTATCACAAAACATGGGTGTGGCTCAGTTTATTAACTAATGATTTTACCCACCACTAGTATGCTGTATTTTAATGAAATTGTATCTTCTATATGTAGTGAAGCCATAAATGAAACAGACTAGATCATGGATACACCCCTGCCTTGGACCCTGTACGCTATGTGTGCGATTGCAGCGGTTGGAATACCAGCTAATATCCTGACCATAGTGATAATGTTACAACCATCAATGAGAATACATTCTACCTTCTTATACCAATTCATCATAACAGTTTTAGACACAGGTGTGCTATTTCTCTGGCTGCTAGGCGATATGGCTGTCTTTGAGGTTATCGATCTAGCAGATAGACACTTAATGTTCGTCACGTTCTTCCGGTTGCTCTCTTTATTGTTGATGGGGGCGCTCATCATATATAGATGTAAAGACTTCGTACTCCCTCTATGTGACTCTATGATGTGCAACGAAAATAGATCCATCACTGTTATCTTAATCATATTATATGGCGCTAGCATCGCCTTTGGGAATTGGTTTACAATAGGAATCCCAATTGTAGCACTGCTTGTGCTTAATTCACTTATCATTTACCAAATTTGCAAAAGATCTGTGACACATGAATCTGCCGAGAGTGAACAAATGAAAACAGAAGATGGACAGCGATGCACTAAACCAATAACCTCCAGGACTGAACCAGACAAAACCTCATTGATTATGCTCATCACTACTTTCTCTTTCCTGATGTTGACTCTTCCCTCTCCCGCAACCTACTTTATGTCCAGGCACATGTATGTACAAGTCAGCTATGTCCTTTGTTACTGTAATTATGCTTTGAAAATGTTTTTGTACAGTTTGTCGGAAAAGAGATTTAGAGAACAAATGTTGAATTTGCCTAATTCGGTTTTCAAAAAATTTAATGTGTTGTCAAATAACGGAGGCTCTATGTCTTGTCGTTACTCAGATAAGTCATGCAATGCAAATATTTGAATACCTATATTTACCGGTTGGGGACAAATATCATATAGTGTAAATACAGTTCAACTATATCTATATCGCGTATTTCAAGAAAGTAGTTATATTGGATACAGTAGGGTGTTGAGTGTTTTGGAAGACATTATCTAAGCACACAAAAATCAAATATACATAATTTTAGCCAATCAACAACACTGAACAATGTCAGAATACTTGATAAAACCGCCAAATTAGTAACAAAATATCAAACTGTTATGCTACATTCCTACAATACGAAGTGAATCCGGAACTAGTATAATGGTTTTTTTTTGTCAGAAATCTTCCTATTTCTTCTGAACAATTACTGAAAGTTGTTGATTTTTCCTGTTCATTTACACATTTCGGTAAACTGGTAAAAACAAAAAAGGAATTTATTTACATATACATGTAAATAAAATGTATTCACATGCTCAAGTAAATAACTGTAGGATCCCTACTTCGTTATTTTAATGTGGCAGTAATCCCCAGGCTCCCGGACGCGTGAGTCTGCGGACGACTGCCTCGTTTCGGTACTTTGGTGCCGGGCGCAGGTCGTGCAGGTCGCTCACTCTGAGTCAAGTTGGACGTGTCGTGCGCGGGGTTGTACGTTGCTGTTACCAAATGTCTAGATAAATAAACATGACAAGCGGAAGAAGAGTTTTGTGATTTACTTAGAACCTTTGATTCGACGGGGAGAGGAAGTTTACGTTATAATGGAGAATGTTGGGCAGTTTCTCTCGTTCACCCTTACAAGCCCATACTGGAGACCCTAACGATCACATACTGGTATCTCCGGCGCGAGGGACTACCCCATATACCCATACTGGTGACCCCTGACGACTGATAGACAACGCAACAACAGTGTTTTCACCAAGACGCAAATTGAAAACTGCTGTTTTCAAGCATAGTTTTATTTAAATTTTAAGGGATTTTTTGAAAAAAATCAATAGCATTTTTTTCATCAAGGTACGTGAAAGCTGTAGGTCATTTTAATATGCCAGTTTAAACTAGACAGAAAGAGTTATCAGAGGAGAAGCACGTTTTTTACGTCGAAAACGGCGTAATTTTCTTTTTTTTGGACGAAATTTCACGTGTTTGGCGCTTTTTCAAGTTGGCGACCAGGGCGGTTTCTCTAGAAGAATCCTGAAAAATTTTCTCATAGACTTAGTCTATCATATTTTTATAGTAAGAGTTTTTAAAATGCTTTCATCCTATTAATGCCACTGTAGGCGAATAGGAAGTGGGTGTTTTAGGAAACTCATTTTTTATCGTTGATTGTCATAATTGGGTGACTCGATTTTAAAGTCCATAGACGAAGCCTCGTCACTTTTTCGATTTTTCAGTAAAAATCGACAAAAAATTATAAAATATCGCTTCGACTCGGGTAACCTTTATTAGGATTAGAGCCAAATAAATTGTTTCCCTAATGAATGTCAATAAACGGTCCTATTTGGTCTGTTAAATATATTCTCAGGACCGTAGGTCAATATTTAATTATTATTATAATACGTTATTTCAGAGAATGCTGATTGTTGTAAATGTATTTGGTAAGTGAGCGCCATTTTGGACGCTGGTTCCCCTTGATTAGCTGATCTCCCGTCGTGGGCAAACACGTGTCCCGCCATAACCGGCATGCATTTGGCTAGTGGACCTGTGTCGCCTCATCACATTAGCATAAATTAGGCCGCCATTTTGATTTGGTGGAGCAGACTATTCAAGTGTTCAAACTTATACACGGCCTAGTTTTAAATATTTTTTTTTTATTATTTATAAATTCTCTTTTTCAAAACGGTTGAAAGAGAGGAAATATAAATAAGCTGTTTCGGAAAAGAAATTATAGCACTAATTGTGCGAGATTTTAATAAAGTCATAGTATAATTTTTTCACGTCGAAATGCCTCCTGGTGTTTGTCGTTGCTCTAGCCTACTTTTAGCGCCTTATTTGGGCATGGAGTAGGTAATGAATATGCTAATGTGAGGCGAGACGCGGCTGCTGTTCACTTTTATATGTACACACCGTTACACGCATGCTGACACAGGCACGCAGCAACAAGCTGCAGGCCACACATGTTAGCAGTACCCGATAATACACCATACACACACCCACCACAGACGAAATAAACGCAACCGCTACGACGACAGCCGATTTATATGTCAGTCAATAAAACGAAACGAGCGATTGATTCGGACGTTATCAAGAATGACTCGGTGATGAACGTGCCATAATAAAAAAAAAAAGTGGAATGTTCATCACAGAAATCATTTTTAGCGAAATGATATACTATATCATCAATCCGCAAAGACTACTGTCAGTCACGTTTTAAATATTTTTCTAAAATAAATGTAGCTGTTTTTATTCGCAGTCACATTTAGCCTATCAGTTTGAGAACGAAATTTTCTCATGATAGTTGATTTCTGAAGAATAAAATTTGTATAAATACAGAAATATTCGATTTGACAGTTGCGCTATCGCGAAACATTGCCAATATTTGCATGTGTTTATCGACTTGTGGGAATTTTTTTTTTTTTCACCCAGGTCGATTTACAATATACTATTACCTTTGCTTAGCATAGCATGTCAAAATTATATCTGGCATTTTTATGTACAATTTCGACCTACAGTTTTCACTAAACCATTATGTATGTGTGTGAATAAGTGAAAACATTGTATGTAAAATCTAGACCTACAGTTTTCACTAAATAAATATATACGTGTGTGAACTAGTGCAAAAAAATTATGTGCAACCTCAGCGACGCATTTTCAACTATCTCTGCAACCCCTGTTTCTTGCAACATGCGGAATAGCATGAACACTTTCTACAGTCTACATTTCTAAGATTCAACATATACAGACATTTTTTCATCTGATCTAGACGGCAACGTACAACCAATCCGCGCACGGCACGTCAAAAATAGTTGGTATGTGTTAATACGACATACCATTTTAAACACATTTGAGATAGGCATAGAGCCAACAGGCCTGCTATCTCAAATGCTTTAATAGTTAAATAATTTTGAAAAAACATTTCACAATGTCAACACAACATGATAGTGAAGGCTTCATGTCTACGCTCCTAGAAGTTGCGGGTGCTCGACGCAAAGATAACTATTATCAGGACAGCGAGGACAATGAGGTTCGATTCCGAGAGGCAGACGAAGAGTATCAACGTCTTAAAGAAGTTTTCGCTCGAATTGCTCGAGCTAGACGAACGAGTCATCACTCTAGGAGCGATTCATCAAAGAGCCCTTCACCACTTAGAAGGCAGCCTCAGAGATGTTCAGCGAACTTGCCTAAGTTTAAAATCGCTACGTTTTATGCTACGAACGTTGAACTCTGGTTTAACCAGATAGAACCTCAGTTCGATCTTCATCAGATCCACGACGATGACGGGAGATACAGTTTAACCTGCGCAGCACTTTCGGGCGAGGTCGCATCAGACGTGAGGGACGTTCTACTTCAGCCTTTCAGATCCCATAAATATGAAAGCCTGAAAGCGATTTTGATTGAGCGACCTGGTTTGACAACACCCGAACGGGTTAATAAAGTAATCTCAGGTGAAAGGATGGGTACAGACATCCCCTCACGCTTCCTAAGGCGTTTACAGAAGGCGGCTGGTTCCGGACCACGGGCAGTTGTTGTGAAGGCAGTCATACGCCAAGCGTTCATCCAGCAGATGCCCGCTTCAATCAGAGCTCATTTGGCAACTCAACCAGACAGTGCCACACTAGAAAGTTTGGCCGTGTTGGCTGAGCGAACACTGGCCTCTGAAGCAGACGTAGAAGAGAGTAAGCCGGGGGTTGCGGAAATAAAGGTAGACGAAACCACCAAGTTAGTTGGTTTGCTTGAGGACTTGTCAAAGAGACTCAAAAAGTTAGAAACCGCGACTACATCCGAGAAGAAGAGAAATAAAGGACGTGGACGTGTAAACAACAATTATACTCCTACGCCTACATTTGCTCCCAATGTACAGGCCACAGGTTTTGTTCATAACAAACCTGGTAATTTTAATAATGCACAGGCCACAGAGTTTGTTAACAAACCAAATAATTGTACTAATGCACAGCAAAATATTCGTCCGCACGCACCTCCGCCGCAAACGCCGCAAAATAATGTCGCACAATCGCCCGACATAGCCACTGCACAGGTTTGCTACTCCCACCAGAATTTCGATGAAAAGGCGCGCTTGTGCAGTGAACCCTGTTCGTATTATAGCACATTAGGTCAGCGCGAAGTAGCGAATATTGCGTTATCACACTCTAAATGATTGTATGTCGCAGACAAAAGACATAAATGTAAGTACTTGATTGATACAGGCGCAGCTGTCAGTGTTTTGCCGAAATCTTGCGCTAACGGGATTTCGGCACAGATAGTCCCCCTCTGGTGGCAGCGAATAACAGTACTATAAATACATACGGCAAGTGTAAACGCGTCGTCGATGTCGGCTTAAAGCGCGAATATCCGTGGACGTTTATAGAAGCAGATGTAAAGCAACCCATAATCGGGGCTGATTTTTTAATTCACTATAATTTGCTTGTAGTTTTGAGAAGCCGATGTCTTCGGGACATGAGAACAGGTCTAGCTATTGCCGCTTCACTGTCATCGATTACACCACTGTCGTTGAACAGAGTGGACACTGTTCAGAATGAGTATACTAAACTTCTCGGTCAGTTCCCGGAACTGACTCGCCCTACGACAAAGGGTGAGACCGTTAAACACGGTATAACGCCTAAAATAGTCACCAAAGGACACCCTGTGTTTGCGCGCCCACGACGATTGGCACCCGATAAGCTTGTTACCGCAAAACGCGAGTTCGATGAAATGATCAAATTGGGGGTCATTGAACCTAGCGACAGCGAGTGGTCCTCAGCGCTTCACATGGTACCAAAGAAAAATGGCGATTGGAGACCATGTGGGGACTACCGCAGTTTAAACGCACAGACTGTACCCGACCGTTATCCGATTCCACATATACAAGATTTCACGCAGCGTTTAGCCGGCTCGAAGATTTGTTCAAAGATCGATTTGGTCAGAGCTTATTACCAAATCCCGGTGGAACCGTCTGATGTACATAAGACTGCCGTTACTACACCTTTTGGCTTATTTAAATTCACTAGAACACCGTTTGGTCTACGAAATTCCGGTCAAACGTTTCAGCGTTTTATAGACCACGCTACACGCGGACTTGATTTTGTTTTTGTATATTTGGATGACCTACTGGTAACCAGCCCAGATCATAAAACCCATAAGAAGCATTTACGAATTCTTTTTGCCCGTCTAGCCGAATACGGAATAATAATTGGTCCTGAGAAGTGTCAGTTCGGTACAACTAAATTAAGTTTTCTAGGCCATCACGTTTGTGCCGAAGGAATTTCGCCGTTACCCAGCACCGTTGACGCGATTGTAAATTTCGAAGGCCATACAAGACTGTCACCGAAGTCAAATTTCGACTTGAAGTGGGATAAAAATGCAGAGTCAGCATTTTCTGAGTCAAAACAAATATTGGCAAACGCTACTCTTCTGGTACACCCAGATGCTACGGCTCAGATAAACATCACGTGCGACGCTAGTGATGTCGCCGTCGGTGGCGTGTTGTGGCAGTTTTTTAATGGTATGTGGCTGCCACTTTCGTTTTTCAGCAAAAAGCTGAACCCAGCAGAGACACGTTACAGCGCGTTCGTTCGTGAGCTTTTGCCGGTATATGCCACAATTAAATATTTTAGACATAATTTAGAAGGACGAAATTTCTTCGTTAATACCGATCATAAACCGTTGACATTTGTAATGTCATCCGTGACTGAACGCGCGTCCCTACGACAAACACGACATTTAGCTTTCATCGCTGAATTCACAACCAATATTAGATATGTAATAGGCGAGACAAATTTCGTCGCTGATGCGCTGTCATGACCATCAGTGTCCGCGATAGATGATGGACCAGTGATAAACTATAAGGAGTTAAGTCTCGACCAAGCTAAGTTCACGAGATCGAAACACTCGACTACATCAACTATGAATTTCAAACTACTCAAATCATTCGATAATCAATTGATCTGGTGTGATGTGTCCACGGGACACAACGGGCCGTACCTTACCGCGAAATTTCGCCGAAAAGTTTTTTCAAGCTTACACGGTTTAGGCCACCCATCTCATAGAGCTACAAAACCTTTGATTAATACCCGATTTGTCTGGCATGGCATGGATATTGACATTGCTAGATGGTGTCGTACCTGTAAGGGTTGCCAGACTGCCAAAGTTTCACGTCACAACACCTCAGTTTACGGAAAGTTCATGAACCTACCGAGCGATTTGATCATGTCCACATCGATATAGTCGGACCTTTACCCTATGCTAATGGTTTTAGATATCTACTGACTTGCGGCAATCGTTTTACACGTTGGCCGGAAGCCATACCTATTGTAGATATTCGAGCTGAAACGGTCGCCCATGCTCTCTTCAGCGGGTGGATAGCACGTTATGGTACTCCAGCCACTATCACCACTGATAGGGGCGCTCAATTCGAGTCCAAATTGTGGGATAATTTATGTAATCAATTCGGGATTATACGGAATCGTACCACGAGTTATCACCCCCAGTCGAACAGCATGGTCGAACGTTTCCACCGTCAATTGAAAGCCGCCATTATGGCGCACGAGTCACCGAACCCGTGGACTGTTACGTTACCCGCTGTACTTTTAGGAGTTCGTTCCGCAGTTAAAGAGAGACTAGGCAGGTCGGCTGCCGAGATGATATACGGGACAACACTTAGACTCCCAGGAGAGTTTACGAAACAGTACACCGTCGACGCTAACACTGATTTGGAGAACTATTCAGACAAGCTTTGCGTGGCCATGTCGCGTCTCCGTCTATGTCCGCCACGTGACACACAACAACATAACATTTTCCAATACAGGGAAATAGCTACATGCACACATGTATTCTTGCGCTGAATCGCAATTGCGCCGCCTCTGACCGCCCCTTACGACGGACCATACAAGGTCGTCGCGAGGAGTGGCAGAGTCATGAAAATCCTAATGAAAGGCAAGGTTGAGACGGTCTCTTTAGATCGCGTTAAACCCGCACATCTCGAGTGCGAACCTACGACAGGTATGAACATACAGCGTACTACGCCAAACAAAGCACAGAGCTCGAAGACTACCAGGATCTCTAGTAGGAATCTACAGGGTCCACCTAGACCTGGTGGTGCGGACACTCAGACGTCCAACAGGACGAGTGTTAAAACGAAAAGTCGACGGCAGTCAGAAGCAGTAGCAAATTGGCCACGGTCCCGCAACAACTAGATGCTCAAGTTAAATTGTCGAAGAAAGACAATACTTATATAGCACCGCATTCGCGAGCCTCCGCCGTGTCCCGCGCTAACGGGAAGGACGGTGGTTTGCGAACGTATTCCCGCATACCTTTACATCCACGGGGTAAAACCCCGGGTGCTGCTGACGCCCTAATGGACTGGAATAAAAGCAATCGTTGGAATATTGGTAATCGCGACAAAATTTCGACAGACACATCGGTGCGAAAAACTAGAGTCAGACGAATAATCCAGACTCCTGCCCGGTTCGTGCAGACGGTCCACGCCATAGTGGCGCCTAACGACATCTATGGCGGGCCCAACCGCATGTACCGTAATAATAATGTTTTTAAATTGTAAATGAATGCGCCAGGCCTGGCAACATTGTGTAAAATAGGTAAAATGTAAATACATTTTTAAGCAAGATAATTGCTAAAATATAATGGAAGTTTCTGTTAAGTAAATGAATCGGTTGGTCGCAGCTTGCAGCATATAAATACGTTCATACAGGACAGTTGGTGTTAAGAGGATGGGACAATTTTCATTTATAATGCTGCGACGTCAACCACCCACACTGTAACCACCCACACTATAATTTTTTAAACTATGCTTAGTTATAAGAGGTTACATATTATTACAACCCCAGCTATTGGAAAGAAGCAGTCTCATACTCGTCAGTTTGGTCCTACGTTATCACTAGCCCGGGGGTAATGTAGGATCCCCACTGCGTTATTTTAATGTGGCAGTTATCCCCAGCCTCCCGCACGCGTGAGTCTGCGGACAGCTGCCTCGTTTCGGTACTTTGATGCCGGGCGCAGAGGGCCGAAGCCCATGCGGCCTTGGTACTTTTCCCACACCTCAGATATTACGCTCAGCGACTGCGGACTTGCCGCAGGTCGCTCACTCCGAGTCAAGTTAGACGTGTCGTGCGCGGGGTTGTACGTTGCTGTTACCAAATGTCTAGATAAATAAACATGACAAGCGGAAAAAGAGTTTTGTGATTTACTTAGAACCGTCGATTCGACGGGGAGAGGAAGTTTACATTATAATGGAGAATGCTGGGCAGTTTCTCTCGTTCACCCTTATAAGCCCATACTGGAGACCCTAACGATCACATACTGGTATCTCTGGCGCGAGGGACTACCCCATATACCCATATAACATTATTTACATATGCGTGTAAACACACACATGTATTTACACATCTGTGTGACCTAAATATGTACACTATACACAATCTTTCACCAACTGTTTATTCTCTGCAAATATCAAATATAAATAACTTCACCGTTGATATGTGGACAGAACAAATATAAAAAACATTCTTCCTTTGCTACAGTGTATTTATACAGCTAATTATTTTATTGAAAAAACACTCACCCATGCAAATCTTTTTTATATCAGCAATTCATAATGTGTTTAGGTAAATACAAAAATGTTCATAAATGTGCAAAAACGAATATATTTACACATTGCTATCAATAAATTATTTACAACCTTTTGAAACCAAATCTGAGATTTTAAATAATTTTGCAACCTATATGGAATATAACTACAGTTTAATTAATAATCAATATGAATACAAAAATGTCATATAGTGGACAATACCACATGTGAGCGTCATAATAATCAATATATATAAAACATCATCAGATTGTGCAAAATACTATTATTGTTTTTGTTTATCTTTAGAGCGCACATGATGCTTTCATAAATAACACAATTTTGTGGACAAAACTATAATATTATATAATATTATATGTTATTAGAGTGAGATTAGACTGGTGACTTAATGTTATCAGGGATGGGGGCTGATGACTAGAGTGACTTAATGTTATCGGGGATGGAGGTTGATGTATGACTAGAGTGACATAATGTTATCGTGGATGGTGGCTGATGAATGACTAGAGTGACTTAATGTTATCGGGGATGGAGGCTGATATATGGCTAGAGAGACTTAATGTTATCGGGGAGAGGGACTGATGGATGAATAGAGTGACTTAATGTTTTCAGGGATGGAGGCTGATGACTAGAGTGATTTAATGTTATTAGGGATGGGGGCTGATGAATGACTAGAGTGACTTAATGTTATCAGGGATGGGAGCTGATGACTAGAGTGACTTAATGTTATTAGGGATGGGGGCTGATGAATCACTACAGTGACTTAATGTTATCAGGGATGGGGGCTGATGAATGACTAGAATGACCTAATGTTATCAGGGATGGGGGCTGATGTATGACTAGAGTGACTTGATGTTATCAGGGATGGGGGCTGATGTATGACTAGAGTGACTTAATGTTATCAGGGATGGGGGCTGATGTATGACTAGAGTGACTTAATGTTATCAGGGATGGGGGCTGATGACTAGAGTGACTTAATGTTATCTGGGATGAGGGCTGATGTTTGACTAGAGTGACTTAATGTTATCAGGGATGGGGGCTGATGATTAGAGTGACTTAATGTTATCAGGGATGGGGCTGATGCCTAGAGTGACTTAATGCTATCAGGGATGGGGGCTGATGTATGACTAGAGTGACTTAATTTTATCAGGGATGGGGGCTGATGACTAGAGTGACTTAATGCCATCAGGGATGGGGGCTGATGTATGACTAGAGTGACTTCATGTTATCAGGGATCGGGGCTGATGTATGACTAGAGTGACTTAATGTTATCAGGGATAGGGGCTGATGTATGACTAGAGTGACTTAATGTTATCAGGGGTGGGGGCTGATGTATGACTAGAGTGACTTAATGTTATCAGGGATAGGGGCTGATGTATGACTAGAGTGACTTAATGTTATCGGGGATGGGGACTGATGACTAGGGCGACTTAATGCTATCAGGGATGGAGTCTGATGACTAGAGGGACTTAATGGTATCAGGAATGGGGACTGATGTATGACTAGAGTGACTTAATGTTATCAGGGATGGGGGCTGATGACCAGAGTGACTTAATGTTATCAGGGATGGGGGGGTGATGTATGACTAGAGTGACTTAATGTTATCAGGGATGGAGTCTGATGACTAGAGGGACTTAATGGTATCAGGAATGGGGACTGAAATATGACTAGAGTGACTTAATGTTATCAGGGATGGGGGGCTGATGACTAGAGTGACTTAATGTTATCAGGGATGGGGGCTGATGACTAGAGTGACTTAATGTTATCAGGGATAGGGGCTGATGAATGGCTAGAGTGATTAATGTTATCAGGATGGGGTCTGATGACTAGAGTGACTTAATGTTATCAGGGATGGAGTCTGATGACTAGAGGGACTTAATGCTATCAGGAATGGGGGCTGATGTATGACTAGAGTGACTTAATGTTATCAGGGATGGGGGCTGATGTATGACTAGAGTGACTTAATGTTTTCAGGGATGGAGGCTGATGACTAGAGTGATTTAATGTTATTAGGGATGGGGGCTGATGTACGACTAGAGTGACTTAATGTTATCAATAATGGGAGCTGATGAATCACTACAGTGACTTAATGTTATCAGGGACGGGGGCTGATGTATGACTAGAATGACTTAATGTTATCAGTGATGGGGGCTGATGACTAGAGTGACTTAATGTTATCTGGGATGGGGGCTGATGACTAGAGGGATTTAATGCTATCAGGGATAGGGGCTGATGAATGACTACAGTGGCTTAATGTTATCAGGGATGGGGGCTGATGACTAGAGTGACTTAATATTATCAGGGATGGGGGCTGATGTATGACTAGAGTGGCTTAATGTTATCAGGGATGAGTCTGATGACTACAGTGACTTAATGGTATCAGGGATGGGGCTGATTTATGACTGGAGTGACTTAATGTTATCAGGGGTGGGAGCTGATGTATGACTATATTGACTAAATGTTATCAGGGATGGTGGCTGATGTATGACTGGAGTGACTTAATGCTATCAGGGATGGGGGCTGATGACTAGAGTGACCTAATGTTATCTGGGATGGGGGCTGATGTATGACTAGAGTGACTTAATGTTATCAGGGATGGGGGCTGATGACTAGAGTGACTTAATGTTATCTGGGATGGGGGCTGATGTATGGCTAGAGTGGCTTAATGTTATCAGGGATGGGGGCTGATGAATGACTACAGTGGCTTAATGTTATCAGGGATGAATCTGATGACTACAGTGACTTAATGGTATCAGGGATGGGGGCTGATGATTAGAGTGACTTAATGTTATCAGGGATGGGGGCTGATGCCTAGAGTGACTTAATGCTATCAGGGATGGGGGCTGATGTATGACTAGAATGACTTAATGTTATCAGGGATGGGGCCTGATGTATAACTAGAGTGACTTGATGTTATCAGGGATGGGGGCTGATGACTAGAGTGACTTAATGTTATCTGGGATGGGGGCTGATGTATGACTAGAGTGACTTAATGTTATCAGGGATGGGGGCTGATGTATGACTAGAGTGACTTAATGTTATCAGGGATGGGGGCTGATGTATGACTAGAGTGACTTAATGTTATCAGGGATAGGGGCTGATGTATGACTAGAGTGACTTAATGTTATCGGGGATGGGGACTGATGACTAGGGCGACTTAATGCTATCAGGGATGGAGTCTGATGACTAGAGGGACTTAATGGTATCAGGAATGGGGACTGATGTATGACTAGAGTGACTTAATGTTATCAGGGATGGGGGCTGATGACCAGAGTGACTTAATGTTATCAGGGATGGGGGCTGATGTATGACAAGAGTGACTTAATGTTATCAGGGATGGAGTCTGATGACTAGAGGGACTTGATGGTATCAGGAATGGGGACTGATGTATGACTAGAGTGACTTAATGTTATCAGGGATGGGGGCTGATGACTAGAGTGACTTAATGTTATCAGGGATGGGGGCTGATGACTAGAGTGACTTAATGTTATCAGGGATAGGGGCTGATGAAAGGCTAGAGTGATTAATGTTATCAGGATGGGGTCTGATGACTAGAGTGACTTAATGTTATCAGGGATGGAGTCTGATGACTAGAGGGACTTAATGCTATCAGGAATGGGGGCTGATGTATGACTAGAGTGACTTAATGTTATCAGGGATGGGGGCTGATGACTAGAGTGACTTAATGTTATCAGGGATGGGGGCTGATGACTAGAGTGACTTAATGTTATCAGGGATGGAGTCTGATGACTAGAGGGACTTAATGTTATCAGGGATGGGGGCTGATGACTAGAGTGACTTAATGTTATCAGGGATAGGGACTGATGAATGGCTAGAGTGATTAATGTTATCAGGATGGGGTCTGATGACTAGAGTGACTTAATGTTATCAGGGATGGAGTCTGATGACTAGAGGGACTTAATGCTATCAGGAATGGGGGCTGATGTATGACTAGAGTGACTTAATGTTATCAGGGATGGGGGCTGATGACTAGAGTGACTTAATGTTATCAGGGATGGGGGCTGATGACTAGAGTGACTTAATGTTATCAGGGATGGAGTCTGATGACTAGAGGGACTTAATGCTATCAGGAATGGGGGCTGATGTATGACTAGAGTGACTTAATTTTATCAGGGATGGGGGCTGATGTATGACTAGAGTGACTTAATGTTTTCAGGGATGGAGGCTGATGACTAGAGTGACTTAATGTTATTAGGGATGGGGGCTGATGAATCACTGCAGTGACTTAATGTTATCAGGGATGGGGGCTGATGTATGACTAGAATGACTTAATGTTATCAGTGATGGGGGCTGATGACTAGAGTGACTTAATGTTATCTGGGATGGGGGCTGATGACTAGAGGGATTTAATGCTATCAGGGATAGGGGCTGATGAATGACTACAGTGGCTTAATGTTTTCAGGGATGGGGGCTGATGACTAGAGTGACTTAATATTATCAGGGATGGGGGCTGATGTATGACTAGAGTGGCTTAATGTTATCAGGGATGAGTCTGATGACTACAGTGACTTAATGGTATCAGGGATGGGGCTGATTTATGACTGGAGTGACTTAATGTTATCAGGGATGGGAGCTGATGTATGACTATATTGACTAAATGTTATCAGGGATGGTGGCTGATGTATGACTGGAGTGACTTAATGTTATCAGGGATAGGGGCTGATGACTAGAGTGACCTAATGTTATCTGGGATGGGGGCTGATGTATGACTAGAGTGACTTAATGTTATCAGGGATGGGGGCTGATGTATAACTAGAGTGCCCTTATGTTATCAGGGATGGGGGCTGATGTATGACTAGAGTGACTTAATGTTATCAGGGATAGGGGCTGATGTATGACTAGAGTGACTTAATGTTATCGGGGATGGGGACTGATGACTAGGGCGACTTAATGCTATCAGGGATGGAGTCTGATGACTAGAGGGACTTAATGGTATCAGGAATGGGGACTGATGTATGACTAGAGTGACTTAATGTCATCAGGGATGGGGGCTGATGACCAGAGTGACTTAATGTTATCAGGGATGGGGGCTGATGTATGACTAGAGTGACTTAATGTTATCAGGGATGGAGTCTGATGACTAGAGGGACTTAATGGTATCAGGAATGGGGACTGATGTATGACTAGAGTGACTTAATGTTATCAGGGATGGGGGCTGATGACTAGAGTGACTTAATGTTGTCAGGGATGGGGGCTGATGACTAGAGTGACTTAATGTTATCAGGGATAGGGGCTGATGAAAGGCTAGAGTGATTAATGTTATCAGGATGGGGTCTGATGACTAGAGTGACTTAATGTTATCAGGGATGGAGTCTGATGACTAGAGGGACTTAATGCTATCAGGAATGGGGGCTGATGTATGACTAGAGTGACTTAATGTTATCAGGGATGGGGGCTGATGACTAGAGTGACTTAATGTTATCAGGGATGGGGGCTGATGACTAGAGTGACTTAATGTTATCAGGGATGGAGTCTGATGACTAGAGGGACTTAATGCTATCAGGGATGGGGGCTGATGTATGACTAGAGTGACTTAATGTTTTCAGGGATTGAGGCTGATGACTAGAGTGATTTAATGTTATTAGGGATGGGGGCTGATGTACGACTAGAGTGACTTAATGTTATCAGGGATGGGAGCTGATGACTAGAGTGACTTAATGTTATTAGGGATGGGGGCTGATGAATCACTAGAGTGACTTAATGTTATCAGGGATGGGGGCTGATGTATGACTAGAATGACCTAATGTTATCAGGGATGGGGGCTGATGTATGACTAGAGTGACTTAATGTTATCAGGGATGGGGCCTGATGTATGACTAGAGTGACTTAATGTTATCAGGGATGGGGGCTGATGACTAGAGTGACTTATTGTTATCTGGGATGGGGGCTGATGTATGACTAGAGTGACTTAATGTTATCAGGGATGGGGGCTGATGTATGACTAGAGTGACTTAATGTTATCAGGGATGGGGGCTGATGTATGACTAGAGTGACTTAATGTTATCAGGGATAGGGGCTGATGTATGACTAGAGTGACTTAATGTTATCGGGGATGGGGACTGATGACTAGGGCGACTTAATGCTATCAGGGATGGAGTCTGATGACTAGAGGGACTTAATGGTATCAGGAATGGGGACTGATGTATGACTAGAGTGACTTAATGTTATCAGGGATGGGGGCTGATGACTAGAGTGACTTAATGTTATCAGGGATGGAGTCTGATGACTAGAGGGACTTAATGCTATCAGGAATTGGGGCTGATGTATGACTAGAGTGACTTAATGTTATCAGGGATGGGGGCTGATGACTAGAGTGACTTAATGTTATCAGGGATGGAGTCTGATGACTAGAGGGACTTAAAGAATCATTCAGCTTCAAAACGCGCATGCCTGGGACTGTCAAGTGTAGGCCAACAGTAGCCTATTGAGTACACATTGACGGCATTAATATAGCCACTGAACTGATTACAAGATACTACTCAAACGAGACATTGATCCAATGCTGTTTTAATGTTAGGCCAACGTCTGCGACGCTGGCCCAACATTGAACCTACATTAGATAAATGTACAATGTTTGAGAGAAAGTCCTCCTGCCCAGCAAACGCAAGACATTTGTATGACATTTATGCAATGTCGGCCCAACGTCTTCGACGTTGGTCCAACATCGTACAAAGTCATACAAATGTGTTGTGCTCACAGGGTGTCGGTACACGCATGGGGTCAACCTGTTTCGAAATACCCACAGTAATACAGTCAGTTTGTTTGCAAAGCAAGGCCCAGCTAAGATCCAGGACAAAGGGCATTGAGATTCGATGGAATTGTTACTCATAGATGTCGCTCAAGTATATATGAACTTGCTGTGATTTGAGAACTTGCTCTTAATGAGGCTTTGGGTATGAAACGCATATTTAGTATTATTATGGAATAGGGCCTTGGCTTACCCACGGGCACTATTGCCTTCTGGGGGACCCTTGTCCCGCGAATTTTGACAGTTGACTACACCTTTAATGCTATCAGGAATGGGGGCTGATGTATGACTAGAGTGACTTGATGTTATCAGTGATGGGGGCTGATGACTAGAGTGACTTAATGTTATCTGGGATGGGGGCTGATGACTAGAGGGATTTAATGTTATTAGGGATGGGGGCTGATGTACGACTAGAGTGACTTAATGTTATCAGGGATGGGAGCTGATACTAGAGTGACCTAATGTTATTAGGGATGGGGGCTGATGAATCACTACAGTGACTTAATGTTATCAGGGATGGGGGCTGATGTATGACTAGAATGACTTAATGTTATCAGTGATGGGGGCTGATGACTAGAGTGACTTAATGTTATCTGGGATGGGGGCTGATGACTAGAGGGATTTAATGCTATCAGGGATAGGGGCTGATGAATGACTACAGTGGCTTAATGTTATCAGGAATGGGGGCTGATGACTAGAGTGACTTAATATTATCAGGGATGGGGGCTGATGTATGACTAGAGTGGCTTAATGTTATCAGGGATGAGTCTGATGACTACAGTGACTTAATGGTATCAGGGATGGGGCTGATTTATGACTGGAGTGACTTAATGTTATCAGGGATGGGAGCTGATGTATAACTATATTTACTAAATGTTATCAGGGATGGTGGCTGATGTATGACTGGAGTGACTTAATGTTATCAGGGATGGGGGCTGATGACTAGAGTGACTTAATGTTATCTGGGATAGGGGCTGATGTATGACTAGAGTGACTTAATGTTATCGGGGATGGGGACTGATGACTAGAGTGACTTAATGTTATCTGGGATGGAGTCTGATGACTAGAGGGACTTAATGCTATCAGGAATGGGGGATGATGTATGACTAGAGTGACTTAATGTTATCAAGGATGGGGGCTGATGACTAGAGTGATTAATGTTATCAGGATGGGGTCGGATGACTAGAGTGACTTAATGTTATCAGGGATGGAGTCTGATGACTAGAGGGACTTAATGCTATCAGGAATGGGGGCTGATGTATGACTAGAGTGACTTAATGTTATCAAGGATGGGGGCTGATGACTAGAGTGACTTAATGTTATCAGGGATGGGGGCTGATGCCTAGAGTGACTTAATGCCATCAGGGATGGGGGCTGATGTATGACTAGAGTGACTTCATGTTATCAGGGATGGGGGCTGATGTATGACTAGAATGACTTAATGTTATCAGGGATAGGGGCTGATGTATGACTATAGTGACTTAATGTTATCAGGGATGGGGGCTGATGTATGACTAGAGTGGCTTAATGTTATCAGGGATAGGGGCTGATGTATGACTAGAGTGACTTAATGTTATCGGGGATGGGGACTGATGACTACGGCGACTTAAGGCTATCAGGGATGGAGTCTGATGACTAGAGGGACTTAATGGTATCAGGAATGGGGACTGATGTATGACTAGAGTGACTTAATGTTATCAGGGATGGGGGCTGATGACTAGAGTGACTTATTGTTATCAGGGATGGGGGCTGATGACTAGAGTGACTTATTGTTATCAGGGATGGGGGCTGATGTATGACTAGAGTGACTTAATGTTATCAGGGATGGGGGCTGATAACTAGAGTGACTAAATGTTATCAGGGATGGAGTCTGATGACTAGAGGGACTCAATGCTATCAGGAATGGGGGCTGATGTATGACTAGAGTGACTTAATGTTATCAGGAATGGGGGCTGATGTATAACTGGAGTGACTTAATGTTATCAGGGATGGAGTCTGATGACTAGAGTGACTTAATGTTATCAGGGATGGGGGCTGATGACTAGAGTGACTTAATG
Source organism: Flabesymbios commensalis (assembly GCA_964017125.1). Lineage (NCBI taxonomy): Eukaryota > Metazoa > Annelida > Polychaeta > Terebellida > Flabelligeridae > Flabesymbios > Flabesymbios commensalis. Next base: position 6,565,513 of record OZ024908.1, read on the forward strand.
TTATCAGGGATGGAGTCTGATGACTAGAGGGATTTAATGCTATCAGGAATGGGGGCTGATGTATGACTAGAGTGACTTAATGTTATCAGGGATGGGGGCTGATGACTAGAGTGACTTAATGTTATAAGTGATGGGGGCTGATGTATGACTAGAGTGACTTAATGTTATCAGGGATGGAGTCTGATGACTAGAGTGACTTAATGTTATCAGGGATGGGGGCTGATGACTAGAGTGACTTAATGTTATCAGGGATGGAGTCTGATGACTAGAGGGACTTAATGCTATCAGGAATGGGGGCTGATGTATAACTAGAGTGACTTAATGTTATCAGTGATGGGGGCTGATGACTAGAGTGACTTAATGTTATCTGGGATGGGGGCTGATGACTAGATGGATTTAATGCTATCAGGGATAGGGGCTGATGAATGACTACAGTGGCTTAATGTTATCCGGGATGGGGGCTGATGACTAGAGTGACTTAATATTATCAAGGATGGGGGCTGATGTATGACTAGAGTGGCTTAATGTTATCATGGATGAGTCTGATGACTACAGTGACTTAATGGTATCAGGGATGGGGCTGATTTATGACTGGAGTGACTTAATGTTATCAGGGATGGGAGCTGATGTATGACTATATTGACTAAATGTTATCAGGGATGGGGTTTGATGACTAGAGTCACCTAATGTTATCAGGGATGGGGTTCGATGACTAGAGTGACTTAATGTTATCAGTGATGGGGGCTGATGTATGACTAGAGTGACTTAATGTTATCAGGGATGGAGTCTGATGACTAGAGCGACTTAATGTTATCAGGGATGGGGGCTGATGTATGACTAGGGTGGATTAATGTTATCGGGGATGGGGACTGATGACTAGGGCGACTTAATGCTATCAGGGATGGGGGCTGATGTATGACTAGAGTGACTTAATGTTATCAGGGATGGGGGCTGATGACTAGAGTGAATTAATGTTATCAGGGATGGAGTCTGATGACTAGAGGGACTTAATGGTATCAGGAATGGGGACTGATGTATGACTAGAGTGACTTAATGTTATCAGGATGGGGTCTGATGACTAGAGTGACTTAATGTTATCAGGGATGGAGTCTGATGACTAGAGGGACTTGATGTTATTAGGGATGGGGGCTGATGAATCACTACAGTGACTTAATGTTATCAGGGATGGGGGCTGATGTATGACTAGAATGACTTAATGTTATCAGTGATGGGGGCTGATGACTAGAGTGACTTAATGTTATCTGGGATGGGGGCTGATGACTAGAGGGATTTAATGCTATCAGGGATAGGGGCTGATGAATGACTACAGTGGCTTAATGTTATCAGGGATGGGGGCTGATGACTATAGTGACTTAATATTATCAGGGATGGGGGCTGATGTATGACTAGAGTGGCTTAATGTTATCAGGGATGAGTCTGATGACTACAGTGACTTAATGGTATCAGGGATGGGGCTGATTTATGACTGGAGTGACTTAATGTTATCAGGGAGGGGAGCTGATGTATAACTATATTTACTAATTGTTATCAGGGATGGTGGCTGATGTATGACTGGAGTGACTTAATGTTATCAGGGATGGGGGCTGATGACTAGAGTGACTTAATGTTATCTGGGATAGGGGCTGATGTATGACTAGAGTGACTTAATGTTATCGGGGATGGGGACTGATGACTAGAGTGACTTAATGTTATCAGGGATGGAGTCTGATGACTAGAGGGACTTAATGCTATCAGGAATGGGGGCTGATGTATGACTAGAGTGACTTAATGTTATCAAGGATGGGGGCTGATGACTAGAGTGATTAATGTTATCAGGATGGGGTCAGATGACTAGAGTGACTTAATGTTATCAGGGATGGAGTCTGATGACTAGAGGGACTTAATGCTATCAGGAATGGGGGCTGATGTATGACTAGAGTGACTTAATGTTATCAAGGATGGGGGCTGATTACTAGAGTGACTTAATGTTATCAGGGATGGGGGCTGATGCCTAGAGTGACTTAATGCCATCAGGGATGGGGGCTGATGTATGACTAGAGTGACTTCATGTTATCAGGGATGGGGGCTGATGTATGACTAGAATGACTTAATGTTATCAGGGATAGGGGCTGATGTATGACTATAGTGACTTAATGTTATCAGGGATGGGGGCTGATGTATGACTAGAGTGGCTTAATGTTATCAGGGATAGGGGCTGATGTATGACTAGAGTGACTTAATGTTATCGGGGATGGGGACTGATGACTACGGCGACTTAAGGCTATCAGGGATGGAGTCTGATGACTAGAGGGACTTAATGGTATCAGGAATGGGGACTGATGTATGACTAGAGTGACTTAATGTTATCAGGGATGGGGGCTGATGACTAGAGTGACTTATTGTTATCAGGGATGGGGGCTGATGACTAGAGTGACTTATTGTTATCAGGGATGGGGGCTGATGTATGACTAGAGTGACTTAATGTTATCAGGGATGGGGGCTGATGACTAGAGTGACTAAATGTTATCAGGGATGGAGTCTGATGACTAGAGGGACTCAATGCTATCAGGAATGGGGGCTGATGTATGACTAGAGTGACTTAATGTTATCAGGAATGGGGGCTGATGTATAACTGGAGTGACTTAATGTTATCAGGGATGGAGTCTGATGACTAGAGTGACTTAATGTTATCAGGGATGGGGGCTGATGACTAGAGTGACTTAATGTTATCAGGGATGGAGTCTGATGACTAGAGGGATTTAATGCTATCAGGAATGGGGGCTGATGTATGACTAGAGTGACTTAATGTTATCAGGGATGGGGGGCTGATGACTAGAGTGACTTAATGTTATCAGTGATGGGGGCTGATGTATGACTAGAGTGACTTAATGTTATCAGGGATGGAGTCTGATGACTAGAGTGACTTAATGTTATCAGGGATGGGGGCTGATGACTAGAGTGACTTAATGTTATCAGGGATGGAGTCTGATGACTAGAGGGACTTAATGCTATCAGGAATGGGGGCTGATGTATAACTAGAGTGACTTAATGTTATCAGTGATGGGGGCTGATGACTAGAGTGACTTAATGTTATCTGGGATGGGGGCTGATGACTAGATGGATTTAATGCTATCAGGGATAGGGGCTGATGAATGACTACAGTGGCTTAATGTTATCCGGGATGGGGGCTGATGACTAGAGTGACTTAATATTATCAGGGATGGGGGCTGATGTATGACTAGAGTGGCTTAATGTTATCATGGATGAGTCTGATGACTACAGTGACTTAATGGTATCAGGGATGGGGCTGATTTATGACTGGAGTGACTTAATGTTATCAGGGATGGGAGCTGATGTATGACTATATTGACTAAATGTTATCAGGGATGGGGTTTGATGACTAGAGTCACCTAATGTTATCAGGGATGGGGTTCGATGACTAGAGTGACTTAATGTTATCAGTGATGGGGGCTGATGTATGACTAGAGTGACTTAATGTTATCAGGGATGGAGTCTGATGACTAGAGCGACTTAATGTTATCAGGGATGGGGGCTGATGTATGACTAGGGTGGATTAATGTTATCGGGGATGGGGACTGATGACTAGGGCGACTTAATGCTATCAGGGATGGGGGCTGATGTATGACTAGAGTGACTTAATGTTATCAGGGATGGGGGCTGATGACTAGAGTGACTTAATGTTATCAGGGATGGAGTCTGATGACTAGAGGGACTTAATGGTATCAGGAATGGGGACTGATGTATGACTAGAGTGACTTAATGTTATCAGGATGGGGTCTGATGACTAGAGTGACTTAATGTTATCAGGGATGGAGTCTGATGACTAGAGGGACTTGATGTTATTAGGGATGGGGGCTGATGAATCACTACAGTGACTTAATGTTATCAGGGATGGGGGCTGATGTATGACTAGAATGACTTAATGTTATCAGTGATGGGGGCTGATGACTAGAGTGACTTAATGTTATCTGGGATGGGGGCTGATGACTAGAGGGATTTAATGCTATCATGGATAGGGGCTGATGAATGACTACAGTGGCTTAATGTTATCAGGGATGGGGGCTGATGACTATAGTGACTTAATATTATCAGGGATGGGGGCTGATGTATGACTAGAGTGGCTTAATGTCATCAGGGATGAGTCTGATGACTACAGTGACTTAATGGTATCAGGGATGGGGCTGATTTATGACTGGAGTGACTTAATGTTATCAGGGATGGGAGCTGATGTATAACTATATTGACTAAATGTTATCAGGGATGGTGGCTGATGTATGACTGGAGTGACTTAATGTTATCAGGGATGGGGGCTGATGACTAGAGTGACTTAATGTTATCTGGGATGGGGGCTGATGTATGGCTAGAGTGGCTTAAAGTTATCAGGGATGGGGGCTGATGAATGACTACAGTGGCTTAATGTTATCAGGGATGAGTCTGATGACTACAGTGACTTAATGGTATCAAGGATGGGGGCTGATGATTAGAGTGACTTAATGTTATCAGGGATGGGGGCTGATGCCTAGAGTGACTTAATGCTATCAGGGATGGGGGCTGATGTATGACTAGAGTGACTTAATGTTATCAGGGATGGGGCCTGATGTATGACTAGAGTGACTTCATGTTATCAGGGATGGGGGCTGATGACTAGAGTGACTTAATGTTATCTGGGATGGGGGCTGATGTATGACTAGAGTGACTTAATGTTATCAGGGATGGGGGCTGATGTATGACTAGAGTGACTCAATGTTATCAGGGATGGGGGCTGATGACTAGAGTTTCTTAATGTTATCAGGGATAGGGGCTGATGAATGGCTAGAGTGATTAATGTTATCAGGATGGGGTCTGATGACTAGAGTGACTTAATGTTATCAGGGATGGAGTCTGATGACTAGAGGGACTTAATGCTATCAGGAATGGGGGCTGATGTATGACTAGAGTGACTTAATGTTATCAAGGATGGGGGCTGATGACTAGAGTGACTTAATGTTATCAGGGATGGGGGCTGATGCCTAGAGTGACTTAATGCCATCAGGGATGGGGGCTGATGTATGACTAGAGTGACTTCATGTTATCAGGGATGGGGGCTGATGTATGACTAGAATGACTTAATGTTATCAGGGATAGGGGCTGATGTATGACTATAGTGACTTAATGTTATCAGGGATGGGGGCTGATGTATGACTAGAGTGACTTAATGTTATCAGGGATGGGGGCTGATGTATGACTAGAGTGGCTTAATGTTATCAGGGATAGGGGCTGATGTATGACTAGAGTGACTTAATGTTATCGGGGATGGGGACTGATGACTACGGCGACTTAAGGCTATCAGGGATGGAGTCTGATGACTAGAGGGACTTAATGGTATCAGGAATGGGGACTGATGTATGACTAGAGTGACTTAATGTTATCAGGGATGGGGGCTGATGACTAGAGTGACTTATTGTTATCAGGGATGGGGGCTGATGACTAGAGTGACTTATTGTTATCAGGGATGGGGGCTGATGTATGACTAGAGTGACTTAATGTTATCAGGGATGGGGGCTGATGACTAGAGTGACTAAATGTTATCAGGGATGGAGTCTGATGACTAGAGGGACTCAATGCTATCAGGAATGGGGGCTGATGTATAACTGGAGTGACTTAATGTTATCAGGGATGGAGTCTGATGACTAGAGTGACTTAATGTTATCAGGGATGGGGGCTGATGACTAGAGTGACTTAATGTTATCAGGGATGGAGTCTGATGACTAGAGGGATTTAATGCTATCAGGAATGGGGGCTGATGTATGACTAGAGTGACTTAATGTTATCAGGGATGGGGGCTGATGACTAGAGTGACTTAATGTTATCAGTGATGGGGGCTGATGTATGACTAGAGTGACTTAATGTTATCAGGGATGGAGTCTGATGACTAGAGTGACTTAATGTTATCAGGGATGGGGGCTGATGACTAGAGAGACTTAATGTTATCAGGGATGGAGTCTGATGACTAGAGGGACTTAATGCTATCAGGAATGGGGGCTGATGTATAACTAGAGTGACTTAATGTTATCAGTGATGGGGGCTGATGACTAGAGTGACTTAATGTTATCTGGGATGGGGGCTGATGACTAGATGGATTTAATGCTATCAGGGATAGGGGCTGATGAATGACTACAGTGGCTTAATGTTATCAGGGATGGGGGCTGATGACTAGAGTGACTTAATATTATCAGGGATGGGGGCTGATGTATGACTAGAGTGGCTTAATGTTATCATGGATGAGTCTGATGACTACAGTGACTTAATGGTATCAGGGATGGGGCTGATTTATGACTGGAGTGACTTAATGTTATCAGGGATGGGAGCTGATGTATGACTATATTGACTAAATGTTATCAGGGATGGGGTTTGATGACTAGAGTGACCTAATGTTATCAGGGATGGGGTTCGATGACTAGAGTGACTTAATGTTATCAGTGATGGGGGCTGATGTATGACTAGAGTGACTTAATGTTATCAGGGATGGAGTCTGATGACTAGAGTGACTTAATGTTATCAGGGATGGGGGCTGATGTATAATTAGAGTGACTTAATGTTATCAGGGATGGGGGCTGATGACTAGAGTGACTTAATGTTATCAGGGATGGAGTCTGATGACTAGAGGGATTTAATGCTATCAGGAATGGGGGCTGATGTATGACTAGAGTGACTTAATGTTATCAGGGATGTGGGCTGAGGACTAGAGTGACTTAATGTTATCAGTGATGGGGGCTGATGTATGACTAGAGTGACTTAATGTTATCAGGGATGGAGTCTGATGACTAGAGTGACTTAATGTTATCAGGGATGGGGGCTGATGACTAGAGTGACTTAATGTTATCAGGGATGGAGTCTGATGACTAGAGGGACTTAATGCTATCAGGAATGGGGGCTGATGTATAACTAGAGTGACTTAATGTTATCAGTGATGGGGGCTGATGACTAGAGTGACTTAATGTTATCTGGGATGGGGGCTGATGACTAGAGGGATTTAATGCTATCAGGGATAGGGGCTGATGAATGACTACAGTGGCTTAATGTTATCAGGGATGGGGGCTGATGACTAGAGTGACTTAATATTATCAGGGATGGGGGCTGATGTATGACTAGAGTGGCTTAATGTTATCAGGGATGAGTCTGATGACTACAGTGACTTAATGGTATCAGGGATGGGGCTGATTTATGACTGGAGTGACTTAATGTTATCAGGGATGGGAGCTGATGTATGACTATATTGACTAAATGTTATCAGGAATGGGGTTTGATGACTAGAGTGACCTAATGTTATCAGGGATGGGGTTCGATGACTAGAGTCACTTGATGTTATCAGTGATGGGGGCTGATGTATGACTAGAGTGACTTAATGTTATCAGGGATGGAGTCTGATGACTAGAGTGACTTAATGTTATCAGGGATGGGGGCTGATGTATGACTAGAGTGGATTAATGTTATCGGGGATGGGGACTGATGACTAGGGCGACTTAATGCTATCAGGGATGGGGGCTGATGTATGACTAGAGTGACTTAATGTTATCAGGCATGGGGGCTGATGACTAGAGTGACTTAATGTTATCAGGGATGGAGTCTGATGACTAGAGGGACTTAATGGTATCAGGAATGGGGACTGATGTATGACTAGAGTGACTTAATGTTATCAGGATGGGGTCTGATGACTAGAGTGACTTAATGTTATCAGGGATGGAGTCTGATGACTAGAGGGACTTAATGGTATCAAGAATGGGGACTGATGTATGACTAGAGTGACTTAATGTTATCAGGGATGGGGGCTGATGACTAGAGTGACTTAATGTTATCAGGGATGGAGTCTGATGACTAGAGGGACTTAATGGTATCAGGATTGGGGGCTGATGTATGACTAGAGTGACTTAATGTTATCAGGATGGGGTCTGATGACTAGAGTGACTTAATGTTATCAGGGATGGAGTCTGATGACTAGAGGGACTTGATGATATCAGGAAAGGGGACTGATGTATGACTAGAGTGACTTAATGTTATCAGGATGGGGTCTGATGACTAGAGTGACTTAATGTTATCAGGGATGGAGTGTGATGACTAGAGGGACTTAATGGTATCAGGAATGGGGACTGATGTATGACTAGAGTGACTTAATGTTATCAGGGATGGGGGCTGATGACTAGAGTGACTTAATGTTATCAGGGATGGAGTCTGATGACTAGAGGGACTTAATGGTATCAGGAATGGGGGCTGATGTATGACTAGAATGACTTAATGTTTTCAGGATGGGGTCTGATGACTAGAGTGACTTAATGTTATCAGGGATGGCGTCTGATGACTAGAGGGACTTAATGGTATCAGGAATGGGGACTGATGTATGACTAGAGTGACTTAATGTTATCAGGGATGGGGGCTGATGATCAGAGTGACTTAATGTTATCAGGGATGGGGGCTGATGACTAGAGTGACTTATTGTTATCAGGATGGGGTCTGATGACTAGAGTGACTTAATGTTATCAGGGATGGAGTCTGATGACTAGAGGGACTTAATGGTATCAGGAATGGGGACTGATGTATGACTAGAGTGACTTAATGTTATCAGGGATGGGGGCTGATGACTAGAGTGACTTAATGTTATCAGGGATGGAGTCTGATGACTAGAGGGACTTAATGGTATCAGGAATGGGGGCTGATGTATGACTAGAGTGACTTAATGTTATCAGGAATGGGGGCTGATGTATAACTGGAGTGACTTAATGTTATCAGGGATGGAGTCTGATGACTAGAGTGACTTAATGTTATCAGGGATGGGGGCTGATGACTAGAGTGACTTAATGTTATCAGGGATGGAGTCTGATGACTAGAGGGATTTAATGCTATCAGGAATGGGGGCTGATGTATGACTAGAGTGACTTAATGTTATCAGGGATGGGGGCTGATGACTAGAGTGACTTAATGTTATCAGTGATGGGGGCTGATGTATGACTAGAGTGACTTAATGTTATCAGGGATGGAGTCTGATGACTAGAGTGACTTAATGTTATCAGGGATGGGGGCTGATGACTAGAGTGACTTAATGTTATCAGGGATGGAGTCTGATGACTAGAGGGACTTAATGCTATCAGGAATGGGGGCTGATGTATAACTAGAGTGACTTAATGTTATCAGTGATGGGGGCTGATGACTAGAGTGACTTAATGTTATCTGGGATGGGGGCTGATGACTAGATGGATTTAATGCTATCAGGGATAGGGGCTGATGAATGACTACAGTGGCTTAATGTTATCCGGGATGGGGGCTGATGACTAGAGTGACTTAATATTATCAGGGATGGGGGCTGATGTATGACTAGAGTGGCTTAATGTTATCATGGATGAGTCTGATGACTACAGTGACTTAATGGTATCAGGGATGGGGCTGATTTATGACTGGAGTGACTTAATGTTATCAGGGATGGGAGCTGATGTATGACTATATTGACTAAATGTTATCAGGGATGGGGTTTGATGACTAGAGTCACCTAATGTTATCAGGGATGGGGTTCGATGACTAGAGTGACTTAATGTTATCAGTGATGGGGGCTGATGTATGACTAGAGTGACTTAATGTTATCAGGGATGGAGTCTGATGACTAGAGCGACTTAATGTTATCAGGGATGGGGGCTGATGTATGACTAGGGTGGATTAATGTTATCGGGGATGGGGACTGATGACTAGGGCGACTTAATGCTATCAGGGATGGGGGCTGATGTATGACTAGAGTGACTTAATGTTATCAGGGATGGGGGCTGATGACTAGAGTGACTTAATGTTATCAGGGATGGAGTCTGATGACTAGAGGGACTTAATGGTATCAGGAATGGGGACTGATGTATGACTAGAGTGACTTAATGTTATCAGGATGGGGTCTGATGACTAGAGTGACTTAATGTTATCAGGGATGGAGTCTGATGACTAGAGGGACTTGATGTTATTAGGGATGGGGGCTGATGAATCACTACAGTGACTTAATGTTATCAGGGATGGGGGCTGATGTATGACTAGAATGACTTAATGTTATCAGTGATGGGGGCTGATGACTAGAGTGACTTAATGTTATCTGGGATGGGGGCTGATGACTAGAGGGATTTAATGCTATCAGGGATAGGGGCTGATGAATGACTACAGTGGCTTAATGTTATCAGGGATGGGGGCTGATGACTATAGTGACTTAATATTATCAGGGATGGGGGCTGATGTATGACTAGAGTGGCTTAATGTTATCAGGGATGAGTCTGATGACTACAGTGACTTAATGGTATCAGGGATGGGGCTGATTTATGACTGGAGTGACTTAATGTTATCAGGGATGGGAGCTGATGTATAACTATATTGACTAAATGTTATCAGGGATGGTGGCTGATGTATGACTGGAGTGACTTAATGTTATCAGGGATGGGGGCTGATGACTAGAGTGACTTAATGTTATCTGGGATGGGGGCTGATGTATGGCTAGAGTGGCTTAATGTTATCAGGGATGGGGGCTGATGAATGACTACAGTGGCTTAATGTTATCAGGGATGAGTCTGATGACTACAGTGACTTAATGGTATCAAGGATGGGGGCTGATGATTAGAGTGACTTAATGTTATCAGGGATGGGGGCTGATGCCTAGAGTGACTTAATGCTATCAGGGATGGGGGCTGATGTATGACTAGAGTGACTTAATGTTATCAGGGATGGGGCCTGATGTATGACTAGAGTGACTTCATGTTATCAGGGATGGGGGCTGATGACTAGAGTGACTTAATGTTATCTGGGATGGGGGCTGATGTATGACTAGAGTGACTTAATGTTATCAGGGATGGGGGCTGATGTATGACTAGAGTGACTCAATGTTATCAGGGATGGGGGCTGATGACTAGAGTTTCTTAATGTTATCAGGGATAGGGGCTGATGAATGGCTAGAGTGATTAATGTTATCAGGATGGGGTCTGATGACTAGAGTGACTTAATGTTATCAGGGATGGAGTCTGATGACTAGAGGGACTTAATGCTATCAGGAATGGGGGCTGATGTATGACTAGAGTGACTTAATGTTATCAAGGATGGGGGCTGATGACTAGAGTGACTTAATGTTATCAGGGATGGGGGCTGATGCCTAGAGTGACTTAATGCCATCAGGGATGGGGGCTGATGTATGACTAGAGTGACTTCATGTTATCAGGGATGGGGGCTGATGTATGACTAGAATGACTTAATGTTATCAGGGATAGGGGCTGATGTATGACTATAGTGACTTAATGTTATCAGGGATGGGGGCTGATGTATGACTAGAGTGACTTAATGTTATCAGGGATGGGGGCTGATGTATGACTAGAGTGGCTTAATGTTATCGGGGATGGGGACTGATGACTACGGCGACTTAATGTTATCGGGGATGGGGACTGATGACTACGGCGACTTAAGGCTATCAGGGATGGAGTCTGATGACTAGAGGGACTTAATGGTATCAGGAATGGGGACTGATGTATGACTAGAGTGACTTAATGTTATCAGGGATGGGGGCTGATGACTAGAGTGACTTATTGTTATCAGGGATGGGGGCTGATGACTAGAGTGACTTATTGTTATCAGGAATGGGGGCTGATGTATGACTAGAGTGACTTAATGTTATCAGGGATGGGGGCTGATGACTAGAGTGACTAAATGTTATCAGGGATGGAGTCTGATGACTAGAGGGACTCAATGCTATCAGGAATGGGGGCTGATGTATAACTGGAGTGACTTAATGTTATCAGGGATGGAGTCTGATGACTAGAGTGACTTAATGTTATCAGGGATGGGGGCTGATGACTAGAGTGACTTAATGTTATCAGGGATGGAGTCTGATGACTAGAGGGATTTAATGCTATCAGGAATGGGGGCTGATGTATGACTAGAGTGACTTAATGTTATCAGGGATGGGGGCTGATGACTAGAGTGACTTAATGTTATCAGTGATGGGGGCTGATGTATGACTAGAGTGACTTAATGTTATCAGGGATGGAGTCTGATGACTAGAGTGACTTAATGTTATCAGGGATGGGGGCTGATGACTAGAGAGACTTAATGTTATCAGGGATGGAGTCTGATGACTAGAGGGACTTAATGCTATCAGGAATGGGGGCTGATGTATAACTAGAGTGACTTAATGTTATCAGTGATGGGGGCTGATGACTAGAGTGACTTAATGTTATCTGGGATGGGGGCTCATGACTAGATGGATTTAATGCTATCAGGGATAGGGGCTGATGAATGACTACAGTGGCTTAATGTTATCAGGGATGGGGGCTGATGACTAGAGTGACTTAATATTATCAGGGATGGGGGCTGATGTATGACTAGAGTGGCTTAATGTTATCATGGATGAGTCTGATGACTACAGTGACTTAATGGTATCAGGGATGGGGGCTGATGTATGGCTAGAGTGGCTTAATGTTATCAGGGATGGGGGCTGATGAATGACTACAGTGGCTTAATGTTATCAGGGATGAGTCTGATGACTACAGTGACTTAATGGTATCAAGGATGGGGGCTGATGATTAGAGTGACTTAATGTTATCAGGGATGGGGGCTGATGCCTAGAGTGACTTAATGCTATCAGGGATGGGGGCTGATGTATGACTAGAGTGACTTAATGTTATCAGGGATGGGGCCTGATGTATGACTAGAGTGACTTCATGTTATCAGGGATGGGGGCTGATGACTAGAGTGACTTAATGTTATCTGGGATGGGGGCTGATGTATGACTAGAGTGACTTAATGTTATCAGGGATGGGGGCTGATGTATGACTAGAGTGACTCAATGTTATCAGGGATGGGGGCTGATGACTAGAGTTTCTTAATGTTATCAGGGATAGGGGCTGATGAATGGCTAGAGTGATTAATGTTATCAGGATGGGGTCTGATGACTAGAGTGACTTAATGTTATCAGGGATGGAGTCTGATGACTAGAGGGACTTAATGCTATCAGGAATGGGGGCTGATGTATGACTAGAGTGACTTAATGTTATCAAGGATGGGGGCTGATGACTAGAGTGACTTAATGTTATCAGGGATGGGGGCTGATGCCTAGAGTGACTTAATGCCATCAGGGATGGGGGCTGATGTATGACTAGAGTGACTTCATGTTATCAGGGATGGGGGCTGATGTATGACTAGAATGACTTAATGTTATCAGGGATAGGGGCTGATGTATGACTATAGTGACTTAATGTTATCAGGGATGGGGGCTGATGTATGACTAGAGTGACTTAATGTTATCAGGGATGGGGGCTGATGTATGACTAGAGTGGCTTAATGTTATCGGGGATGGGGACTGATGACTACGGCGACTTAATGTTATCGGGGATGGGGACTGATGACTACGGCGACTTAAGGCTATCAGGGATGGAGTCTGATGACTAGAGGGACTTAATGGTATCAGGAATGGGGACTGATGTATGACTAGAGTGACTTAATGTTATCAGGGATGGGGGCTGATGACTAGAGTGACTTATTGTTATCAGGGATGGGGGCTGATGACTAGAGTGACTTATTGTTATCAGGAATGGGGGCTGATGTATGACTAGAGTGACTTAATGTTATCAGGGATGGGGGCTGATGACTAGAGTGACTAAATGTTATCAGGGATGGAGTCTGATGACTAGAGGGACTCAATGCTATCAGGAATGGGGGCTGATGTATAACTGGAGTGACTTAATGTTATCAGGGATGGAGTCTGATGACTAGAGTGACTTAATGTTATCAGGGATGGGGGCTGATGACTAGAGTGACTTAATGTTATCAGGGATGGAGTCTGATGACTAGAGGGATTTAATGCTATCAGGAATGGGGGCTGATGTATGACTAGAGTGACTTAATGTTATCAGGGATGGGGGCTGATGACTAGAGTGACTTAATGTTATCAGTGATGGGGGCTGATGTATGACTAGAGTGACTTAATGTTATCAGGGATGGAGTCTGATGACTAGAGTGACTTAATGTTATCAGGGATGGGGGCTGATGACTAGAGAGACTTAATGTTATCAGGGATGGATTCTGATGACTAGAGGGACTTAATGCTATCAGGAATGGGGGCTGATGTATAACTAGAGTGACTTAATGTTATCAGTGATGGGGGCTGATGACTAGAGTGACTTAATGTTATCTGGGATGGGGGCTCATGACTAGATGGATTTAATGCTATCAGGGATAGGGGCTGATGAATGACTACAGTGGCTTAATGTTATCAGGGATGGGGGCTGATGACTAGAGTGACTTAATATTATCAGGGATGGGGGCTGATGTATGACTAGAGTGGCTTAATGTTATCATGGATGAGTCTGATGACTACAGTGACTTAATGGTATCAGGGATGGGGCTGATTTATGACTGGAGTGACTTAATGTTATCAGGGATGGGAGCTGATGTATGACTATATTGACTAAATGTTATCAGGGATGGGGTTTGATGACTAGAGTGACCTAATGTTATCAGGGATGGGGTTCGATGACTAGAGTGACTTAATGTTATCAGTGATGGGGGCTGATGTATGACTAGAGTGACTTAATGTTATCAGGGATGGAGTCTGATGACTAGAGTGACTTAATGTTATCAGGGATGGGGGCTGATGTATAATTAGAGTGACTTAATGTTATCAGGGATGGGGGCTGATGACTAGAGTGACTTAATGTTATCAGGGATGGAGTCTGATGACTAGAGGGATTTAATGCTATCAGGAATGGGGGCTGATGTATGACTAGAGTGACTTAATGTTATCAGGGATGTGGGCTGAGGACTAGAGTGACTTAATGTTATCAGTGATGGGGGCTGATGTATGACTAGAGTGACTTAATGTTATCAGGGATGGAGTCTGATGACTAGAGTGACTTAATGTTATCAGGGATGGGGGCTGATGACTAGAGTGACTTAATGTTATCAGGGATGGAGTCTGATGACTAGAGGGACTTAATGCTATCAGGAATGGGGGCTGATGTATAACTAGAGTGACTTAATGTTATCAGTGATGGGGGCTGATGACTAGAGTGACTTAATGTTATCTGGGATGGGGGCTGATGACTAGAGGGATTTAATGCTATCAGGGATAGGGGCTGATGAATGACTACAGTGGCTTAATGTTATCAGGGATGGGGGCTGATGACTAGAGTGACTTAATATTATCAGGGATGGGGGCTGATGTATGACTAGAGTGGCTTAATGTTATCAGGGATGAGTCTGATGACTACAGTGACTTAATGGTATCAGGGATGGGGCTGATTTATGACTGGAGTGACTTAATGTTATCAGGGATGGGAGCTGATGTATGACTATATTGACTAAATGTTATCAGGAATGGGGTTTGATGACTAGAGTGACCTAATGTTATCAGGGATGGGGTTCGATGACTAGAGTGACTTAATGTTATCAGTGATGGGGGCTGATGTATGACTAGAGTGACTTAATGTTATCAGGGATGGAGTCTGATGACTAGAGTGACTTAATGTTATCAGGGATGGGGGCTGATGTATGACTAGAGTGGATTAATGTTATCGGGGATGGGGACTGATGACTAGGGCGACTTAATGCTATCAGGGATGGGGGCTGATGTATGACTAGAGTGACTTAATGTTATCAGGCATGGGGGCTGATGACTAGAGTGACTTAATGTTATCAGGGATGGAGTCTGATGACTAGAGGGACTTAATGGTATCAGGAATGGGGACTGATGTATGACTAGAGTGACTTAATGTTATCAGGATGGGGTCTGATGACTAGAGTGACTTAATGTTATCAGGGATGGAGTCTGATGACTAGAGGGACTTAATGGTATCAAGAATGGGGACTGATGTATGACTAGAGTGACTTAATGTTATCAGGGATGGGGGCTGATGACTAGAGTGACTTAATGTTATCAGGGATGGAGTCTGATGACTAGAGGGACTTAATGGTATCAGGATTGGGGGCTGATGTATGACTAGAGTGACTTAATGTTATCAGGATGGGGTCTGATGACTAGAGTGACTTAATGTTATCAGGGATGGAGTCTGATGACTAGAGGGACTTGATGATATCAGGAAAGGGGACTGATGTATGACTAGAGTGACTTAATGTTATCAGGATGGGGTCTGATGACTAGAGTGACTTAATGTTATCAGGGATGGAGTGTGATGACTAGAGGGACTTAATGGTATCAGGAATGGGGACTGATGTATGACTAGAGTGACTTAATGTTATCAGGGATGGGGGCTGATGACTAGAGTGACTTAATGTTATCAGGGATGGAGTCTGATGACTAGAGGGACTTAATGGTATCAGGAATGGGGGCTGATGTATGACTAGAATGACTTAATGTTTTCAGGATGGGGTCTGATGACTAGAGTGACTTAATGTTATCAGGGATGGCGTCTGATGACTAGAGGGACTTAATGGTATCAGGAATGGGGACTGATGTATGACTAGAGTGACTTAATGTTATCAGGGATGGGGGCTGATGATCAGAGTGACTTAATGTTATCAGGGATGGGGGCTGATGACTAGAGTGACTTATTGTTATCAGGATGGGGTCTGATGACTAGAGTGACTTAATGTTATCAGGGATGGAGTCTGATGACTAGAGGGACTTAATGGTATCAGGAATGGGGACTGATGTATGACTAGAGTGACTTAATGTTATCAGGGATGGGGGCTGATGACTAGAGTGATTTAATGTTATCAGGGATGGAGTCTGATGACTAGAGGGACTTAATGGTATCAGGAATGGGGGCTGATGTATGACTAGAATGACTTAATGTTTTCAGGATGGGGTCTGATGACTAGAGTGACTTAATGTTATCAGGATGGGGTCTGATGACTAGAGTGACTTAATGTTATCAGGGATGGAGTCTGATGACTAGAGGGACTTGATGATATCAGGAAAGGGGACTGATGTATGACTAGAGTGACTTAATGTTATCAGGATGGGGTCTGATGACTAGAGTGACTTAATGTTATCAGGGATGGAGTGTGATGACTAGAGGGACTTAATGGTATCAGGAATGGGGACTGATGTATGACTAGAGTGACTTAATGTTATCAGGGATGGGGGCTGATGACTAGAGTGACTTAATGTTATCAGGGATGGAGTCTGATGACTAGAGGGACTTAATGGTATCAGGAATGGGGGCTGATGTATGACTAGAATGACTTAATGTTTTCAGGATGGGGTCTGATGACTAGAGTGACTTAATGTTATCAGGGATGGCGTCTGATGACTAGAGTGACTTAATGGTATCAGGAATGGGGACTGATGTATGACTAGAGTGACTTAATGTTATCAGGGATGGGGGCTGATGATCAGAGTGACTTAATGTTATCAGGGATGGGGGCTGATGACTAGAGTGACTTATTGTTATCAGGGATGGGGCTGATGTATGACTAGAGTGACTTAATGTTATCAGGGATGGGGGCTGATGACTAGAGTGACTTAATGTTATCAGGGATGGAGTCTGATGACTAGAGTGACTTAATGCTATCAGGAATGGGGGCTGATGTATGACTAGAGTGACTTAATGTTATCAGGGATAGGGGCTGATGTATGACTAGAGTGACTTAATGTTATCAGTGATGGGGGCTGATGTATGACTAGAGTACTTAATGTTATCAGGGATGGAGTCTGATGACTAGAGTGACTTAATGTTATCAGGGATGGGGGCTGATGACTAGAGTGACTTAATGCTATCAGGAATGGGGGCTGATGTATGACTAGAGTGACTTAATGTTATCAGGGATGGGGGCTGATGACTAGAGTGACTTAATGTTATCAGGGATAGGGGCTGATGACTAGAGGGACTCAATGCTATCAGGAATGGGGTATGATGTATAACTAGAGTGACTTAATGTTATCAGTGATGGGGGCTGATGACTAGAGTGACTTAATGTTATCTGGGATGGGGGCTGATGACTAGAGGGATTTAATGCTATCAGGAATGGGGTATGATGTATAACTAGAGTGACTTAATGTTATCAGTGATGGCGTCTGATGACTAGAGGGACTTAATGGTATCAGGAATGGGGACTGATGTATGACTAGAGTGACTTAATGTTATCAGGGATGGGGGCTGATGATCAGAGTGACTTAATGTTATCAGGGATGGAGGCTGATGACTAGAGTGACTTATTGTTATCAGGGATGGGGGCTGATGTATGACTAGAGTGACTTAATGTTATCAGGGATGGGGGCTGATGACTAGTGTGACTTAATATTATCAGGGATGGGGGCTGATGTATGACTAGAGTGGCTTAATGTTATCAGGGATGAGTCTGATGACTACAGTGACTTAATGGTATCAGGGATGGGGCTGATTTATGACTGGAGTGACTTAATGTTATCAGGGATGGAGTCTGATGACTAGAGTGACTTAATGTTATCAGGGATGGGGGCTGATGTATGACTAGAGTGAATTAATGTTATCGGGGATGGGGACAGATGACTAGGGCGACTTAATGCTATCAGGGATGGGGGCTGATGTATGACTAGAGTGACTTAATGTTATCAGGGATGGGGGCTGATGACTAGAGTGACTTAATGTTATCAGGGATGGAGTCTGATGACTAGAGGGACTTAATGGTATCAGGAATGGGGACTGATGTATGACTAGAGTGACTTAATGTTATCAGGATGGGGTCTGATGACTAGAGTGACTTAATGTTATCAGGGATGGAGTCTGATGACTAGAGGGACTTAATAGTATCAGGAATGGGGACTGATGTATGACTAGAGTGACTTAATGTTATCAGGGATGGGGGCTGATGACTAGAGTGACTTAATGTTATCAGGGATGGAGTCTGATGACTAGAGGGACTTAATGGTATCAGGAATGGGAGCTGATGTATGACTAGAGTGACTTAATGTTATCAGGATGGGGTCTGATGACTAGAGTGACTTAATGTTATCAGGGATGGAGTCTGATGACTAGAGGGACTTAATGGTATCAGGAATGGGGACTGATGTACGACTAGAGTGACTTAATGTTATCAGGATGGGGTCTGATGACTAGAGTGACTTAATGTTATCAGGGAATGGAGTCTGATGACTAGAGGGACTTAATGGTATCAGGAATGGGGACTGATGTATGACTAGAGTGACTTAATGTTATCAGGGATGGGGGCTGATGACTAGAGTGACTTAATGTTATCAGGGATGGAGTCTGATGACTAGAGGGACTTAATGGTATCAGGAATGGGGGCTGATGTATGACTAGAATGACTTAATGTTATCAGGATGGGGTCTGATGACTAGAGTGACTTAATGTTATCAGGGATGGAGTCTGATGACTAGAGGGACTTAATGGTATCAGGAATGGGGACTGATGTATGACTAGAGTGACTTAATGTTATCAGTGATGGGGGCTGATGACTAGAGTGACTTAATGTTATCTGGGATGGGGGCTGATGACTAGAGGGATTTAATGCTATCAGGAATGGGGTATGATGTATAACTAGAGTGACTTAATGTTATCAGTGATGGCGTCTGATGACTAGAGGGACTTAATGGTATCAGGAATGGGGACTGATGTATGACTAGAGTGACTTAATGTTATCAGGGATGGGGGCTGATGATCAGAGTGACTTAATGTTATCAGGGATGGGGGCTGATGACTAGAGTGACTTATTGTTATCAGGGATGGGGGCTGATGTATGACTAGAGTGACTTAATGTTATCAGGGATGGGGGCTGATGACTAGTGTGACTTAATATTATCAGGGATGGGGGCTGATGTATGACTAGAGTGGCTTAATGTTATCAGGGATGAGTCTGATGACTACAGTGACTTAATGGTATCAGGGATGGGGCTGATTTATGACTGGAGTGACTTAATGTTATCAGGGATGGAGTCTGATGACTAGAGTGACTTAATGTTATCAGGGATGGGGGTTGATGTATGACTAGAGTGAATTAATGTTATCGGGGATGGGGACAGATGACTAGGGCGACTTAATGCTATCAGGGATGGGGGCTGATGTATGACTAGAGTGACTTAATGTTATCAGGGATGGGGGCTGATGACTAGAGTGACTTAATGTTATCAGGGATGGAGTCTGATGACTAGAGGGACTTAATGGTATCAGGAATGGGGACTGATGTATGACTAGAGTGACTTAATGTTATCAGGATGGGGTCTGATGACTAGAGTGACTTAATGTTATCAGGGATGGAGTCTGATGACTAGAGGGACTTAATGGTATCAGGAATGGGGACTGATGTATGACTAGAGTGACTTAATGTTATCAGGGATGGGGGCTGATGACTAGAGTGACTTAATGTTATCAGGGATGGAGTCTGATGACTAGAGGGACTTAATGGTATCAGGAATGGGGGCTGATGTATGACTAGAGTGACTTAATGTTATCAGGATGGGGTCTGATGACTAGAGTGACTTAATGTTATCAGGGATGGAGTCTGATGACTAGAGGGACTTAATGGTATCAGGAATGGGGACTGATGTATGACTAGAGTGACTTAATGTTATCAGGATGGGGTCTGATGACTAGAGTGACTTAATGTTATCAGGGAATGGAGTCTGATGACTAGAGGGACTTAATGGTATCAGGAATGGGGACTGATGTATGACTAGAGTGACTTAATGTTATCAGGGATGGGGGCTGATGACTAGAGTGACTTAATGTTATCTGGATGGAGTCTGATGACTAGAGGGACTTAATGGTATCAGGAATGGGGGCTGATGTATGACTAGAATGACTTAATGTTATCAGGATGGGGTCTGATGACTAGAGTGACTTAATGTTATCAGGGATGGAGTCTGATGACTAGAGGGACTTAATGGTATCAGGAATGGGGACTGATGCATGACTAGAGTGACTTAATGTTATCAGGGATGGAGTCTGATGACTAGAGTGACTTAATGTTATCAGGGATGGGGGCTGATGACTAGAGAGATTTAATGTTATCAGGGATGGAGTCTGATGACTAGAGGGACTTAATGCTATCAGGAATGGGGGCTGATGTATAACTAGAGTGACTTAATGTTATCAGTGATGGGGGCTGATGACTAGAGTGACTTAATGTTATCTGGGATGGGGGCTGATGACTAGATGGATTTAATGCTATCAGGGATAGGGGCTGATGAATGACTACAGTGGCTTAATGTTATCAGGGATGGGGGCTGATGACTAGAGTGACTTAATATTATCAGGGATGGGGGCTGATGTATGACTAGAGTGGCTTAATGTTATCATGGATGAGTCTGATGACTACAGTGACTTAATGGTATCAGGGATGGGGCTGATTTATGACTGGAGTGACTTAATGTTATCAGGGATGGGAGCTGATGTATGACTATATTGACTAAATGTTATCAGGGATGGGGTTTGATGACTAGAGTGACCTAATGTTATCAGGGATGGGGTTCGATGACTAGAGTGACTTAATGTTATCAGTGATGGGGGCTGATGTATGACTAGAGTGACTTAATGTTATCAGGGATGGAGTCTGATGACTAAAGTGACTTAATGTTATCAGGGATGGGGGCTGATGTATAACTAGAGTGACTTAATGTTATCAGGGATGGGGGCTGATGACTAGAGTGACTTAATGTTATCAGGGATGGAGTCTGATGACTAGAGGGATTTAATGCTATCAGGAATGGGGGCTGATGTATGACTAGAGTGACTTAATGTTATCAGGGATGTGGGCTGAGGACTAGAGTGACTTAATGTTATCAGTGATGGGGGCTGATGTATGACTAGAGTGACTTAATGTTATCAGGGATGGAGTCTGATGACTAGAGTGACTTAATGTTATCAGGGATGGGGGCTGAAGACTAGAGTGACTTAATGTTATCAG
This sequence comes from Flabesymbios commensalis, assembly GCA_964017125.1. Taxonomy (NCBI): domain Eukaryota; kingdom Metazoa; phylum Annelida; class Polychaeta; order Terebellida; family Flabelligeridae; genus Flabesymbios; species Flabesymbios commensalis. The sequence continues at coordinate 6,587,374 of OZ024908.1, forward strand.
GGATGGAGTCTGATGACTAGAGGGACTTAATGCTATCAGGAATGGGGGCTGATGTATAACTAGAGTGACTTAATGTTATCAGTGATGGGGGCTGATGACTAGAGTGACTTAATGTTATCTGGGATGGGGGCTGATGACTAGAGGGATTTAATGCTATCAGGGATAGGGGCTGATGAATGACTACAGTGGCTTAATGTTATCAGGGATGGGGGCTGATGACTAGAGTGACTTAATATTATCAGGGATGGGGGCTGATGTATGACTAGAGTGGCTTAATGTTATCAGGGATGAGTCTGATGACTACAGTGACTTAATGGTATCAGGGATGGGGCTGATTTATGACTGGAGTGACTTAATGTTATCAGGGATGGGAGCTGATGTATGACTATATTGACTAAATGTTATCAGGAATGGGGTTTGATGACTAGAGTGACCTAATGTTATCAGGGATGGGGTTCGATGACTAGAGTGACTTAATGTTATCAGTGATGGGGGCTGATGTATGACTAGAGTGACGTAATGTTATCAGGGATGGAGTCTGATGACTAGAGTGACTTAATGTTATCAGGGATGGGGGCTGATGTATGACTAGAGTGGATTAATGTTATCGGGGATGGGGACTGATGACTAGGGCGGCTTAATGCTATCAGGGATGGGGGCTGATGTATGACTAGAGTGACTTAATGTTATCAGGCATGGGGGCTGATGACTATAGTGACTTAATGTTATCAGGGATGGAGTCTGATGACTAGAGGGACTTAATGGTATCAGGAATGGGGACTGATGTATGACTAGAGTGACTTAATGTTATCAGGATGGGGTCTGATGACTAGAGTGACTTAATGTTATCAGGGATGGAGTCTGATGACTAGAGGGACTTAATGGTATCAAGAATGGGGACTGATGTATGACTAGAGTGACTTAATGTTATCAGGGATGGGGGCTGATGACTAGAGTGACTTAATGTTATCAGGGATGGAGTCTGATGACTAGAGGGACTTAATGGTATCAGGATTGGGGGCTGATGTATGACTAGAGTGACTTAATGTTATCAGGATGGGGTCTGATGACTAGAGTGACTTAATGTTATCAGGGATGGAGTCTGATGACTAGAGGGACTTGATGATATCAGGAAAGGGGACTGATGTATGACTAGAGTGATTTAATGTTATCAGGATGGGGTCTGATGACTAGAGTGACTTAATGTTATCAGGGATGGAGTGTGATGACTAGAGGGACTTAATGGTATCAGGAATGGGGACTGATGTATGACTAGAGTGACTTAATGTTATCAGGGATGGGGGCTGATGACTAGAGTGACTTAATGTTATCAGGGATGGAGTCTGATGACTAGAGGGACTTAATGGTATCAGGAATGGGGGCTGATGTATGACTAGAATGACTTATTGTTTTCAGGATGGGGTCTGATGACTAGAGTGACTTAATGTTATCAGGGATGGCGTCTGATGACTAGAGGGACTTAATGGTATCAGGAATGGGGACTGATGTATGACTAGAGTGACTTAATGTTATCAGGGATGGGGGCTGATGATCAGAGTGACTTAATGTTATCAGGGATGGGGGCTGATGACTAGAGTGACTTATTGTTATCAGGGATGGGGCTGATGTATGACTAGAGTGACTTAATGTTATCAGGGATGGGGGCTGATGACTAGAGTGACTTAATGTTATCAGGGATGGAGTCTGATGACTAGAGTGACTTAATGCTATCAGGAATGGGGGCTGATGTATGACTAGAGTGACTTAATGTTATCAGGGATAGGGGCTGATGTATGACTAGAGTGACTTAATGTTATCAGTGATGGGGGCTGATGTATGACTAGAGTACTTAATGTTATCAGGGATGGAGTCTGATGACTAGAGTGACTTAATGTTATCAGGGATGGGGGCTGATGACTAGAGTGACTTAATGCTATCAGGAATGGGGGCTGATGTATGACTAGAGTGACTTAATGTTATCAGGGATGGGGGCTGATGACTAGAGTGACTTAATGTTATCAGGGATAGGGGCTGATGACTAGAGGGACTCAATGCTATCAGGAATGGGGTATGATGTATAACTAGAGTGACTTAATGTTATCAGTGATGGGGGCTGATGACTAGAGTGACTTAATGTTATCTGGGATGGGGGCTGATGACTAGAGGGATTTAATGCTATCAGGAATGGGGTATGATGTATAACTAGAGTGACTTAATGTTATCAGTGATGGCGTCTGATGACTAGAGGGACTTAATGGTATCAGGAATGGGGACTGATGTATGACTAGAGTGACTTAATGTTATCAGGGATGGGGGCTGATGATCAGAGTGACTTAATGTTATCAGGGATGGAGGCTGATGACTAGAGTGACTTATTGTTATCAGGGATGGGGGCTGATGTATGACTAGAGTGACTTAATGTTATCAGGGATGGGGGCTGATGACTAGTGTGACTTAATATTATCAGGGATGGGGGCTGATGTATGACTAGAGTGGCTTAATGTTATCAGGGATGAGTCTGATGACTACAGTGACTTAATGGTATCAGGGATGGGGCTGATTTATGACTGGAGTGACTTAATGTTATCAGGGATGGAGTCTGATGACTAGAGTGACTTAATGTTATCAGGGATGGGGGCTGATGTATGACTAGAGTGAATTAATGTTATCGGGGATGGGGACAGATGACTAGGGCGACTTAATGCTATCAGGGATGGGGGCTGATGTATGACTAGAGTGACTTAATGTTATCAGGGATGGGGGCTGATGACTAGAGTGACTTAATGTTATCAGGGATGGAGTCTGATGACTAGAGGGACTTAATGGTATCAGGAATGGGGACTGATGTATGACTAGAGTGACTTAATGTTATCAGGATGGGGTCTGATGACTAGAGTGACTTAATGTTATCAGGGATGGAGTCTGATGACTAGAGGGACTTAATAGTATCAGGAATGGGGACTGATGTATGACTAGAGTGACTTAATGTTATCAGGGATGGGGGCTGATGACTAGAGTGACTTAATGTTATCAGGGATGGAGTCTGATGACTAGAGGGACTTAATGGTATCAGGAATGGGAGCTGATGTATGACTAGAGTGACTTAATGTTATCAGGATGGGGTCTGATGACTAGAGTGACTTAATGTTATCAGGGATGGAGTCTGATGACTAGAGGGACTTAATGGTATCAGGAATGGGGACTGATGTACGACTAGAGTGACTTAATGTTATCAGGATGGGGTCTGATGACTAGAGTGACTTAATGTTATCAGGGAATGGAGTCTGATGACTAGAGGGACTTAATGGTATCAGGAATGGGGACTGATGTATGACTAGAGTGACTTAATGTTATCAGGGATGGGGGCTGATGACTAGAGTGACTTAATGTTATCAGGGATGGAGTCTGATGACTAGAGGGACTTAATGGTATCAGGAATGGGGGCTGATGTATGACTAGAATGACTTAATGTTATCAGGATGGGGTCTGATGACTAGAGTGACTTAATGTTATCAGGGATGGAGTCTGATGACTAGAGGGACTTAATGGTATCAGGAATGGGGACTGATGTATGACTAGAGTGACTTAATGTTATCAGTGATGGGGGCTGATGACTAGAGTGACTTAATGTTATCTGGGATGGGGGCTGATGACTAGAGGGATTTAATGCTATCAGGAATGGGGTATGATGTATAACTAGAGTGACTTAATGTTATCAGTGATGGCGTCTGATGACTAGAGGGACTTAATGGTATCAGGAATGGGGACTGATGTATGACTAGAGTGACTTAATGTTATCAGGGATGGGGGCTGATGATCAGAGTGACTTAATGTTATCAGGGATGGGGGCTGATGACTAGAGTGACTTATTGTTATCAGGGATGGGGGCTGATGTATGACTAGAGTGACTTAATGTTATCAGGGATGGGGGCTGATGACTAGTGTGACTTAATATTATCAGGGATGGGGGCTGATGTATGACTAGAGTGGCTTAATGTTATCAGGGATGAGTCTGATGACTACAGTGACTTAATGGTATCAGGGATGGGGCTGATTTATGACTGGAGTGACTTAATGTTATCAGGGATGGAGTCTGATGACTAGAGTGACTTAATGTTATCAGGGATGGGGGTTGATGTATGACTAGAGTGAATTAATGTTATCGGGGATGGGGACAGATGACTAGGGCGACTTAATGCTATCAGGGATGGGGGCTGATGTATGACTAGAGTGACTTAATGTTATCAGGGATGGGGGCTGATGACTAGAGTGACTTAATGTTATCAGGGATGGAGTCTGATGACTAGAGGGACTTAATGGTATCAGGAATGGGGACTGATGTATGACTAGAGTGACTTAATGTTATCAGGATGGGGTCTGATGACTAGAGTGACTTAATGTTATCAGGGATGGAGTCTGATGACTAGAGGGACTTAATGGTATCAGGAATGGGGACTGATGTATGACTAGAGTGACTTAATGTTATCAGGGATGGGGGCTGATGACTAGAGTGACTTAATGTTATCAGGGATGGAGTCTGATGACTAGAGGGACTTAATGGTATCAGGAATGGGGGCTGATGTATGACTAGAGTGACTTAATGTTATCAGGATGGGGTCTGATGACTAGAGTGACTTAATGTTATCAGGGATGGAGTCTGATGACTAGAGGGACTTAATGGTATCAGGAATGGGGACTGATGTATGACTAGAGTGACTTAATGTTATCAGGATGGGGTCTGATGACTAGAGTGACTTAATGTTATCAGGGAATGGAGTCTGATGACTAGAGGGACTTAATGGTATCAGGAATGGGGACTGATGTATGACTAGAGTGACTTAATGTTATCAGGGATGGGGGCTGATGACTAGAGTGACTTAATGTTATCTGGATGGAGTCTGATGACTAGAGGGACTTAATGGTATCAGGAATGGGGGCTGATGTATGACTAGAATGACTTAATGTTATCAGGATGGGGTCTGATGACTAGAGTGACTTAATGTTATCAGGGATGGAGTCTGATGACTAGAGGGACTTAATGGTATCAGGAATGGGGACTGATGCATGACTAGAGTGACTTAATGTTATCAGGGATGGAGTCTGATGACTAGAGTGACTTAATGTTATCAGGGATGGGGGCTGATGACTAGAGAGATTTAATGTTATCAGGGATGGAGTCTGATGACTAGAGGGACTTAATGCTATCAGGAATGGGGGCTGATGTATAACTAGAGTGACTTAATGTTATCAGTGATGGGGGCTGATGACTAGAGTGACTTAATGTTATCTGGGATGGGGGCTGATGACTAGATGGATTTAATGCTATCAGGGATAGGGGCTGATGAATGACTACAGTGGCTTAATGTTATCAGGGATGGGGGCTGATGACTAGAGTGACTTAATATTATCAGGGATGGGGGCTGATGTATGACTAGAGTGGCTTAATGTTATCATGGATGAGTCTGATGACTACAGTGACTTAATGGTATCAGGGATGGGGCTGATTTATGACTGGAGTGACTTAATGTTATCAGGGATGGGAGCTGATGTATGACTATATTGACTAAATGTTATCAGGGATGGGGTTTGATGACTAGAGTGACCTAATGTTATCAGGGATGGGGTTCGATGACTAGAGTGACTTAATGTTATCAGTGATGGGGGCTGATGTATGACTAGAGTGACTTAATGTTATCAGGGATGGAGTCTGATGACTAAAGTGACTTAATGTTATCAGGGATGGGGGCTGATGTATAACTAGAGTGACTTAATGTTATCAGGGATGGGGGCTGATGACTAGAGTGACTTAATGTTATCAGGGATGGAGTCTGATGACTAGAGGGATTTAATGCTATCAGGAATGGGGGCTGATGTATGACTAGAGTGACTTAATGTTATCAGGGATGTGGGCTGAGGACTAGAGTGACTTAATGTTATCAGTGATGGGGGCTGATGTATGACTAGAGTGACTTAATGTTATCAGGGATGGAGTCTGATGACTAGAGTGACTTAATGTTATCAGGGATGGGGGCTGAAGACTAGAGTGACTTAATGTTATCAGGGATGGAGTCTGATGACTAGAGGGACTTAATGCTATCAGGAATGGGGGCTGATGTATAACTAGAGTGACTTAATGTTATCAGTGATGGGGGCTGATGACTAGAGTGACTTAATGTTATCTGGGATGGGGGCTGATGACTAGAGGGATTTAATGCTATCAGGGATAGGGGCTGATGAATGACTACAGTGGCTTAATGTTATCAGGGATGGGGGCTGATGACTAGAGTGACTTAATATTATCAGGGATGGGGGCTGATGTATGACTAGAGTGGCTTAATGTTATCAGGGATGAGTCTGATGACTACAGTGACTTAATGGTATCAGGGATGGGGCTGATTTATGACTGGAGTGACTTAATGTTATCAGGGATGGGAGCTGATGTATGACTATATTGACTAAATGTTATCAGGAATGGGGTTTGATGACTAGAGTGACCTAATGTTATCAGGGATGGGGTTCGATGACTAGAGTGACTTAATGTTATCAGTGATGGGGGCTGATGTATGACTAGAGTGACGTAATGTTATCAGGGATGGAGTCTGATGACTAGAGTGACTTAATGTTATCAGGGATGGGGGCTGATGTATGACTAGAGTGGATTAATGTTATCGGGGATGGGGACTGATGACTAGGGCGGCTTAATGCTATCAGGGATGGGGGCTGATGTATGACTAGAGTGACTTAATGTTATCAGGCATGGGGGCTGATGACTATAGTGACTTAATGTTATCAGGGATGGAGTCTGATGACTAGAGGGACTTAATGGTATCAGGAATGGGGACTGATGTATGACTAGAGTGACTTAATGTTATCAGGATGGGGTCTGATGACTAGAGTGACTTAATGTTATCAGGGATGGAGTCTGATGACTAGAGGGACTTAATGGTATCAAGAATGGGGACTGATGTATGACTAGAGTGACTTAATGTTATCAGGGATGGGGGCTGATGACTAGAGTGACTTAATGTTATCAGGGATGGAGTCTGATGACTAGAGGGACTTAATGGTATCAGGATTGGGGGCTGATGTATGACTAGAGTGACTTAATGTTATCAGGATGGGGTCTGATGACTAGAGTGACTTAATGTTATCAGGGATGGAGTCTGATGACTAGAGGGACTTGATGATATCAGGAAAGGGGACTGATGTATGACTAGAGTGATTTAATGTTATCAGGATGGGGTCTGATGACTAGAGTGACTTAATGTTATCAGGGATGGAGTGTGATGACTAGAGGGACTTAATGGTATCAGGAATGGGGACTGATGTATGACTAGAGTGACTTAATGTTATCAGGGATGGGGGCTGATGACTAGAGTGACTTAATGTTATCAGGGATGGAGTCTGATGACTAGAGGGACTTAATGGTATCAGGAATGGGGGCTGATGTATGACTAGAATGACTTATTGTTTTCAGGATGGGGTCTGATGACTAGAGTGACTTAATGTTATCAGGGATGGCGTCTGATGACTAGAGGGACTTAATGGTATCAGGAATGGGGACTGATGTATGACTAGAGTGACTTAATGTTATCAGGGATGGGGGCTGATGATCAGAGTGACTTAATGTTATCAGGGATGGGGGCTGATGACTAGAGTGACTTATTGTTATCAGGATGGGGTCTGATGACTAGAGCGACTTAATGTTATCAGGGATGGAGTCTGATGACTAGAGGGACTTAATGGTATCAGGAATGGGGACTGATGTATGACTAGAGTGACTTAATGTTATCAGGGATGGGGGCTGATGACTAGAGTGACTTAATGTTATCAGGGATGGAGTCTGATGACTAGAGGGACTTAATGGTATCAGGAATGGGGGCTGATGTATGACTAGAATGACTTAACGTTTTAAGGGATGGGGGCTGATGATCAGAGTGACTTAATGTTATCAGGGATGGGGGCTGATGACTAGAGTGACTTATTGTTATCAGGGATGGGGGCTGATGTATGACTAGAGTGACTTAATGTTATCAGGGATGGGGGCTGATGACTAGTGTGACTTAATATTATCAGGAATGGGGACTGATGTATGACTAGAGTGACTTAATGTTATCAGGGATGGGGTCTGATGACTAGAGTGACTTAATGTTATCAGGGATGGAGTCTGATGACTAGAGGGACTTAATGGTATCAGGAATGGGGACTGATGTATGACTAGAGTGACTTAATGTTATCAGGATGGGGTCTGATGACTAGAGTGACTTAATGTTATCAGGGAATGGAGTCTGATGACTAGAGGGACTTAATGGTATCAGGAATGGGGACTGATGTATGACTAGAGTGACTTAATGTTATCAGGGATGGGGGCTGATGACTAGAGTGACTTAATGTTATCTGGATGGAGTCTGATGACTAGAGGGACTTAATGGTATCAGGAATGGGGGCTGATGTATGACTAGAATGACTTAATGTTATCAGGATGGGGTCTGATGACTAGAGTGACTTAATGTTATCAGGGATGGAGTCTGATGACTAGAGGGACTTAATGGTATCAGGAATGGGGACTGATGCATGACTAGAGTGACTTAATGTTATCAGGGATGGAGTCTGATGACTAGAGTGACTTAATGTTATCAGGGATGGGGGCTGATGACTAGAGAGATTTAATGTTATCAGGGATGGAGTCTGATGACTAGAGGGACTTAATGCTATCAGGAATGGGGGCTGATGTATAACTAGAGTGACTTAATGTTATCAGTGATGGGGGCTGATGACTAGAGTGACTTAATGTTATCTGGGATGGGGGCTGATGACTAGATGGATTTAATGCTATCAGGGATAGGGGCTGATGAATGACTACAGTGGCTTAATGTTATCAGGGATGGGGGCTGATGACTAGAGTGACTTAATATTATCAGGGATGGGGGCTGATGTATGACTAGAGTGGCTTAATGTTATCATGGATGAGTCTGATGACTACAGTGACTTAATGGTATCAGGGATGGGGCTGATTTATGACTGGAGTGACTTAATGTTATCAGGGATGGGAGCTGATGTATGACTATATTGACTAAATGTTATCAGGGATGGGGTTTGATGACTAGAGTGACCTAATGTTATCAGGGATGGGGTTCGATGACTAGAGTGACTTAATGTTATCAGTGATGGGGGCTGATGTATGACTAGAGTGACTTAATGTTATCAGGGATGGAGTCTGATGACTAAAGTGACTTAATGTTATCAGGGATGGGGGCTGATGTATAACTAGAGTGACTTAATGTTATCAGGGATGGGGGCTGATGACTAGAGTGACTTAATGTTATCAGGGATGGAGTCTGATGACTAGAGGGATTTAATGCTATCAGGAATGGGGGCTGATGTATGACTAGAGTGACTTAATGTTATCAGGGATGTGGGCTGAGGACTAGAGTGACTTAATGTTATCAGTGATGGGGGCTGATGTATGACTAGAGTGACTTAATGTTATCAGGGATGGAGTCTGATGACTAGAGTGACTTAATGTTATCAGGGATGGGGGCTGAAGACTAGAGTGACTTAATGTTATCAGGGATGGAGTCTGATGACTAGAGGGACTTAATGCTATCAGGAATGGGGGCTGATGTATAACTAGAGTGACTTAATGTTATCAGTGATGGGGGCTGATGACTAGAGTGACTTAATGTTATCTGGGATGGGGGCTGATGACTAGAGGGATTTAATGCTATCAGGGATAGGGGCTGATGAATGACTACAGTGGCTTAATGTTATCAGGGATGGGGGCTGATGACTAGAGTGACTTAATATTATCAGGGATGGGGGCTGATGTATGACTAGAGTGGCTTAATGTTATCAGGGATGAGTCTGATGACTACAGTGACTTAATGGTATCAGGGATGGGGCTGATTTATGACTGGAGTGACTTAATGTTATCAGGGATGGGAGCTGATGTATGACTATATTGACTAAATGTTATCAGGAATGGGGTTTGATGACTAGAGTGACCTAATGTTATCAGGGATGGGGTTCGATGACTAGAGTGACTTAATGTTATCAGTGATGGGGGCTGATGTATGACTAGAGTGACGTAATGTTATCAGGGATGGAGTCTGATGACTAGAGTGACTTAATGTTATCAGGGATGGGGGCTGATGTATGACTAGAGTGGATTAATGTTATCGGGGATGGGGACTGATGACTAGGGCGGCTTAATGCTATCAGGGATGGGGGCTGATGTATGACTAGAGTGACTTAATGTTATCAGGCATGGGGGCTGATGACTAGAGTGACTTAATGTTATCAGGGATGGAGTCTGATGACTAGAGGGACTTAATGGTATCAGGAATGGGGACTGATGTATGACTAGAGTGACTTAATGTTATCAGGATGGGGTCTGATGACTAGAGTGACTTAATGTTATCAGGGATGGAGTCTGATGACTAGAGGGACTTAATGGTATCAAGAATGGGGACTGATGTATGACTAGAGTGACTTAATGTTATCAGGGATGGGGGCTGATGACTAGAGTGACTTAATGTTATCAGGGATGGAGTCTGATGACTAGAGGGACTTAATGGTATCAGGATTGGGGGCTGATGTATGACTAGAGTGACTTAATGTTATCAGGATGGGGTCTGATGACTAGAGTGACTTAATGTTATCAGGGATGGAGTCTGATGACTAGAGGGACTTGATGATATCAGGAAAGGGGACTGATGTATGACTAGAGTGATTTAATGTTATCAGGATGGGGTCTGATGACTAGAGTGACTTAATGTTATCAGGGATGGAGTGTGATGACTAGAGGGACTTAATGGTATCAGGAATGGGGACTGATGTATGACTAGAGTGACTTAATGTTATCAGGGATGGGGGCTGATGACTAGAGTGACTTAATGTTATCAGGGATGGAGTCTGATGACTAGAGGGACTTAATGGTATCAGGAATGGGGGCTGATGTATGACTAGAATGACTTATTGTTTTCAGGATGGGGTCTGATGACTAGAGTGACTTAATGTTATCAGGGATGGCGTCTGATGACTAGAGGGACTTAATGGTATCAGGAATGGGGACTGATGTATGACTAGAGTGACTTAATGTTATCAGGGATGGGGGCTGATGATCAGAGTGACTTAATGTTATCAGGGATGGGGGCTGATGACTAGAGTGACTTATTGTTATCAGGATGGGGTCTGATGACTAGAGCGACTTAATGTTATCAGGGATGGAGTCTGATGACTAGAGGGACTTAATGGTATCAGGAATGGGGACTGATGTATGACTAGAGTGACTTAATGTTATCAGGGATGGGGGCTGATGACTAGAGTGACTTAATGTTATCAGGGATGGAGTCTGATGACTAGAGGGACTTAATGGTATCAGGAATGGGGGCTGATGTATGACTAGAATGACTTAACGTTTTCAGGGATGGGGGCTGATGATCAGAGTGACTTAATGTTATCAGGGATGGGGGCTGATGACTAGAGTGACTTATTGTTATCAGGGATGGGGGCTGATGTATGACTAGAGTGACTTAATGTTATCAGGGATGGGGGCTGATGACTAGTGTGACTTAATATTATCAGGGATGGGGGCTGATGTATGACTAGAGTGGCTTAATGTTATCAGGGATGAGTCTGATGACTACAGTGACTTAATGGTATCAGGGATGGGGCTGATTTATGACTGGAGTGACTTAATGTTATCAGGGATGGAGTCTGATGACTAGAGTGACTTAATGTTATCAGGGATGGGGGTTGATGTATGACTAGAGTGAATTAATGTTATCGGGGATGGGGACAGATGACTAGGGCGACTTAATGCTATCAGGGATGGGGGCTGATGTATGACTAGAGTGACTTAATGTTATCAGGGATGGGGCTGATGACTAGAGTGACTTAATGTTATCAGGGATGGAGTCTGATGACTAGAGGGACTTAATGGTATCAGGAATGGGGACTGATGTATGACTAGAGTGACTTAATGTTATCAGGATGGGGTCTGATGACTAGAGTGACTTAATGTTATCAGGGATGGAGTCTGATGACTAGAGGGACTTAATGGTATCAGGAATGGGGACTGATGTATGACTAGAGTGACTTAATGTTATCAGGGATGGGGGCTGATGACTAGAGTGACTTAATGTTATCAGGGATGGAGTCTGATGACTAGAGGGACTTAATGGTATCAGGAATGGGGGCTGATGTATGACTAGAGTGACTTAATGTTATCAGGATGGGGTCTGATGACTAGAGTGACTTAATGTTATCAGGGATGGAGTCTGATGACTAGAGGGACTTAATGGTATCAGGAATGGGGACTGATGTATGACTAGAGTGACTTAATGTTATCAGGATGGGGTCTGATGACTAGAGTGACTTAATGTTATCAGGGAATGGAGTCTGATGACTAGAGGGACTTAATGGTATCAGGAATGGGGACTGATGTATGACTAGAGTGACTTAATGTTATCAGGGATGGGGGCTGATGACTAGAGTGACTTAATGTTATCAGGGATGGAGTCTGATGACTAGAGGGACTTAATGGTATCAGGAATGGGGGCTGATGTATGACTAGAATGACTTAATGTTATCAGGATGGGGTCTGATGACTAGAGTGACTTAATGTTATCAGGGATGGAGTCTGATGACTAGAGGGACTTAATGGTATCAGGAATGGGGACTGATGTATGACTAGAGTGACTTAATGTTATCAGGGATGGAGTCTGATGACTAGAGTGACTTAATGTTATCAGGGATGGGGGCTGATGACTAGAGAGATTTAATGTTATCAGGGATGGAGTCTGATGACTAGAGGGACTTAATGCTATCAGGAATGGGGGCTGATGTATAACTAGAGTGACTTAATGTTATCAGTGATGGGGGCTGATGACTAGAGTGACTTAATGTTATCTGGGATGGGGGCTGACGACTAGATGGATTTAATGCTATCAGGGATAGGGGCTGATGAATGACTACAGTGGCTTAATGTTATCAGGGATGGGGGCTGATGACTAGAGTGACTTAATATTATCAGGGATGGGGGCTGATGTATGACTAGAGTGGCTTAATGTTATCATGGATGAGTCTGATGACTACAGTGACTTAATGGTATCAGGGATGGGGCTGATTTATGACTGGAGTGACTTAATGTTATCAGGGATGGGAGCTGATGTATGACTATATTGACTAAATGTTATCAGGGATGGGGTTTGATGACTAGAGTGACCTAATGTTATCAGGGATGGGGTTCGATGACTAGAGTGACTTAATGTTATCAGTGATGGGGGCTGATGTATGACTAGAGTGACTTAATGTTATCAGGGATGGAGTCTGATGACTAAAGTGACTTAATGTTATCAGGGATGGGGGCTGATGTATAACTAGAGTGACTTAATGTTATCAGGGATGGGGGCTGATGACTAGAGTGACTTAATGTTATCAGGGATGGAGTCTGATGACTAGAGGGATTTAATGCTATCAGGAATGGGGGCTGATGTATGACTAGAGTGACTTAATGTTATCAGGGATGTGGGCTGAGGACTAGAGTGACTTAATGTTATCAGTGATGGGGGCTGATGTATGACTAGAGTGACTTAATGTTATCAGGGATGGAGTCTGATGACTAGAGTGACTTAATGTTATCAGGGATGGGGGCTGAAGACTAGAGTGACTTAATGTTATCAGGGATGGAGTCTGATGACTAGAGGGACTTAATGCTATCAGGAATGGGGGCTGATGTATAACTAGAGTGACTTAATGTTATCAGTGATGGGGGCTGATGACTAGAGTGACTTAATGTTATCTGGGATGGGGGCTGATGACTAGAGGGATTTAATGCTATCAGGGATAGGGGCTGATGAATGACTACAGTGGCTTAATGTTATCAGGGATGGGGGCTGATGACTAGAGTGACTTAATATTATCAGGGATGGGGGCTGATGTATGACTAGAGTGGCTTAATGTTATCAGGGATGAGTCTGATGACTACAGTGACTTAATGGTATCAGGGATGGGGCTGATTTATGACTGGAGTGACTTAATGTTATCAGGGATGGGAGCTGATGTATGACTATATTGACTAAATGTTATCAGGAATGGGGTTTGATGACTAGAGTGACCTAATGTTATCAGGGATGGGGTTCGATGACTAGAGTGACTTAATGTTATCAGTGATGGGGGCTGATGTATGACTAGAGTGACTTAATGTTATCAGGGATGGAGTCTGATGACTAGAGTGACTTAATGTTATCAGGGATGGGGGCTGATGTATGACTAGAGTGGATTAATGTTATCGGGGATGGGGACTGATGACTAGGGCGACTTAATGCTATCAGGGATGGGGGCTGATGTATGACTAGAGTGACTTAATGTTATCAGGCATGGGGGCTGATGACTAGAGTGACTTAATGTTATCAGGGATGGAGTCTGATGACTAGAGGGACTTAATGGTATCAGGAATGGGGACTGATGTATGACTAGAGTGACTTAATGTTATCAGGATGGGGTCTGATGACTAGAGTGACTTAATGTTATCAGGGATGGAGTCTGATGACTAGAGGGACTTAATGGTATCAAGAATGGGGACTGATGTATGACTAGAGTGACTTAATGTTATCAGGGATGGGGGCTGATGACTAGAGTGACTTAATGTTATCAGGGATGGAGTCTGATGACTAGAGGGACTTAATGGTATCAGGATTGGGGGCTGATGTATGACTAGAGTGACTTAATGTTATCAGGATGGGGTCTGATGACTAGAGTGACTTAATGTTATCAGGGATGGAGTCTGATGACTAGAGGGACTTGATGATATCAGGAAAGGGGACTGATGTATGACTAGAGTGACTTAATGTTATCAGGATGGGGTCTGATGACTAGAGTGACTTAATGTTATCAGGGATGGAGTGTGATGACTAGAGGGACTTAATGGTATCAGGAATGGGGACTGATGTATGACTAGAGTGACTTAATGTTATCAGGGATGGGGGCTGATGACTAGAGTGACTTAATGTTATCAGGGATGGAGTCTGATGACTAGAGGGACTTAATGGTATCAGGAATGGGGGCTGATGTATGACTAGAATGACTTAATGTTTTCAGGATGGGGTCTGATGACTAGAGTGACTTAATGTTATCAGGGATGGCGTCTGATGACTAGAGGGACTTAATGGTATCAGGAATGGGGACTGATGTATGACTAGAGTGACTTAATGTTATCAGGGATGGGGGCTGATGATCAGAGTGACTTAATGTTATCAGGGATGGGGGCTGATGACTAGAGTGACTTATTGTTATCAGGATGGGGTCTGATGACTAGAGTGACTTAATGCTATCAGGGATGGAGTCTGATGACTAGAGGGACTTAATGGTATCAGGAATGGGGACTGATGTATGACTAGAGTGACTTAATGTTATCAGGGATGGGGGCTGATGACTAGAGTGACTTAATGTTATCAGGGATGGAGTCTGATGACTAGAGGGACTTAATGGTATCAGGAATGGGGGCTGATGTATGACTAGAATGACTTAATGTTTTCAGGATGGGGTCTGATGACTAGAGTGACTTAATGTTATCAGGATGGGGTCTGATGACTAGAGTGACTTAATGTTATCAGGGATGGAGTCTGATGACTAGAGGGACTTGATGATATCAGGAAAGGGGACTGATGTATGACTAGAGTGACTTAATGTTATCAGGATGGGGTCTGATGACTAGAGTGACTTAATGTTATCAGGGATGGAGTGTGATGACTAGAGGGACTTAATGGTATCAGGAATGGGGACTGATGTATGACTAGAGTGACTTAATGTTATCAGGGATGGGGGCTGATGACTAGAGTGACTTAATGTTATCAGGGATGGAGTCTGATGACTAGAGGGACTTAATGGTATCAGGAATGGGGGCTGATGTATGACTAGAATGACTTAATGTTTTCAGGATGGGGTCTGATGACTAGAGTGACTTAATGTTATCAGGGATGGCGTCTGATGACTAGAGTGACTTAATGGTATCAGGAATGGGGACTGATGTATGACTAGAGTGACTTAATGTTATCAGGGATGGGGGCTGATGATCAGAGTGACTTAATGTTATCAGGGATGGGGGCTGATGACTAGAGTGACTTATTGTTATCAGGGATGGGGCTGATGTATGACTAGAGTGACTTAATGTTATCAGGGATGGGGGCTGATGACTAGAGTGACTTAATGTTATCAGGGATGGAGTCTGATGACTAGAGTGACTTAATGCTATCAGGAATGGGGGCTGATGTATGACTAGAGTGACTTAATGTTATCAGGGATAGGGGCTGATGTATGACTAGAGTGACTTAATGTTATCAGTGATGGGGGCTGATGTATGACTAGAGTACTTAATGTTATCAGGGATGGAGTCTGATGACTAGAGTGACTTAATGTTATCAGGGATGGGGGCTGATGACTAGAGTGACTTAATGCTATCAGGAATGGGGGCTGATGTATGACTAGAGTGACTTAATGTTATCAGGGATGGGGGCTGATGACTAGAGTGACTTAATGTTATCAGGGATAGGGGCTGATGACTAGAGGGACTCAATGCTATCAGGAATGGGGTATGATGTATAACTAGAGTGACTTAATGTTATCAGTGATGGGGGCTGATGACTAGAGTGACTTAATGTTATCTGGGATGGGGGCTGATGACTAGAGGGATTTAATGCTATCAGGAATGGGGTATGATGTATAACTAGAGTGACTTAATGTTATCAGTGATGGCGTCTGATGACTGGAGGGACTTAATGGTATCAGGAATGGGGACTGATGTATGACTAGAGTGACTTATTGTTATCAGGGATGGGGGCTGATGATCAGAGTGACTTAATGTTATCAGGGATGGGGGCTGATGACTAGAGTGACTTATTGTTATCAGGGATGGGGGCTGATGTATGACTAGAGTGACTTAATGTTATCAGGGATGGGGGCTGATGACTAGTGTGACTTAATATTATCAGGGATGGGGGCTGATGTATGACTAGAGTGGCTTAATGTTATCAGGGATGAGTCTGATGACTACAGTGACTTAATGGTATCAGGGATGGGGCTGATTTATGACTGGAGTGACTTAATGTTATCAGGGATGGAGTCTGATGACTAGAGTGACTTAATGTTATCAGGGATGGAGTCTGATGACTAGAGGGACTTAATGGTATCAGGAATGGGGGCTGATGTATGACTAGAGTGACTTAATGTTATCAGGATGGGGTCTGATGACTAGAGTGACTTAATGTTATCAGGGATGGAGTCTGATGACTAGAGGGACTTAATGGTATCAGGAATGGGGACTGATGTATGACTAGAGTGGATTAATGTTATCAGGATGGGGTCTGATGACTAGAGTGACTTAATGTTATCAGGGAATGGAGTCTGATGACTAGAGGGACTTAATGGTATCAGGAATGGGGACTGATGTATGACTAGAGTGACTTAATGTTATCAGGGATGGGGCTGATGACTAGAGTGACTTAATGTTATCAGGGATGGAGTCTGATGACTAGAGGGACTTAATGGTATCAGGAATGGGGGCTGATGTATGACTAGAATGACTTGATGTTATCAGGATGGGGTCTGATGACTAGAGTGACTTAATGTTATCAGGGATGGAGTCTGATGACTAGAGGGACTTAATGGTATCAGGAATGGGGACTGATGTATGACTAGAGTGACTTAATGTTATCAGGGATGGAGTCTGATGACTAGAGTGACTTAATGTTATCAGGGATGGGGGCTGATGACTAGAGAGACTTAATGTTATCAGGGATGGAGTCTGATGACTAGAGGGACTTAATGCTATCAGGAATGGGGGCTGATGTATAACTAGAGTGACTTAATGTTATCAGTGATGGGGGCTGATGACTAGAGTGACTTAATGTTATCTGGGATGGGGGCTGATGACTAGATGGATTTAATGCTATCAGGGATAGGGGCTGATGAATGACTACAGTGGCTTAATGTTATCAGGGATGGGGGCTGATGACTAGAGTTACTTAATATTATCAGGGATGGGGGCTGATGTATGACTAGAGTGGCTTAATGTTATCATGGATGAGTCTGATGACTACAGTGACTTAATGGTATCAGGGATGGGGCTGATTTATGACTGGAGTGACTTAATGTTATCAGGGATGGGAGCTGATGTATGACTATATTGACTATATGTTATCAGGGATGGGGTTTGATGACTAGAGTGACCTAATGTTATCAGGGATGGGGTTCGATGACTAGAGTGACTTAATGTTATCAGTGATGGGGGCTGATGTATGACTAGAGTGACTTAATGTTATCAGGGATGGAGTCTGATGACTAAAGATGACTTAATGTTATCAGGGGATGGGGGGCTGATGTATGACTAGAGTGACTTAATGTTATCAGGGATGTGGGCTGATGACTAGAGTGACTTAATGTTATCAGGGATGGAGTCTGATGACTAGAGGGATTTAATGCTATCAGGGATGGAGTCTGATGACTAGAGTGACTTAATGTTATCAGGGATGGGGGCTGATGACTAGAGTGACTTAATGTTATCAGGGATGGAGTCTGATGACTAGAGGGACTTAATGCTATCAGGAATGGGGGCTGATGTATAACTAGAGTGACTTAATGTTATCAGTGATGGGGGCTGATGACTAGAGTGACTTAATGTTATCTGGGATGGGGGCTGATGACTAGAGGGATTTAATGCTATCAGGGATAGGGGCTGATGAATGACTACAGTGGCTTAATGTTATCAGGGATGGGGGCTGATGACTAGAGTGACTTAATATTATCAGGGATGGGGGCTGATGTATGACTAGAGTGGCTTAATGTTATCAGGGATGAGTCTGATGACTAGAGTGACTTAATGTTATCAGGGATGGAGTCTGATGACTAGAGGGATTTAATGCTATCAGGGATGGAGTCTGATGACTAGAGTGACTTAATGTTATCAGGGATGGGGGCTGATGACTAGAGTGACTTAATGTTATCAGGGATGGAGTCTGATGACTAGAGGGACTTAATGCTATCAGGAATGGGGGCTGATGTATAACTAGAGTGACTTAATGTTATCAGTGATGGGGGCTGATGACTAGAGTGACTTAATGTTATCAGGGATGGGAGCTGATGTATGACTATATTGACTAAATGTTATCAGGAATGGGGTTTGATGACTAGAGTGACCTAATGTTATCAGGGATGGGGTTCGATGACTAGAGTGACTTAATGTTATCAGTGATGGGGGCTGATGTATGACTAGAGTGACTTAATGTTATCAGGGATGGAGTCTGATGACTAGAGTGACTTAATGTTATCAGGGATGGGGGCTGATGTATGACTAGAGTGGATTAATGTTATCGGGGATGGGGACTGATGACTAGGGCGACTTAATGCTATCAGGGATGGGGGCTGATGTATGACTAGAGTGACTTAATGTTATCAGGCATGGGGGCTGATGACTAGAGTGACTTAATGTTATCAGGGATGGAGTCTGATGACTAGAGGGACTTAATGGTATCAGGAATGGGGACTGATGTATGACTAGAGTGACTTAATGTTATCAGGATGGGGTCTGATGACTAGAGTGACTTAATGTTATCAGGGATGGAGTCTGATGACTAGAGGGACTTAATGGTATCAAGAATGGGGACTGATGTATGACTAGAGTGACTTAATGTTATCAGGGATGGGGGCTGATGACTAGAGTGGCTTAATGTTATCAGGGATGAAGTCTGATGACTAGAGGGACTTAATGGTATCAGGATTGGGGGCTGATGTATGACTAGAGTGACTTAATGTTATCAAGATGGGGTCTGATGACTAGAGTGACTTAATGTTATCAGGAAAGGGGACTGATGTATGACTAGAGTGACTTAATGTTATCAGGATGGGATCTGATGACTAGAGTGACTTAATGTTATCAGGGATGGAGTGTGATGACTAGAGGGACTTAATGGTATCAGGAATGGGGACTGATGTATGACTAGAATGACTTAATGTTATCAGGGATGGGGGCTGATGACTAGAGTGACTTAATGTTATCAGGGATGGAGTCTGATGACTAGAGGGACTTAATGGTATCAGGAATGGGGACTGATGTATGACTAGAGTGACTTAATGTTATCAGGATGGGGTCTGATGACTAGAGTGACTTAATTTTATCAGGGATGGAGTCTGATGACTAGAGGGACTTAATGGTATCAGGAATGGGGGACTGATGTATGACTAGAGTGACTTAATGTTATCAGGGATGGGGGCTGATGACTAGAGTGACTTAATGTTATCAGGGATGGAGTCTGATGACTAGAGGGACTTAATGGTATCAGGAATGGGGGCTGATGTATGACTAGAGTGACTTAATGTTATCAGGATGGGGTCTGATGACTAGAGTGACTTAATGTTATCAGGGATGGAGTCTGATGACTAGAGGACTTAATGGTATCAGGAATGGGGACTGATGTACGACTAGAGTGACTTAATGTTATCAGGATGGGCTCTGATGACTAGAGTGACTTAATGTTATCAGGGAATGGAGTCTGATGACTAGAGGGACTTAATGGTATCAGGAATGGGGACTGATGTATGACTAGAGTGACTTAATGTTATCAGGGATGGGGGCTGATGACTAGAGTGACTTAATGTTATCAGGGATGGAGTCTGATGACTAGAGGGACTTAATGGTATCAGGAATGGGGGCTGATGTATGACTAGAATGACTTAATGTTATCAGGATGGGGTCTGATGACTAGAGTGACTTAATGTTATCAGGGATGGAGTCTGATGACTAGAGGGACTTAATGGTATCAGGAATGGGGACTGATGTATGACTAGAGTGACTTAATGTTATCAGTGATGGGGGCTGATGACTAGAGTGACTTAATGTTATCTGGGATGGGGGCTGATGACTAGAGGGATTTAATGCTATCAGGAATGGGGTATGATGTATAACTAGAGTGACTTAATGTTATCAGTGATGGCGTCTGATGACTAGAGGGACTTAATGGTATCAGGAATGGGGACTGATGTATGACTAGAGTGACTTAATGTTATCAGGGATGGGGGCTGATGATCAGAGTGACTTAATGTTATCAGGGATGGGGGCTGATGACTAGAGTGACTTATTGTTATCAGGGATGGGGGCTGATGTATGACTAGAGTGACTTAATGTTATCAGGGATGGGGGCTGATGACTAGTGTGACTTAATATTATCAGGGATGGGGGCTGATGTATGACTAGAGTGGCTTAATGTTATCAGGGATGAGTCTGATGACTACAGTGACTTAATGGTATCAGGGATGGGGCTGATTTATGACTGGAGTGACTTAATGTTATCAGGGATGGGGTCTGATGACTAGAGTGACTTAATGTTATCAGGGATGGGGGTTGATGTATGACTAGAGTGAATTAATGTTATCGGGGATGGGGACAGATGACTAGGGCGACTTAATGCTATCAGGGATGGGGCTGATGTATGACTAGAGTGACTTAATGTTATCAGGGATGGGGGCTGATGACTAGAGTGACTTAATGTTATCAGGGATGGAGTCTGATGACTAGAGGGACTTAATGCTATCAGGAATGGGGGCTGATGTATGACTAGAGTGACTTAATGTTATCAGGGATGGGGGCTGATGACTAGAGTGACTTAATGTTATCAGGGATGGAGTCTGATGACTAGAGTGACTTAATGCTATCAGGAATGGGGGCTGATGTATGACTAGAGTGACTTAATGTTATCAGGGATAGGGGCTGATGTATGACTAGAGTGACTTAATGTTATCCGTGATGGGGGCTGATGTATGACTAGAGTACTTAATGTTATCAGGGATGGAGTCTGATGACTAGAGTGACTTATTGTTATCAGGGATGGGGGCTGATGTATGACTAGAGTGACTTAATGTTATCAGGGATGGGGGCTGATGATCAGAGTGACTTAATGTTATCAGGGATGGGGGCTGATGACTAGAGTGACTTAATGTTATCAGGGATGGAGTCTGATGACTAGAGGGACTTAATGGTATCAAGAATGGGGGCTGATGTATGACTAGAGTGACTTAATGTTATCATGAAGGGGTCTGATGACTAGAGTGACTTAATGTTATCAGGGATGGAGTCTGATGACTAGAGGGACTTAATGGTATCAGGAATGGGGACTGATGTATGACTAGACTGACTTAATGTTATCAGGATGGGGTCTGATGACTAGAGTGACTTAATGTTATCAGGGATGGAGTCTGATGACTAGAGGGACTTAATGGTATCAGGAATGGGGACTGATGTATGACTAGAGTGACTTAATGTTATCAGGGATGGGGGCTGATGTATGACTAGAGTGACTTAATGTTATCAGGATGGGGTCTGATGACTAGAGTGACTTAATGTTATCAGGGATGGAGTCTGATGACTAGAGGGACTTAATGGTATCAGGAATGGGGACTGATGTATGACTAGACTGACCTAATGTTATCAGGATGGGGTCTGATGACTAGAGTGACTTAATGTTATCAGGGATGGAGTCTGATGACTAGAGGGACTTAATGGTATCAGTAATGGGGACTGATGTATGACTAGAGTGACTTAATGTTATCAGGAATGGGGACTGATGTATGACTGGAGTGACTTAATGTTATCAGGGATGGGGGCTGATGACTAGAATGACTTAATGTTATCAGGGATGGAGTCTGATGTCTAGAGGGACTTAATGGCATTAGGAATGGGGGCTGATGTATGACTAGAGTGACTTAATGTTATAAGGATGGGGGTTCTGATGATCAGAGTGACTTAATGTTATCAGGGATGGGGGCTGATGATTAGAGTGACTTATTGTTATCAGGGATGGGGGCTGATGTATGACTAGAGTGACTTAATGTTATCAGGGATGGGGGCTGATGACTAGAGTGACTTAATGTTATCAGTGATAGGGGCTGATGTATGACTAGAGTGACTCAATGTTATCAGGGATGGGGGCTGATGACTAGAGTGACTTAATGTTATCAGGGATAGGGGCTGATGAATGACTAGAGTGACTTAATGTTATCAGGGATGGGAGCTGAGGACTAGAGTGACTTAATGTCATCAGGAATGGTGGCTGATGTATGACTAGAGTGACTTAATGTTATCAGGGATGGGGGCTGATGACTAGAGTGACTTAATGTCATCAGGAATGGGGGCTGATGCATGTAGCTAGGACATGAGTGGCTTATTGTTATCGGGGATGGAGACTGATGAATGGAGTGGCTTGATTTTATCAGGGATGGTGGCTGATGCATGACTAGAGTGGCTTAATATTATCGGGGATGGGGGCTGATGCATGACTAGAGTGACTTCATGTTGTCGGGGATGGGGTCTGATGCATGACTAGAGTGACTTGATGTTATCTTATCAGGGATGGGGGCTGATGTATGACTAGAGTGACTTAACATTATCAGGGATGGGGTCTGATGCATGACTAGAGTGACTTGATGTTATGTTATCAGGGATGGGGGCTGATATATGACTGGGGTGACTTAGTGTTATCAGGGATAGGGGCTGATGTATGACTAGAGTGACTTGATGTTATCTTATCAGGGATGGGGGCTGATGTATGACTGGAGTGACTTAATTTTATCAGGGATGGGGGCTGATGACTAGAGTGACTTAATGCTATCAGGAATGGGGGCTGATGACTAGAGTGACTTGATGTTATCTTATCAGGGATGGGGGCTGATGTATGACTAGAGTGACTTAATGTTATCAGGGATGGGGGCTGATGTATGACTAGAGTGACTTGATGTTATCAGGGATAGGGGCTGATGACTAGAGTGACTTAATGTTATCTGGGATGGGGGCTGATGTATGACTAGAGTGACCTAATGTTATCAGGGATGGGGGCTGATGTATGACTAGAGTGACTTAATGTCATCAGGAATGGGGGCTGATGCATGTAGCTAGGACTAGAGTGGCTTAATGTTATCGGGGATGGAGACTGATGAATGGAGTGGCTTGATTTTATCAGGGATAGGGGCTGATGTATGACTAGAGTGACTTAATGTCATCAGGAATGGGGGCTGATGTATGACTAGAGTGACTTAATGTTATCAGGGATGGGGGCTGATGTATGACTAGAGTGACTTAATGTCATCAGGAATGGGGGCTGATGTATGACTAGAGTGACTTAATGTTATCAGGGATGGGGGCTGATGACTAGAGTGACTTAATGTCATCAGGAATGGGGGCTGATGCATGTAGCTAGGACTAGAGTGGCTTATTGTTATCGGGGATGGAGACTGATGAATGGAGTGGCTTGATTTTATCAGGGATGGTGGCTGATGTATGACTAGAGTGGCTTAATATTATCGGGGATGGGGGCTGATGCATGACTAGAGTGACTTCATGTTGTCGGGGATGGGGTCTGATGCATGACTAGAGTGACTTGATGTTATCTTATCAGGGATGGGGGCTGATGTATGACTAGAGTGACTTAATATTATCAGGGATGGGGTCTGATGCATGACTAGAGTGACTTGATGTTATGTTATCAGGGATGGGGGCTGATATATGACTGGGGTGACTTAGTGTTATCAGGGATAGGGGCTGATGTATGACTAGAGTGACTTGATGTTATCTTATCAGGGATGGGGGCTGATGTATGACTAGAGTGACTTGATGTTATCTTATCAGGGATGGGGGCTGATATATGACTGGAGTGACTTAGTGTTATCGGGATCGGGGCTGGTGAATAGGGTGACCTAATGATATCAGAGATGATGACTGAAGCTCGGACTAAAGTGATTTAATGTTATCAGGGATGAGGCTGATGTATGCAGCTGTTATTAGGATTGGTGTTGGGGGTTTTGTCAAGTTTAAAAAAATCAAAAAATCCGCGAAAAAATCGGATTGGCTGGACAACACCCACCCACCTCTCTATCAGATTTTTTTTTATTAAACATGTACAGCAGCAAAAAACAACACAAAAAACACAAAATTAAAAAAAAAAAATCCGAGTTGGAGCTTGACCCACCCACCCACTTCCGAGTTTTTTACAGACTTTTGATTTTTTTTTATCTTGACAAAACCCCTTAGCTGTGTTAGATCAGTGTTTACCACAGCTGACTGTAATTTTTAATTCAGGTCCCTAGTACGGCAGCACTGGCATGGAGTAATCAACAACTAGTCTTTACGCTATATAATAAGACATGACTATTAGGTGAGGTGACAAGGCTAATTCTCTTGTTCACTGCTAGCATTACTTGCTAGTTCATACTCTGCTTAATTCTGCCTTCCTGTCCAGTCCTCTCTCATTTTATCATTTTTCCATACAAGTACATATGCAATTTAATTTGCTGGTTAGCAAGGTGGTGATGTTAGTTTAGCCCAGATCTGAGTGCCTAGCACATCATTATACCCGTACACCCCCCTTCTGGCTTTGCTGTAAGTGGTAGGGAGAGGGCATCGATCAAGTTCACCCTGTCCAGGCATCACTCCAGCCCACTTCAGGCACTCTGGTTATATATGTATTCTGTTTTTCTGGCCATAGGTTAATTTAACAGCGTGCTTAGAACCTTGAGTTTTATTATTTACAAGACGTTAGAATTAGTGGCTTGTAAGTGATAAATTCCAAATATATTTATGATAAACTTTATACACAATCGCATGGTCATAATCTTTCACAGATTCATGTGTATTGAAAAGTGGTTTAATTTCCAGGCCAAACTTGATAGGACAATGGTCGGATTCTACTAATTTAGGTGTTATTACAAAGTTTGTTATGATATATAGGTGAACAATTTTCTATTAAATATCGTATCAATATTAATGCGAATAAAAGTAATTTATGATGTTGAAGAGACGGAAGATGATAATAATGAAATCAATTTTCACAATAGTGATGTTAATGTAATGTAAACCTAATGCTGTACACATTGTTGGTAAAACAGACGAGTATGACAGAGCTGACACACTATCTCTAAATTCAACTGTCGATTTAATGTTGTATTGACAACATTTAAGCATGGACATGCCCATGTAAAATATATACTTTTTAAAATTTACTTGATGCCATTGTATGGAAATCAAAAATGGATTTGTACCAATACCAGCTTTATAACCAATACTTTATATAAAGCAGTATGGAGCATATTTAATTTGCCTCCTATGTATCATCGTACATTTGTTTACCAAAAAGCTGGAGATGCCAGTTGTAATGCAATACTTGTGTACATTTTTGTATTGTTTTGTTAATTGTATGAATAATAATAATAATGTTTTAAAGATGTGTAGTTTATGGGCCATTAATAGAAATCGTTTACCGGCATGTAAAAAATTACTGATTCACAAATATAATATACCACGAGGAACTATTACTACATTTTAATCGTTCTATAATATCAAACATTTAATGACACAACATATTGTATATGATACACTTACCATTATGTTTGCAAGATAACTTGAATATTTTTCAACTACCACAATTTGATAACTAATGTTAAATTTACCTTTGTTTTACTATTTTAAATAATATGGTATGTGTGATGTATTTGCTGTTCTTGTTTGGTTCGAAAATAAATAGTTTAAAATTAAAATAATAAAATAACCAAGAAAATGTTGTCTTCTATCAAAAGTTGAAAATTACATAGTTCAAGCCTAACAAAAATAGGAGGAGGAGAGAACATTTGTTTGCTGCTAAAAGGTTATGTCTGGGAGATGATGCATATTAGGCCACAACACTGTGTGATTCATCAACACAGAAGGTGAAGAAACAATTGGATTAGATCTTATCAGTCATTAGAATGAAAACACACCACTACATTTTTTTCCTTTTCCGACCACTATATTTTAAGTCGGGAATGGAGAGTTATTGTAGTTATGGCAGGCTTAATGGTACTATAATCAGTCAGGTGTGACCGAGCTATAGATTCTGAGGGATCCTCATTATGGTCTGATGTGTTTTAAGTCAGTTAACACCCTCGGAGCTCTATATTCTTACCTGTGAAAAAGGCCTCGGCCTTTGGCCTTGACCCTTTTTCCAGCGTAAAATGTAGAGCTCCTCGGGCTTTATCACATACTGTATGAATCACACTGTCCTCCAGCACAGGGCACAGGATTTTAAATTCTGACGCTCTAAGGCCAGCTAAGCTACATCTCGGCCACAATATTAGGTTACACACAATACCATTTTTTTACAAATGAGCGACGAAGAAACAAAGTTAATTTATCTACATTTTTTAAATAAAACATATTTTAATTCATTGTTCTCATCTGTAAACATGGTGTTTGACTTTTTTACTTTTTCAGGAAGGATGACTGAGACGCGTGCTCTGACATTTTATCCTCTTGTGACGGGCTAATATATTGTTTCATATCGTACCCTCATACAACAGATATTTATTGTCAATGTCGTTCAATTGAACGTGAACGATAATGGCTGAAGAATGATAATGACTGAATACTGATAACCACCTGCTTTAATGAAATATCCAGGAGCTCTGCCCCACATTAATGGCATGACCCACATTTATGGCATGCCCCACATTAAAAGGCATGCCCCACATTAATGGCAAACCTCACATTAATGGCATGCCCCACATTAATGGCATGCGCCACATTAATGGCATGCCCCACACTAATGGCATGCCCCAGATTACTGGAATGCCCCACATTAATGGCATGCCCCACATTAATGGCATGCCCCACATTAATGGCATGCCCCACATTAATGGCATGCCCCACATTAATGGCATTCCCCACATTAATGGCATGCCCCCACATTAATGGCATGCCCCGCATTAATGGCATGTCCCACATTCATGGCATTCCCCACATTAATGGCATGCCCCACATTAATGGTATGCCCCGCATTAATGGCATGTCCCACATTAATGGCATGTCCCACATTAATGGCATGCCCCACATTAATGGCATGCCCCACATTCATGGCATGTCCCACATTAATAGCATGTCCCACATTAATGGCATGCCCCACATTGATGGCATGCCCCACAGTTATGCATGCCCCACATTAATGGCATGCCCCACATTATTGGCATGCCCCACATTAATGGCATGTCCCACATTAATTGCATGCTCCACATTAATGGCATGCCCCACATTAATGCATGCCCCACATTAATGGCATGCCCCACATTAATGGCAAGCCCCACATCAATGGCATGCTCCACATTAATGGCATGACCAACATTAATGGCATGCCCCACATTAATGGCACGCCCCGCCGCATTAATGGCATGCCCCACATTAATGGCATGTCCCACATTAATGGCATAGCTCACATTAATGGCATGCCCCGCATTAATGACATGCCCCACATTAAAGGTATACCCACATAATGGCATGCCCCACATTAATGGCATACCCCACATTAATGGCATGCCCCACATTAATGGCATGCCCCACACTAATGGCATGCCTCACATTAATGGCATGCCCCACATTAATGGCATAGCTCACATTAATGGCATGTCCCGCATTAATGGCATGTCCCACATTAATGGCATGCCCCACATTAAAGATATACCCACATTAATGGCATGTCCCACATTAATGGCATACCCCACATTAATGGCATGCCCCACATTAATGGCAGGCCCCACATTAATGGCATGCCCCACATTAATGGCATGCCTATGCAGCCGAAATTCCCACTAGAAGTGGGAAATGAAAATAACATGCTTTAATTAATATGTTACAACGTGGCCTGCTGAAACCATTGGTTATGGTATTTATGTAAGATACCTTGAAATATTTATTCTAAGCAAAACACATGTCATGAATTACATTATAAGTCTAGCAAATAACCGCACATCATTATGTCACGTGAATGCAAATTGCATGCGCATAGTGTCTTTATTTTGATGCGCTTATAGCATTCCCATGGAAATGAATCCATTACATGTCATATTTTACATTCAACTTGAAGATAATTGAATCACCCGTTAAAATAAGCACGTTCTCAGATTGTATTTGATCTATTATGATTGTGTACCTTATGACATCATATTGCAATTATGCTCATCCAAGTCAGAAGTAAATGCACATATCAATGCACATGTATCAATTTAAACTGTGCCACGACATCATCCCGATGATTGTGGATAGATAACAGATGACAGTGGACGGCGAAGAAACACTACATAAAGCCATCGATGTGCTGAATAGCTTGAGGACTAGAGGCCATTTGCATTTGCAAAATTCTTTCCGACAAGGGATAAAATCACACATTTGTACCATAATTAAACTTCAAAATTAGAAAATAATTAGCTAAACATCACGTATATAGTATGCAGAATTCAAAAACGTGTAATTAAACAACGGATGGAAAACAGAACGCAAGATTAAAATGGATTAGGATACTGTCAGGAAATCAACAAGGAACACTCAATGGACACTCAGTTGGATTGAGCGGATAAGTCACCATTTCTATAAAAATTATAGCATAATTTTCCAAATAGTATAAAGAAATTAGCATCAGTATCAAAATATGTAGAATCGTAGGTGGTCAGAATAATTTATAAACAGTAATAAGCTTAGTTATTTTCGCTAACATTGGCCCAACATTGGCCCAACATAACCCATATGAAACTTAGATATAGTATGCGGCGACAATTTATAATAAATAAATAAACGTAGTGTCATAATTACCGATAGGAATTGTAGATATCGTAGGCGGCCTACAAGCTGCTGACAATCAAACTATAGGCATCATATTGGCCCAGCATTACCCATAGGAAACTTAGATATCGTAGGCGGCATACAGGCAGCTGACGATCAAACCATACACATTTAATAGGCATAACCATCCTCTCCGCAGGTATCCTAGATTGCATTGCAGCCGCCGTCAATCAACACATTTTTTAAACACCGACCCATCTCTAAAATCATGTCTCCTTTTTCATATTCACTCTTTTCATAACAGCAGTGTCATTTATACATAAGGACGATGAAGTGGCCTCCTGTGGCCCAACAATATTTGAAACAAATTGTCACCAACCTCCGTCATTAACAAACATCATGTTCTCTAATTTGGTCAAAGCAAAATTACCTCTTTTACATGTATGTTTCAATCGGAAATTACTTCCACTACCACCTTCTTGACCATCTTTTAAATCTTACTTCTACTGGCAGGAGATGTCAGCTTAAATCCTGGTCCATCCGGCCCAAATGAAAGAATCAAAATTGCAACAATAAATGCTCGATCTATCAAACCTAAAACTGCCCCCTTCTCCGAATATGTAACATCTAAAAAGTTGGACATTGTGGCAGTGACAGAAACATGGTTAAAACATGATGAAACGAAATCAACGATAGCTGATATCTCACCATCCTGGCTATTCGTTCTTTCACGAACCTCGCGCAGATCAGCGGGCAGGAGGAGGTGTAGGCATACTAGTGTCTGACCAATTCAAAACTGACATTCATCCTCTGCCATCATTTAAAACGTTCGAAGCGATCTCTGCACGTATCGGAAACAATTCGTTCAGTGGACTCGTTGTCTGCCTGTATAGGCTTCAAAACGGTACATGTCAATTTTTTGATGAATTTCAAGATCTACTAGAGAACATAATTTCACTGTACGACAATTTGTATATATTGGGAGATGTCAACTTACATCTAGATAACTCAAATGGGAACACCAACAAATTCAATGAAATCCTCACATGTTTCGATCTGAAGCAGCATGGTAATTTTCCAACTCATGTTCATGGTCATTGGCTAGATCTGCTAATCACCAAACGCATTTCTAATTGTATCAAATCAGTTTTTTCGGCAGCAGGTATCTCGGACCATCTTGCGGTCATATCAGAAATTGACTGTTGTAAGAAGAAATCGAACAAAGAAAAAATATCGTTTCGTAAAATAAACAGAATTGATTATGAATCGTTTCATTCAGATATTCTCAGTTCGGATCTAATAAAGAAACCAGAGAAAGATCTCTCGGCACTATGTCAACAGTATGATTCTGTTCTTAACTCCATTCTAGACAAACACGCTCCTGTAAGTACTAAGACTCTGCCCAGAAGACCACCAACTCTATGGATGACTCCGTAAATAATGAAGGCTAAAACCCTTCGCCACAATCTCGAATGAACACGGCGCAGATCTCGCACACATATAGATCGTTCTCGTTACAAACAGCAATGCCACCTGTGTAATAGAATGATGACAAAAGCTAAATCGAAATATTTAGCTGATGCTATTGCAGAAAATTCGGACAATCCATGTCGCCTTTGGAATTCATTAAATAACCTTCTGCATAGAATTCCACCTCCTGCTCTGCCAGAATTCACATCAGTGAAATCACTTTGTGATCATTTCTCTAGGTATTTTGTGGATAAAATTGAAACTATCCGTTCCAAATTTCCAGATAAAGTACAGAATATTCCACAAGTGCAAAAAAAACAGAAATTAGATCCAAAATGAATGTTTTTGAACGTGCATCAGAAGATGAAATTAAAAAAATTATTTTGAGCTCATCGTCAAAATCATGTGATCTGGATCCCATTCCTACAAGCGTGTTGAAAAATTGTCTTGACATATCAATAACTCCCATCACTGACATAATTAATAAATATCTAATGTGTCTCAAATTGGGATGTCTGTCATTATTTTGGCCATCCGCTCAGGTATGCAAACTTGGCGGAACTCCCCTGCCAGTGATCGTGAAACAGAAGTCAAACTCATGGATGCCGACACGCTCCCAGTACTGGTCACAAAATACTTCCCACATGAGTTGCTGATAGGCAGTGATGCCATCAGCCGAGGGAATGGGAAGATTGATTATGGAACAAGGAAAGTGACATCGTTTGGTCAAAACTTCTGCATTACGCCATATACAGACTTCATCCCCCATACAGCCTCTGTCTGAGAGCTTTGCCACCCTTGCATCAATGACGTCATGAATGGGGAATACAGACGTTTTTGACGAGGACGTTTTCAACCTTGGTCACTGCAACTTAATTACCCTCACCATCAAACTTAATGGCTGCTGACCCATTAAACTGAGGGCCTGCTGTACACCCCTCTGAATAAGGAAAGTGGTCAACGATATGATAAAAGCGGGTGTAATCTAGATTTCAACATGAATAAGGAAAGTGGTCAACGATATGATAAAAGCGGGTGTAATCTAGATTTCAACATCACCATGGGCGGCGCCAGTCACAATCAATTGACCCCCAAAAAGATTAATCATACCTAGATTTTCTGCATCAACTATTGTAAGCTTAATACGGCCACAGTAAGACTCAAACTCCTACTGCCTGCCAAGTTGTTTTCGACTTTAGATCTCAAAAGTGGATACTGGCAGATTCCAGTAGCACCAGAGTATCAATACAAAACAACCTTCACTTGCCATAGCGGCCTAATTGAGTTCAAGCGAATGCCGTATGAACTAGCTAACGCTTCAGCCTCTTCCAACGCACCATGGACAGGGGCTACATGGACTGATCAGTGTTGCTTTGTTTCCATTGATGATATGATCATATACAGCAGAAATGCTGTTGAGCACATTTACCACCTCAGGCTCGTCTCGGAAAGGCTAAGTCAAGCTGGCATGAAAATAAAACCAGATGATGGTAAACAAAAGAGCATGACATATTCATCAGAATCTGAGGATTCAGAACATATCCTGGCAGGAGGTGTAATCCAATACATATATTATATTTTCAGTATACTTGTCTCCTCGCTACACGCGGTGGAGGCCTATATAAGACATACACGTGCAGAATTGTATTCTATTTTATTTTATTATTTTATATTTTTTATTGTAATTTGTGATTGTTATTTAGAGTTATTCATCTATAGGCATATTAACTATTGCATTTATACCACCCTGCAAAGAGATCAAATTCTGTTTCGCTTAAAAAAATGGATTTTCTATCCAAATTTGTCGGCCATCTTGGATTTTAGGGTCAAAAATGTGTTAAAATTACAAATTGACGTCAGAAATGGATTCCTTGTGGTCGAATTAGCCAAAAAAGTGTATTTATTCATATTTGTAGCTTTAAAATGTCAAAAGTTATTTTTTCATAATGGCGCAGACGGCCATTTTTGATTTACGCCTCTAGAAAAAAATGGCGGGATTTCTGCGAGGGACACTAGGGCTAAATATTTTTTAAAAGGTTTAAGGAAGTAAAATCAATCATCAAAACATCTTAGCAAGGAAGTGGTCATAAAACTTAGGTTTTTCACCCTACTATATAGAGACTAAATTTGTGTTTTCTAATTATTGACAACCATGTAAAAAATAAGAAATAGGGGAATTTCGTCTCTATATCTAGCCTATTGGAACCTATTTAGTGTTAGGCCTAGACCTATTAGTATTAGGTCTATCACAATATGTCACATTATAAAAAAGGTCTATAAAATAAGTCTTCATCCTGTCGACATGTCATTTCCATGGCGTTGACAACTGATCATATATATAATATATAATATATAAATATTATAATATATAATAAAATAATATATTATATTATATATAATTTATACTTATATAATATAAATATATATATATATATATATATATATATAATATAAATATATATATCATATAATATATAAATATATAATTCATATCATATATATAATTTATATATTATATATATATTTATAACATATTTATCACCTTATGTAATATATTTATAGACACAATAATTTATATTTTTATGTTTGGTATGTACGGTGACAGCTCGACTCTTCAACTATTACTAACAGAATGTATGGATTCTTCTAGTGGGGTGACAGGTCGACTCGATAGCTATCTCTGCTAGAATACACATAGTTTGCATGTAGGGTGACAGGTCGACTCGACAACTATCCCTGGTAGAATGTATGTTTTCTGTATGTGTGGTGACAGATCAATTAGAAACCATCCCTGGTAGAATGTATGTTTTTTGTATGTAGGGTGACAGATAATAACTCGACAACTCTCCCTGATAGAATGTACTTGTTCTGTATGTAGGGTGACAGGTCGACTAGACAACTATCTCTGTTGGAATGTATGTATTCTGTGTGTAGGGTGACAGGTCGACTCAACAATTATCTCTGCTCGAATGTATGTGTTCTGTATGTAGGGTGACAGTACGACTAGACAACTATTCCTCGTAGAATGTATTCGTTCCGTATGTGGGGTGACAGGTCGACTCGCCAACTATCCCTGCTAGAATGTATGTATTCTTTAAGCAGGATGACAGGTCGACTCGACCACTATCCCTGGTAGAATGTATGTTTTCTGTATGTGTGGTGACAGGTCGACTAGAAAATTATCCCTGGTAGAATGTATGTTTTCTGTATGTAGGGTGACAGGTCGACTCGAAAACTATCTCTGCTAGAATGTAGGCTATGTGTACTGTATATAGGGTGACAGGTCGACTCGACAACTATCCCTGGTAGAATGTATGTGTTCTCCATGTAGGGTGACAGGTCGACTCGACAATTGTCCCTGCTAGAATGTATATGTTCTGTATGTAGGGTGACAGGTCGACTAGACAATTATCTCTGTTGGAATGTATGTGTTCTGTATGTAGGGTGACAGGCCGTTGACTCGACAATTATCTCTGCTAGAATGTATGTGTTCTGTATGTAGGATGACAGGTCGACTGAACAACTATCCCTGGTAGAATGTATGTTTTCTGTATGTAGGGTGACAGGTCGACTCGAAAACTATCTCTGCTAGAATGTAGGCTATCTGTTCTGTATGTAGGGTGACACGCCGACTCGCAAGTATTCTATGTTCTCCATGTAGGGTGACAGGTCGACTCGACAACTGTCCCTGCTAAAATGTATATCCTCTGTATGTAGGGTGACAGGTCGACTCGACAACTATCGCTGCTAGAATGTATGTGTTTTGTATGTAGGGTGACAGGTCGACTAGACAACCATCCCTGCTAGGATGTGTGTGTTCTATGTGTAGGATGACAAGTCAATTCGACAACTATCTCAGGTAGAATGTATGTGTTCTGTATGTAGGGTGACAGGTCGACTCTGTATGTAGGGTGAAGGGTCGACTAGACAACTGTCCCTGCTAGAATGTATATGTTCTGTATGTAAGGTGAGAGGTCGACTCGACAACTATCCCTGGTAGAATGTATATGTTCTGTATGTAGGGTGAGAGGTCGACTAGACAACTATCCCTGGTGGAATGTATATGTTCTGTATGTAGGGTGACAGGTCTACTCGACAACTATCCCTGCTAGGATGTGTGTGTTCTATGTGTAGGATGACAAGTCAATTCGACAACTATCCCTGTTAGAATATATGTTTTCTGTATGTAGGGCGACAGATTGACTCGACAATTATTCCTGCTAGAATGTATGTGTTCTGTATGTAGGGTGACAGGTCGACTCGACAACTGTCCCTGTTAGAATGTATGTGTTATGTATGTAGGGTGACAGATTGTCTCAACAACTATCCCTGTTAGAATGTATGTGTTCTGTATGTAGGGTGACAGATCGAATCGACAATTATCTCTGCTAGAATTTATATGTTCTCTATGTAGGGTGACAGGTCGACTAGACAACAGGGATAACAGGGATAGTTGTCTATATAGTCGACTTGTCACCCTACATAAAGAACACATACATTCCAGCAGGGATAATTGTCTAGTCGACCTGTCACCCTCCATACTGAGTCGACCTGTCATCCTACATACAGAACACATACATTCTACCAGAGATCGTTGTCGCGTCGACCTGTCACCCTACATACAGAAAACATACATTCTACCAGGGGTAGTTGTCGAGTCGACCTGTCACCCTACATACAAAACATATACATTCTAGCAGGGACAGTTGTCGCGTCTACCTGTCACCCTACATACAGAACACATACATTCTACCAGGGTTAGTTGTCGAGTCGACCTGTCACCCTACATAGAGAGTCGACCTGTCATCCTACATACAGAACACATACATTCTACCAGAGATAGTTGTCGCGTCTACCTGTCACCCTACATACAGAACACATAAATTCTACCAGGGATAGTTGTCTTGTCGACCTGTCACCCTACATACAGACTCGACCTGTCATCCTACATACAGAACACATACATTCTACCAGGGATAGTTGTCGAGTCGACCTGTCACCCTACATACAGAACACATACATTCTAAGAGGGATAGTTGTCAAGTCGACCTGTGTCACCCTACATTCAGAACACATATATTGTACCAGGGATAGTTATCTAGTCGACCTGTCACCTTACATACAGAACACACAAATTCCAGCAAAGATAGATGTCGAGTCGACCTGTCACCCCACATACAGAATACATATATTCTAACAAGGATAGTTGTCGAGTCGACTTGTCACCCTACATACAGAACACATACATTCTAAGAGGGATAGTTGTCGAGTCGACTTGTCACCCTACATACAGAACACATATATTGTACCAGGGATAGTTGTCTAGTCGACCTGTCACTTTACATACAGAACACACACATTCCGGCAGGGATAGATGTCGAGTCGACCTGTCACCCTACATACAGAATACATATATTCTACCAGGGATAGTTGTCGAGTCGACTTGTCACCCTACATACAGAACACATATATTGTACCAGGGATAGTTGTCTAGTCGACCTGTCACTTTACATACAGAACACACACATTCCGGCAGGGATAGATGTCGAGTCGACCTGTCACCCTACATACAGAATACATATATTCTACCAGGGATAGTTGTCGAGTCGACTTGTCACCCTACATACAGAACACATACATTCTAAGAGGGATAGTTGTCAAGTCGACCTGTCACCCTACATACAGAACGCACATATTCTACCAGGGATAGTTGTCTAGTCGACCTGACACCTTACATACAGAATACATATATTCTACCAGGGATAGTTGTCGAGTCGACTTGTCACCCTAGATACAGAACACATACATTCTAAGAGGGATAGTTGCCAAGTCGACCTGTCACCCTACATACAGAGCACATATTTTGTACCAGGGATAGTTGTCTAGTCGACCTGTCACCTTACATACAGAACACACACATTCCGGCAGGGATAGATGTCGAGTCGGCCTGTCATCTACGTACAGAATACATATATTCTACCAGGGAATCGAGTCGACTTGTCACCCTACATACAGAACACATACATTCTAAGAGGAATAGTTGTCAAGTCGACCTGTCACTCTACATACAGAACACACATATTCTACAAGGGATAGTTGTCTAGTCGACCTGTCACCCTACATACAGAACACACACATTCCAGCAGAGATAGATGTCGAGTCGACCTGTCACCCTACATACATAATACATACATTCTACCAGGGACAGTTGTCGAGTCGACCTGTCACCCTACATACAGAATACATACATTCCAGCAGGGATAGTTATGGAGTCGACCTGTCACCCTACATTCATATCACATACATTTTACCAGGGATAGTTGGTTAGTCGACCTGTCACCCTACATACAGAACACACTCACTCACTCACTCACTCACTCACTCACTCACTCACTCACTCACTCACTCACTCACTCACTCACTCACTCACTCACTCACTCACTCACTCACTCACTCACTCACTCACTCACTCACTCACTCACTCACTCACTCACTCACTCACTCACTCACTCACTCACTCACTCACTCACTCACTCACTCACTCACTCACTCACTCACTCACTCACTCACTCACTCACTCACTCACTCACTCACTCACTCACTCACTCACTCACTCACTCACCAACCCACCCCCACCCTCTTTTCGTAGGTAAACGCAAACAGAAGTCAAAGCAAGACGCAAATAAGCCACTAGATCAGCAACCAGATCACGTATAGAGAGCAAGGGTTGACCGTGTCTATGTCGCTTTACAGCAAGAAAAAGATAATAATTCACCACGCACTGTGACCCAGTGTGTTTATATCACACTGCTCACCACAAATTACCCAGATAAAACTGCCCTGTGAAGAAAAGAAACACTACTGTTCTTCAGTGATTAATTCTTTCAATGCTGGGACCGACTTTGGACGTCAGGATCTGACGTCTGTAGACGTCAAACTTTGACGTCTAAGCTCAATCGCCGCACTGAAGGAGTTAAATATGTATGATGGCCGTAGATCCATATCATAGGTATTCAAATGAAGACGAAAAAGATGACTAAGACATGATGATTTAAAATTGAAAAAGCCTCTGGTCTGCATGGCTCATACAAAACTATGTCAGCGTTTCAATGGTTAAATTAATCAGCTAGTCTTGCCACTTTGTCTTTGAATCATATAATATCAGTTGTTTGCCCGACACTGGCTCAAAGCGGGAATACTTCTGGCCACGTTGACAGAATCATCAAATCCTGTTAGCATTATTATACCATTTATCTCAACAACAATCGTGAATGTTTTGGCCAGCATTAACTCTTTAGGTGCTACATTACTACTTAACATTTTCCTTTCATTTGAAGTTGGCATTGCTCACGCAATTGCCAACTTCAAATGAAATGGAAATACCTCCTCACTTAAAAATTAAACCTGCCAAATTTCACAATGGGGACTTTACTCAAGATTTATACATGCATATTTGTTCAATTTCTGTCAAATTTTAGTTGTGGAAAAACAGTATAAATGCGCTTAAAAGCGTCGCCCGCACTCAAAGGGTTAAAGACACAGTGATCCAGCATTAATTTTTTACAATCCAAATTTATCTCACCAACCCTTTAAACACTAAAACACTTGCCCTGACAAATGATGCTCTGTGATTGATCAGAGGGGCATGTAATATACCGGACAGTAAAATATATCAAATGTAATTCGTACTAATTGTTATACATGTACACTTTTACCTAATCAATTGTATATAAAATATGGCATGTGTTACATAAACAAGAACATAAACATGACCAGGATAGTAAGTAAGTAAAATATTTGCTTTACTTCATTTTTCGGCCAGTATGGCCATTTAAGTGAAATTTCCAGGTATTAAATTATCCCATATTGTATAGTTAAAGTAGTAAAGGAAAGACAAAGCTAATAAAAGCATGTTCGTACTAAAATATTCAGTTTAAAGTGTTTGATATGATAAGATGACGATGCTCCTGGCACCTATATGTAACGAGTCTGATGACATATTGTAGCGCCTGCACTACAATGGGTATAAAAATATCAGTATAAATAATGTGAAATATGAAGTGATTATAAAATGAACGACTTATCAAGTCACTATATCTCCATGAAATTGGAGTGATTGTGTAAAAACTACAAGTCTAAGTCTAATAATTAAAACATATAATATTGGTTACATTCCCGAAGGAACTGAATAATAAAACCAGCAGGGGTGTATCTGAATAGCTCAAATAAGGAATTAAAACAAAACAGTGTCATTGTCAAGACAAATATATAATATATACTATAATACCATATGCTATAATCAAAAAAAGTAAACCCATTTAGACATAAATATGAATGACATAAACAATGAACAGAGAAACCATTAAGTAAGTAAGTAAAATGTCTTCTTTACTTCACTTTCCGGCCAGTATGGTCAGAGAAATCATTAAACCACAACAAATTCGCAAAAATTAAAGACTCAC
Organism: Flabesymbios commensalis; assembly: GCA_964017125.1. Lineage (NCBI taxonomy): Eukaryota > Metazoa > Annelida > Polychaeta > Terebellida > Flabelligeridae > Flabesymbios > Flabesymbios commensalis. Next base: position 6,626,926 of record OZ024908.1, read on the forward strand.
AGTGCCCCCACAGTTGGTAATAAGGTCTGTGATATTGAAGAACATCACAGAGCGATCACGAACCGTGAGGACACCGTAAGTCACCACAGGCTAATTGTACGGCAATGGCTTCTCTATGACATGCTGCATTATCCGTCAGGATGCCACAGAGAAACCATTAAAACAATGAAGTGAAAAAATAATTATATGGCAATGGTTTCTTTCGGACATCCCGTCCATCACCATGATGCCAAAGAGAAACAACTGCAAACACAAAAAAAAACAAATCATAGAGGAATTATGAGTAGACCTACAATGCCCCCACAGCTGGGGATCGGATCTGTCATCGAGAGCATGACAGAGCGATCATAATCCGTGAGAGCACTGTAAGGCACCACAAGTACAATGAAAAAATATATAAAATACATAAATATGAATATATAAAGAATATATAAAGAATTTGAACTGAAAACTATTCGAAAATAAACATAACAACCTCAGTGAAAAACCCTGAACCACCGGAAAGCAAACACGTAAAACTTCGCGTCACAAAAAATAGAAAAACCTGGTTCTGTTCTGATCTGTATTTGCTATGTTTGTTTTGTTCTGTTTATTTTGCTGTTTTATTCGTCTGATTGGTCATATTAATTAACAACATATTGCGAATGGCGAAGCTTATTTTGTGCCTTCTGAAGATCGATAAAAGACAGTGGTTGTGGCTAACAGTAAACTGATTGCTACAAACCATCACAATACTAATTTGTCTGTAACTTTCTGAAATCGAGATTGCTACAGCGTTTCTAAGTACAGCCGGCATCTATTTAGCAAACTGAGACAATGTGGTCACTTGTTTTGATACATGTGATGAAAATTAGTCAGAATTTTCAAGACATGGCGGCAACATGGAAATGTCGCTGCCTCTGCCCAGTGAGGTGGGTGTAATGCACCATGAATTGGTACAAAACATCGCCTGTATGAGACTTCTTCAAATACAAAACATGTTACAACTTGTTTATATGATTAGATGTGGAAAACGGTTTTGCGCTTTCATTTATCATATCACACTTGGCTATTTAATAAAACTGGGTATTTTCAATAACCTGAAGTAGAAATTCAAATGTGAAGGAGGGTTAGTATGAGTAAAGAATGCTGGATATTAAAGGTGATCTATCACCCCTTATATGGTATGAATAATTATGTCCTTATATGGGGTGAGAGGGTCACATGATAGCCAATCACCCCATATAAAGAAACCCTTGTGACCCATCTTGTGGCGACTTTGATTTATTTGTCACAAATTTATTCATGTTATATAAAGGGTGATATGTCACCTTTAATATCAGTTTATCAGCCGTGGCAATAACATATTAATCCCTAACCCCCTCTCTATTGTTGACCATATATTGTATTCACTCACGAATTATAAAACTAGGCCTATATTTAATTTTATTCTGTACTGACATTGCAAATATTTTTATTTGCTGATTTTGTTACATTGTGGAGGATGTGTATCTCGACAGCGAGATGCGTGATGTCAATTATCACATGTCATACCGCGTCAACGAAATATGTAATGTAAATTATCTTTAATGTTATATTTATTAAATGTATTTTCACGTCAACTTGATATGTGATGTCAATTGTATTATGAGTGTTGATTGATAACTTCAACCGATTGACATAGTTAGTAGGAATAACGTGAATCCAAGTATGTGACAGTCATTATGCCACACAATCTGTATTTTGTACTTGAACCCAGTACACTGAAATATACATATACATAAACATATATGTTTTTCAATAAAAATCCCGGTTTAACAATTGAAAAGCTGTAAGGGGTATAGAGAAATCGTGTACAAATACTAAATGTTATTTGATCATATATGTCAAGCACTGGAGATTTTTTGTACTCATTGCCTGGACATTTGAAAGACATAGACAACCAAGTTTGAATTACATGTACACATGTAGTTGTTTAATAACACGGTGCT